>OY978215.1:32823743-33251243 GCA_963854785.1 Vaccinium vitis-idaea | reverse complement strand
CTTGAACCGATTCATTTTCCTTCATTGCTAGATTATCAAAATCTTTCCAAAGTGTTTGAAGTTTAATGGAGATAACCTTATCATAACCTTGATATTCAACTTTTAATGTCTCATGCTTCTTTTGAAGTTTTTGCACCAAATTTTTTTGGAAAGATCGATTTGCTTACCCCACGTTGAATGTTGAGTAGTGACAATGCATCTCTCTTCTTGTTCTCCTTAAACTTCTTCTTCCTTGCTTCCGTCCAAGTTACTTCTTCTTCATCATTTGTCGGTGCCTCATATCCGCTTTCAACAAGATCCCACAAGTCTTGTGAGATGAATAGAGTCTTCATTTGAATGCTCCAATAATCATAGTTCTCTCCCTCAAATATAGGGATGAGAGTTTGTGCATAGTTCAAAGTGGAGGAGTTGGCTTCCATGGTAGATGAGAGTTAGGAGGACAAGGATGTATTTGGGGTTCCTGCTCTGATACCAAAATTGTTGGGGTGCAAGAAGATATTAAGGTGAAATTGGACAATTGGAGTTTGAATTTATAAGAGA
Source organism: Vaccinium vitis-idaea (assembly GCA_963854785.1). Classification (NCBI taxonomy): domain Eukaryota; kingdom Viridiplantae; phylum Streptophyta; class Magnoliopsida; order Ericales; family Ericaceae; genus Vaccinium; species Vaccinium vitis-idaea. The sequence continues at coordinate 33,250,703 of OY978215.1, read as the reverse complement.
GGAAGGGTTAAGGTGTAATAAGGACAAAATAGTAAGGCCTTATGAATAGAATAGCTTTTCTGATTGCTATTTGAAGTTCTACGAAATGTTTACAAGCTGCTCTATTTATAGAGCCTCCAACCGACTCATGCCACCGACTCCTACATCTCTAGAATGCTCTTTATTTTTCACTCCACTTACTAGCTTAGGTTCTTCTAGAAAACTCTTAATTTTGCACATGTTTTACATGTGCTAGTTACAATGAAATTCTTCCCAATGTCTACACCCTTCTAGACACTTCTAACATAAATATTTTAACACACACTTCTAGACATTTCTATATTTTTGCTTACATATACACATATTCTACATATCTCTAGAAGATTTCAAATTACATTTTTAACAGTTCCCACCAAAGTAAATAAAATGTTACTTTCTTGTATTCTGAGGTACCGCCACCGCCAATACCTTGTTTATTGTATTCTGTCCAGTGGTGGCTCCAGGAATTTGAATAGCGTGTTCATAAATTACCTTAACTCTACTAACTCTATTAATTAACTAGCCATATACACAAAATTTTTATATATTAGTTTGAATAATGAGACCAAATAATACGGAAATACGTAAGATATATGTCCCAATTGCATGTTCTGTGCCAATTGTATTTTTTAGGTTAAGCTAAATTAAACCGGCGCAAAACTGAAATAGAAGTACAAAATATTACATGTATTCTAAATAAAATAATTTGTTTAGGGTGTTCAAGTGAACACATTTGAGTCAATGTAGAGCCGCCTGTGGTTCTGTCTAAAGATTATCCGAGTGCAATGATTTTCCATTTCCCATTACTTTAATTACATTTGAAGGTTATGTTGAAGATGTTTTTAGCTATTTAAACTGTGGAAGAAATTAAGCAATTAATGTACTGATTCCTGGCAAATGAGATAAACAAAGTGTTAGAATCTTTGTACTTTTTGGGTACAAATTCCCTCAACAGACCTCGACAATGAAGTTGATATCATTTCAGGATTTAGTTTTCAGAACATAGTGTTGCAGAGCAGATAAGATTGATTTTGCGTGCATCGATTGAGATACCACCATTCAATTGTTGCAAATTCTTCTCACAGATCATATGGATTGAACGAGTATGAAACTGTTACATCGGACAAATATATGGCTGAAAATTATGGAGTAGTTAGATATTGTAATGAGCTCTATAAATACCAGGTTGAGCACTCTTTCTTTCAATTTACGCTCAGTTTAACTCAGTGCTCTTGCAAATATTACTATTACTCCTATTATTTTTCAAATAAAACTAAAAACTTTGTGCAGTTGGTAGTTAAGTTTTAGGGCTCCTTAGGGCATCCACAGTGGCTCTCAAAATGACTCCTAAGTGATGTTCCTAACATTTACCTAGCCATGTGCTCAAGTATTGCCTTCAATAGGTTCCCCATACAAACTCCTAAGGGTGGCTTCTAAGCTTAGCTCCTAGCACAATAGTTAAATTTAGGTAGCCTTCTAGCTAACTCCAAGTGGGGCCAAAGTCTTTAAATATTTTTTTTAATATGAAATCTTTGAAAAAGTTGCCGTTGGAAAAAGCTGCTCCTAATTTTTTTCACAAAATATAGAATGTTTTTGCTAGCCCATTGAGTGCACACATCCTTTCTAAATTTAACAAGCTCTAGGAGTGAAAAGTGGATCTCAATTATGCTTATGGGTACATCTTAGGATACAACTTAAGAGCAATTTTTAAGAAGCCCACTGTGGATGCCCTTACAGGGTTCAAATCTCAAATCTCAGGGAGGAAATAGCATTAATAAGACTACTGATAGTAGTGTTTTTCAATCCCGATATAGATAGGGCCGGCCCTAGGCGAAGGCCTAAGAGGCCCGGGCCCTGGGGCCACATAATGTTTTTATGAAACAAAGGGGCCCCTATTACACGTAGTTATAAATAATAATTTTTTCCATATCATAAATAGAGATGATCCTCTTGGTCCAATGGTAAGTTGAATGTAGTCCACTAGAACCAAAGCATGTTCATTGTTAATATGGACAAAATAATTAGGTACACAAATTATTCCATTATTGTTGTTTAATCATAAATACATGTAGGGCTAGGGCTGCAAATGAGCCGAATAGAGCCGAGATTTAATTTGTTTGGGTTTGGTTCATTAAGTTTTAAATGAACTCGAGCTCGAACTCTATAAAAATCTAATGAGCTGAGCATCCCTAGTTTTGAGTCGAACTCGAACTTGTTCACGAGCCTTTACAAGTCAAAAATATTAGATATTTATGCTCTCATATGGGTCTAAAACTGCAAGTATAATTTTTATGTTATACATAAACATGTTCATACATATACAAAATTACAAAAAAAATATTAAAATGCAAGTTTATCTTACTTTTAAAGATTTTTACCTATACAAGTTATAGAATTTTCATAACATACATGTAAAAGTTTGTACCATATTAAATGTTAATAGGATATTTTATAAGATATATGCATATACTCCGGGTTCGCGAGTATAATCGAGCCGAATAATGTCATGTTCGGCTCATTTATGGAACGAGCCTAAAATTGAGTTCAGGTTTGGCTCATTTAATAGACGAGTCAAATTCGAACGAGCCTTTACCATCGAGCTTCGAATAGTTTGCGAACTGACTGGTTCATTTGCTGTCTTACGTAGAGCCCCACTTGATGATTGGGCCTAAAGCCTCCGAATACCTTGGGCCGGTCCTGTGTATAGATGGCGGTCACGCAGACCGCATGTAATAGTGTTGTCCACCGATTTCCCCAAGGGACAGGAGAAACGGGAGTGGCCAACACCGGGTGGTGTAGAAGATGCGAGGGCGTGCCAGGAGAAATGTATCTCCAAGAGAAATGTAGAAAAGCGCCTGAATATACTGACTAACTTCTTTCAAGCAATTGAGAAACTCGAGCTAAAGTTACAAGGGTTCGTGGGGCCTTGAAAAAGGACTTCCACACTTGAAGAAAACTGTGTAAAAGAGTTCAGAGGAAGGGGGAAGAAAGAACGGGGAAGAAGTAGGAGATAGACATAGCTAAAAGAGATCGATCGACTAACTGCTAGAGTTAGGAGATAAAAACTAAATTTAATTTGCTGCTGTGAGCGTTGTTGGTGTTGGAACCCCTGCAATGTTGCACAATGACTTGTATTTATAGCTTTTGAGTTCCTTTGTAACTTCTGGAATGTAACCGCCCATGATCTCCTATAATTTCGCCATGTCTTCTTGAAAATGCATGAGGGTGTGACATGTGTCCCCTAATTGACCGAAAATAACCAACCATGTTCTCAATATAATTAATCACATGTTAATTTCGGCCTTAACCGCTTGTTTTAGATAACCACCACTCTCCTATAATTTAGGTAACAAACTTTATCTCCTAAATTATAGATAATTCGGCTATTAATTAAAATCCGAATTAAAGTTAAAACAATTTCTAACCAATTCCTTTGCCACGTGTAAATTTTAAAATTTATGGTACAAACATTGCCCCCCATAAACTTTATTTTTTTTTTTTTATAAAAATGAAGTTTAATAAAAATATGTTTCAGGAGATAAATGCAAACAAGAGTCCTTAATTGATAGGGGATAACGGCTAGAAGAAACCGAATCGTCCAGGACTCTTGTTACCGTTTAACCCCAACACGTGGCATAACTGGATTGGCTTAGGAAATGTTTCCGGAATACTCAAGATACGCCTTCCATACGTATCTATAAAAAGGATTTAAGAGAGAGAGAGAACAAATACGATCCACAGTAAAAAATAATTTCTCTCTCTCTACCTTTACCTTTTTCACCGCCATAGCCAAAAGCTTGCCACTGTAGCAGTAAAAGTTTCGTCATGGCTACACTTCGAGCACAAGCCTCCGTTGAAGATGAGAACAACACAGGCACCGTGATGAAGAAGTTGATTGCAGAGCACAAACCCGGCATTCGTGATGAGATTCTCTTCCAGGTACCTGACCAAACCGAACACTCTTCTGGATTGCCCAAATATGGCTTAGGGCCTTGTTTTTCAGACGAACTTCCAGATTATTTGGGCAAACATTACCCACACGATATTCCTCTTCCCTTGGCCCGATCTACTAAGGACTGGGCCCCTGATTGGGAAAACTATGCAAAATCGAGACCTTTTAAGATGTGGGTCACCTCCACTTCTGAGTATAATGAGTGGCTAGTAAGGGTTGAGAAAGTGAAAAGAGACGTTTGGAAGAAAGCTGGGATCCATAATGCCATCCTTATGAGTTACGATATGCCACCCCCTGATACTGCCCTCATCAGTGCTCTTGCATTCTTCTGGTCTACAAGCACGAACACCTTCCACTTCCCTTGTGGACCGATGACACCCACACTTCAAGATGTGGCATTCATTACGAGCCTCCGTCCCCATGGAATAGAGGCTAATGACGCTTTAGAGCCTCCTAAGATAAGTTTTGAATATCCGAAGAAGAAGGATATTACCTTTAATTATTTTCTGGAACAAAATGTCGTGACAAACCCCAAGGTTGAAGTCTCCGAGATGGAGCACATTGCCTTCCTGATCTACTGGCTAAATAAATTTATCTTCTGCAGCAGCCATTTAAAGATCACCCGGTTTTACACCGACTTGGCCAAAGCTCTCTCTGTTGGTCAGGAGATTGCTTTGGCCCCAATATTTCTTGCCCACTTCTATAGGTGTATGAAGGAATTGGTGGACCACAAGATTTCTGGCTGTACGGGTCCTCTTTGGTTGTTGCAATTTTGGGCGTGGTCTTATTTCTCTGATTTAGCCCCTGAAGAGACGCCAGAACAAAAGCAGAGAAAGAAATCAGGGGATAAAGTCTTCTGCGGCCTGTACCTTAAGTCGCTTGTTCCTAAGGAGCATTCATTCGACGACTGTTTCAAGTACTTTTACTTCCTTGCAGAAGATCCACGCCCAGAATTCTGGATGCCGTTTGAGAGGAACTCCACTTGCTCTGATTGGCTGCAAACCCCTACAACAGAGTTATCCACTGAAGATCCAGTCCATAAAGCAATATGGGCCAGCTTCTTGGTCGCGAGGGATCTTCCATATGGCATGGGCTCTGGTGGGCCAAATAACAAATGTGGGGTGGAATATTACAACCCCACCCAGTGCGCCAGACAGTTTGGCCTAGCCCAGTTCATACCCATTCCCCCTTATCAAACTATTAATTCTGCTCTGAATGAGAGGATGTTGCTCACCCTGGATGACACCAAGAAACTTATGGAGAAGAATGCTGCTCTGATCTCCTCCAAATTCAAACTTGCTCCATTTCCAGAATTTCCTCTGACGACTCCGGCTTTTGACCTATGGTGGAGGCAGGCTAGCTTTAGCCAATCTTCTGAATCCATGGAGCTGATACTGAAGAGAATTTCTCCAATGGCAGTGGCAGAAGGATTGCCAATAACCAAAGAAGCAAAAGTGGAACTGTTGGTGAAGAAGATGAAGGCTACAGAGAAGGCAAAGACTAAGTCTTCATCAAAGAGGAAAGGTACGCCTTCTCATGCCGAAATTTATCAATCTATTCGTAGATTTGAGACCTTCTTTAAATGCAAATGGAACCCCCGTAACCCTGAAGCCATGGAAGAAGCTACGAGAAATAGAATGACTGAGATTGAGGCTAGGCAAAAAGACTTAGCCGCTGCAGCGTGGTGGAAAATATTCCAGACTACTCCTCCAGGAGATCCCATGCCTACCTCAGAAGATTTAAAGAAACCGTTTGGGAAACCTATTCCCCCAACCCCTGACACTTCATTCGTTATTGCCGACACGCTAGCGTATGAAGGCATGTATGAACTTTTCCCAGAAAATAGAAGAGTCACAGTCGTTAAGACCGATGCCCCCCAATGGGAAATAGAAGATTTCTATAAGCGTGGGATAGTTAGGGTAATAAATTCCGCCCAAAGAGGTTAGAATTTGATGCAAAATCTTCTAGTACTTTTGCTTGTAACATCTGCTTACTGATTATTGCCTCTTCTTTCAGATGCTGCTCCTTTGGTGGAATTGTCTGATCATGAAGAGGAGGATGAAGATGATGAAGAAACAGAAGAAGAGGCATCGAAAGCAGAGAAAGCTCCACCCCAGAAGCCAAAACGGCGATTGATAAAGGTAAAGCTTTTACTTCTTCTTGCCATTTATTGTTTCTGGTTGGGCTCCTATTGACAGCAGCTCTTCTTTCCAGGAGACTTCTGTTTTTAGATCCAAAAGAACCCGATCCACTACTAGGACAGAAGATGCGCCTATCTTTGCTTCATTAGAGGAGGTATTGGAATTTCCCAATCTCCTCCTTCTACTTCTTTGAGTATAACTGATCATATCATTTCTTCAGGCTGTGGACAGCAAGAAGTTGAAAAGGAAGAAACTCCAGCAGCAAGAGCAATCTGATGAGACAGGCGATAAAACGATCTCTGACTCAGCGCCAAAGACTTTGGCTGAGCAGAAGAGTACTGATGCAGCTTCTTCTGACATTGGGGTTTCTTCTAAAGAGAACGTCCCAGCTTCTGTCCCAGTTGAAGTCACTATCGTTGATCCAACAGGAAACTTATCACAGAGCTCTGCCATCCCTGTAAGTAATCATGGCATTTTAATACCAAGATATATATGGAATGCTTCTGACCTGATAAAACTTTGTTGACAGGCCTTCTCCAAGGACTCTAGTCTGGCTTCCCCTACTCGCTCTACTGCTGTGTCGAGCAAGGTCAAAATAGACACTCGGGAGATCCTCAATCGTCTGAAAGAGAAATTGAAGAGAGGGACAAGCAGTAGCCAAGTGTCTTCATCAGCAACATCTTCTGAGAGTATTCAAAAGAGTCCTTCTGTGGAAGAAGTATCCAAGGCGAAAGATGCTCTAAAAGCAGCCTTGAGCTTCAACTTTGAAACCATGATCCAGCCTGAGATTCTCACCAAGTTGAAAGGTGCTTTGGAAGTTCTCACCTCTTCTGAGGGTATTCCAGATGTGCCTCAAGATCAATTAAGGCAATTTAAAGCTGTCCTGCCATCTCTCATCCAGGATTATCAGAAGAATATGATTGAAATTCAGGAGACGAAGAACAAGCAGTCTCGCTTTACAGATCTGGGGCAGGCGCTGGTCATTGGCATGGATAAAATGGAGAACTTTCAAAATCGGAAGGAACAGCTCTCTCTCCAGAAGAATAAAGGCATTAAGAAAATCAAAGAGATCCAGGATAATATTGCCCTTATGCAGCAACAAGTGGTCCAGCTCCAAATAGAAGACATTGGCTATGATGAGAAGATAGAGGAGGTCACACATGAAGAAGAAAAAGTTGCTACTGCTATCCAACCTTTGATAGAAGAGCACGACCTCCTAAATGCCGAGATTCCTCAGGTAGAAGCTCGGCTTGAAACACTGGTGACCAACTTGTCCACTTCTACAGCTCCTTGGGACAACTTTAAGGCTAATGTTTTGGAGAAATTGTAATCTCCTCTTGTCGCCTGGTTTTTGTTTCTTCTGTTATTGTTGAACTTTTAAAACTTCTGTTTTTTGGAGAGGTACTTGGCAAGCTTTATGTACCTCTTCTCAAAATTTGTGAGACTTGGAAAGGACCTTCCCACGTAGGAGACCATTTGCCATACTTGTGATCTTTCTTCTCGAATGGCAACACTGCCTGCCAGACCAAATCTCCTTCAGCAAAAGATTTCTCCTTGACTCTTTTGTTGTATGCCCGAGCCACCTTCTGCTTCTGGACCACTAGGTGATCTAAGGCAGAAAGCCTCAGTTCATCCAGATCTTCTAGTTCCATATACATAGCCTGATTATAATCTCCAAAATCTAGGCCATTCTGGAAAGCAACTCTAGCAGATCTGATGTTTGTTTCCATTGGTAAGACTGCGTCATGGCCATAGGTAAGAGCATAAGGAGTAATACCAGTGGCCGTTCGCTTAGACGTTCTGTAAGCCCATAGTGCATCTGACAATGCTTCATGCCAAGTCCTTGGTTGATCTTCTACCTGTCTGCTGATAATCCCCTTCAGGATCTTGTTAGTAGACTCGGCTTGTCCATTGCCTTGGGCATAATAAGGAGTTGAATGTGTCATTGATATCCCAAATTGTTGCATCACGGCCTGAATTCTATCCCCAAAGAAGACAGATCCTCTATCGGCCACTATATGTTGAGGAATGCCGAAACGATGTATGATCTTCTCTTTTATCATGGTGATAATTTCTTCTTGAGACACAGAAGTCATAGGGATAGCCTCAGCCCATTTAGTGAAGAAGTCAGTGGCCACGACTATATAAGTGTGTCCTTTAGAAGAAGGAGGGAAAATTTTGCCAATCATGTCCATGGCCCATCCTCTGAATGGCCAAGGCTTTATTACTGACCTCATTAAAGAAGCTGGAATCCTCTGCACAGGACCGTGGGCTTGACAGGCTTGACATCCTTTAGCAAACTGAATGCAATCGTTTAGAATGGATGGCCAATAATATCCATATCTTCTTAAGAGCCATCTCATTTTTCTTCCAGACTGATGTGCTCCACAGATGCCCTCATGAACCTCCCCCATAACCTTTAGAGATTCTTGAGGTCCAATACATTTGAGAAGAAGATCATCTTCCAGACTCTTCTTGTATAGCTCATCTTCTATAAGCACATACTGTACCACTCTTTCTCTGATCTTCTTAGTTGAAGAGAGGTTTGGATACTTCAGGAAGGTAATAATCTCAGCCCTCCAATCCTCTTCTTGCCCCTCGAGGTCAATAGTGAAGGTTTCCATAGAAGCACTTCTTCTCCTGACAGAAGGTAAGCTCCTTCTTAGAATAGTGATTGTTCTCTTGTACCATCCTTGGGGAATCTTGATTCCGGTGGCGATCTGTGCCAATTCATTCGCCTCTTGATTGAATCTTCTAGGAATATAGAGGAGACTGGCATCATCAAATTCGTCTAGCAATTGCCTCGCCGCCATGTAATAAGGAGCTATTTCTTCACTGTTGCATCTGTAGATGCCCCCCAATTGGTTGATCACCAACTGAGAATCTCCAATGACTTCTATAGTAGCTGCTCCCATTTCTCGTAGGATCTCCAATCCAATAATTATCCCCTCATATTCAGCTTGATTATTTGTACATTGGAAATCAAACTGAAATGACATTTGAGTCTTAACTCCGGCAGGAGATATTATTAGGATTCCACAGCCAGAAGATGAAGCTGTTCTGGAACCATCAAATAATAATTGCCAAGGAGCATATGAAACAGTAAAAACGTCTAAGCCGATTGCTTCTTCATCAACATCCAAACATGGATGATCTGCTAGAAAATCGGCCAACGCTTGTCCCTTTACTGCTTTTTGGGGAATATATTGGAAGTAAAACTCCATTAATGCAAGTGACCATTTACCAATTCGGCCTCTAATGATGGGCCGAGAAAGTAAGTACTTAATTAAATCGGTCTTGCAAACCAAATAAACCAACACAGGCATCATGTAGTGCCTAAGTTTTATTGCTGAAAAGTACAAGGCTAGACATCACTTCTCCACAGGGGAATATCTGCTTTCTACAGCAGTTAACAATCTACTAAGATAATACACTGCTTGCTCCTTGCCTTGTTCATTATTTTGAGCTAACAAACTCCCAATAGAAGTTTCTGACGCTGAGATATAAAGTCGAAGAGGCTTCTTCTTGATTGGAGGCATAAGAACAGGAGGTTGAGTCAGAGACCTCTTGATAGCTTCAAATGCCTCTTGGTGACGAACTTCCCATTTGAAATCCTCTTCCTTCTTCAGCTTCAGGAGCTCTGAAAAAACTTGAACTTTCCCGGCCATGTTTGAGATGAATCTTCTGATGAAGTTAATGAGGCCGAGAAAACTCTGCAGCTCCTGCTTGCAAGACGGAGGCTTAGCTTCAAGGATAGCCTTAGTCTTGTTCTGAGGTACTTCAATGCCTCTTTGGTGAACTAGAAATCCAAGGAAATTGCCTGCAGAAACTCCAAAGGCACATTTCAGAGGATTCATCTTGAGGCTGTATCTTCTTAAGCGCTCAAAACTAGATCGCAGGTGCTCCAAGTGTTCCTTGAATGAATCAGATTTGACCACCACATCATCTATGTAGATTTCCATAAAACGGCCAAGCATATCATGAAACATTGAATTCATTGCCCGTTGGTAAGTTGCTCCTGCATTTTTAAGGCCGAATGGCATGACAACCCATTCGAAGGCCCCCAAAGCTCCTGGGCATCTAAAGGCCGTCTTGTGGACATCCTCTTCTGCAATGTAGATTTGGTTATATCCAGAATGGCCATCCATGAAGGATAGCACCTTGTGTCTGGCTGCTCCATCGACTAAGACATCAGCAACTGGCATAGGGTATTCGTCTTTAGGAGATGCCATGTTGAGGTTGCGGAAGTCAATGCACACCCGCACCTTTCCATTCTTCTTAATGACTGGAACAATGTTGGAAAGCCATTCCACGTATCTGGTTGGCCTTATGAATCCAACTTTCAGGAGATGCTCCAGTTCTTCTTTAACCCGTAGGTTTAATTCTTCTGACATTCGCCTAGGCGCTTGTTTGAAGGGTTTGAAACCTTCTTTGATAGGGATCCTATGCTCCACAAAATTTCTTTGCAACCCAGGCATGTCTTCATACTCCCAAGCAAAACAATCTTTATACTCATGGAGGAGATTAATGTAAGCATTCTTAACTACTTCTGGAAGGCGTTGGCTTACGTAAATAGGCTTTGGATGATCTTCTGAGCCTAAATTTACCTCCTCCAGAGGATCCTGAACATCAGCCTTCAAATCGTCTAGTTTTGCTGGTGGTGCTTCCAGATCTCCTAACTGGATAATATCGTCAGAAGGTGTAGAATCTCCTTCAAAGAATAACTCGGTCGTCAAGACCGAATTATCTTCTGAATCCAATGATCGTAGGCTCTCCTCTGTAATATGGGCGATCAATCGAGCCAAGGCAGCCTGTAAAGCCGCCATCTTCTCACTGGCTGTTGGAGCTTGATCCATAAGAAAGGGCTTGAAGAAGTGGAGTGCTCGGCCTATTAATCTCTGTAAGGAGAGGGCCGACCAACTGTTTGTAGATGGCTTTGAATTCGTCTACAGAAGTTTGAGTGGATAAAGTAATTGCTGTAGGCTTGCCATATTTATCAATCCCGGTGAACTTGACTGGACTGATTTCATTGTCATACAACTTGGCATCTGTATGGTTAGAAGAGGCCAAGAAAGGCCTCTTGTCTGCCCAAACCACTTCAATATCATCACCATGCCAGAAGATTAGGCATTGATGAAGAGTAGAAGGAACGGCCATGCAAACATGAATCCAATCGCGGCCCAACAGTAGATTGTAGCTTGATCGTGAATTAACCACAAAGAATGGAGTGGTCAAAGTCTTTGATCCAACTTGCAAGTTTATAATGATGATACCCTGGGCCGTGGTGATGCCTCCAGCAAAATCAGAGATGCTGGCGCTAGAAGGTAACCAATCTTGATCTCCTTTGCCCAATTTAACGAGCATGAAACGTGGCATGAGATTTGCAGCAGATCCATTATCCACCAATATACGATTGACGGGAATACCATCTAGATGACCTTGAATGTAGAGAGGATGGAGATGCTGGGTCATCAAAGGATCTGGCTTCTCAAATAAGACGCTGGCCACAGGAGATGGGCGATATGCAGTGGGCTCGTCTTTCAGAACCACAATAGAAGGAATCTGGGAGTCAGAAGATACTGGAGCAGACGCTTTCAGTACTGGTATAGGGGCAACAGGCGTGACAGAGCTGATTTCTGGGGTATCGCCTGTAGCCTCTACATCGCCATCCATAGAAGATGGCTGTCCTTCCTTAGCCATAAAAGCAGTGGGAAGAACAAACACCATGTTGCAAGAGAGATTGGTTAAAGAAGATGAAACTTTTGTGACAGGGGCCTCCTCTTGCACAACCAGCATATCCTCTGAGGAACGAATGTTGATAGGACGTGGCTTTGCGAGGATATCCTTCCAAGCAGGCTTGCGAGCCTTTGGAACCTCAACAGAGGATGGTTCTACATTTTGGAGAGTAGGTTTCTGTACTGGACGATATTCCATGCGAGGTTTCTTCTGCACATGCTTAGGAGCAGGATAGCGTTTTGGTGGGATAGGTGGAGGAGTAGGAATCCCCTGTGCCAACCTTTCAGCCTGACGGATCCTCTGCCGTCGCCGCTTCTGAGATTTTGATAGAGGAATCTCAGGCTGTGGAAACCTAGGATGCTTCACTTTGAACCAATGGTTAGGAGAAACAGATCCAGGCGGCTTAACCATCCTAGGCCTGCCTTCTTGTGGAGCTGTGATGACTAAGGAAGACATTTGCTTCTGGATTTCGTGAGTGATGGGTTTCAGGCTATTAAACACCGAAACACGCTTCTGAGGAAAACGGCGAGGAGAGAGTGATGGAGTCTCTTCCCTTGGGCGCTTGACCACCACACTTTGTAGACGCTTTGGCTTCTCCGGTTTTCCACATTCACAGCAATGGTGGACAGATGGCTTCTTTGGAATAGAAGAAGATCCTCTACGACTTCTAATAACCTCCTGATCCCACCATATAGGAGAAGGGTGATCATCAGGAGAATCATCAGGGTCATGAAGGATCTGCTTCCCTTTAGCAGCTTGTGATGGTGCACCTAGAGAGATCTTTTGTCTTGGAACAGTCCTGGGTGCTCCTTTCATGTCCACATAGACCATGTTAGTTCCAAAGTCAGCAGGGAATGGATCTTCATCTACTGCCATCCCTTTCTTTGCAGCTTCAGGGAATTTGAAATCCCCTTTATCAATTCTGTCCTGGATAGCATTTCTGAAGATGATGCAATTGACCGTGGTATGGTTCCAGGAGTTGTGATACTTGCAATACTCCTTGCCTTTGATCTCAGCAGGAGATGGAATCTTGTGACCAACAGAAAAGCGTAGAGGCTTGTCAGCCATGAGTTGGTCGAAAATTTCTTCTGCTTTCGTAATGTCAAATGTATAAGCCCTGGTAGTCTTAGGCGAAGCCATGGATCCTTGTGCTTTAGTGGGCTCGACTTTGACGAAAGCTTTGCAGGCGTATGGCTTTCGGTTAACAATTTCTGCAACTGCAACTTCTGAACTTTCTTCTGTCTCCGCAATGGCCACTTGGTAGTTAGGATCCCTATAGTAGGTTCCCTTAGACGCATTGCGGCGATCCTGATCTTCTGTCAGCAACTGTTCATAACGAGTGGCTCTTGCAGCCAACTCAAACAAGTCCCTGAAAGCCACATCAACGAATTTCTTCTGTAATTCAAGACATAAGCCATTTTGGGCCAGACGGACATACTCGGTCTCAGGCAAAACCACTTTGCATTTGAATCGAGCAGTTTTAAATCGAGTAATGTATGTCTCGGCCGGTTCTCCAGGCATTTGGTAAAGCCTAGAGAGATCAGCCAGAGTGACCTCTTGCTCAGTCCTGTAGAACTGCTTGTGAAATAATTCTTCTAATTGAGCCCATGATTGGACCGAATTAGCTGGGAGATTTATATACCATGTGAAGGCAGTGGCAGTAAGAGAATTGGGGAATAACCTCATTTTAAGGAATTCATTACTTGCCGCCTCTCCACACTGCACGGAGAAGCGTGCCACATGCTCCACTGATGACTTGGTATCTTCTCCAGAGAATTGGGAGAAGTCTGGAACCTTGTATCCCTTAGGAAATTCCACTCGATCCACAGCCTCATTATAAGGCTTCTTGTAGATAGGCCTTCCAAAATTCTGCAAAGCAGGTCCAAACTGATCTTGGACATATTCAATGACCTGCTCTTTGCTCAGAAGCACTGGATTTTGGGCAGTTGGAGATGGTAGTACCCTTTCAGAAGGTGCGACGTTAGAAGCACTAGCAAAGAGAGGATTGGGATCCTTCCATCTTCCAGGAACTGCTCCAGGGTGAGAGGCTGCTCCCATCCTTAACTTGCCACCGACTGGAACATCTTTCTGTTCTCCTGGGTGGTTGAATTGAGAAGAAGAAGAAGACGCCTGGTAGTGAGGTAAGACGAAACCCTGAGGACCAGGCATCTTGAGTTGGTCATTGCTGGCGCCATTTCCAGTTGCTACAGAAGCGGCTGGAGTTAGTTTTTCGTTAAGAAGAACTATCATGTCTTTGATGGACTTAGTGAGATCCATCTGTGACTCCTTGATCTCCTTGAGTGGACCAACGATAGAGTCAGTGAGACCTTGGGACAATTCAGCATTTGTCTCCAGAATGATGTCTCTCATGCCAACAGCCATCTATTGCAAATCTTCTTGAGATGCCGCGAAGGACTGGCCTTCTGCGGCTTCAACTGGGTCATCACCAGTTCCCGTACCTTTAGCTCCTCCTTTCTTGTCTTTTCCCGCCATCTTGAATCTTCAAAAATGTGTTATGGGTCCCACCGGGCGTGCCAAAAAATGTTGTCCACCGATTTCCCCAAGGGACAGGAGAAACGGGAGTGGCCAACACCGGGTGGTGTAGAAGATGCGAGGGCGTGCCAGGAGAAATGTATCTCCAAGAGAAATGTAGAAAAGCGCCTGAATATACTGACTAACTTCTTTCAAGCAATTGAGAAACTCGAGCTAAAGTTACAAGGGTTCGTGGAGCCTTGAAAAAGGACTTCCACACTTGAAGAAAACTGCGTAAAAGAGTTCAGAGGAAGGGGGAAGAAAGAACGGGGAAGAAGTAGGAGATAGACATAGCTAAAAGAGATCGATCGACTAACTGCTAGAGTTAGGAGATAAAAACTAAATTTAATTTGCTGCTGTGAGCGTTGTTGGTGTTGGAACCCCTGCAATGTTGCACAATGACTTGTATTTATAGCTTTTGAGTTCCTTTGTAACTTCTGGAATGTAACCGCCCATGATCTCCTATAATTTCGCCATGTCTTCTTGAAAATGCATGAGGGTGTGACATGTGTCCCCTAATTGGCCGAAAATAACCAACCATGTTCTCAATATAATTAATCACATGTTAATTTCGGCCTTAACCGCTTGTTTTAGATAACCACCACTCTCCTATAATTTAGGTAACAAACTTTATCTCCTAAATTATAGATAATTCGGCTATTAATTAAAATCCGAATTAAAGTTAAAACAATTTCTAACCAATTCCTTTGCCACGTGTAAATTTAAAAATTTATGGTACAAACAAATAGTATTACAGACTATTTTCCTGTCTTTAATGGCAGCTTTTAACCGTTAATAATAGCGTTTTTAGAGTAACTAAACTGCCAGTAAAAGCGTTTTTTTGGCATAGTAACTTGAACTGTTTGAATAGCTTTTCCCATGAGTTTCATAGCATTAGAGCAAGTCCAATGGGGTTGTATAGTCATAATCCATCCCCAATTATACAACTCCATGCTCCAATGGAGATGGAAAATAGCAAAGATGGATATTTCCATCCCCATTTGACGACAGCTATAATTGATAGGTCATCAAAATCCAACTGCCATCAACCTGAGATTGAACCGGAGTGTACCTGTGATCGTCGGAAGTTGGCCAGCTGCAAAAACTCGCCAGAATACACCTGTGATTGATTTCAACTCCTACCGTTCTGGAAAAACCCACAAACACAGAGAAACAAAGAGAGAGAGAGAGAGAGAGAGAGAGAGAGAGAGAGAGAGAGAGAGAGAGAGATTGTGTTGGTGGTTCGATTTCAACATAGGGTTCCAAACCCAGTGAGGGTTTGGAGAAGGGAGAGAGAAGGGGGTTTCACGTATGGAGAGAGAGAGAGAGAGATCGGGTTTTGGCAAGAGAGATAGAGCAGTCTCCTGCTCTCTCGAATTCGAACCAGAGATAGAGAGAAAAGGTAGAAGATAAGTATTAGGGAAAATTATTAGATGAGGTGAGAATATTGTCCACTCAAATCCAACGGCCAGAATGGTGTTCCAACAGCTCTTTAACGGCTCTCAAATGTTTTTAACGTTCAATTTTTTTCCTCACTATATGGAGATCAGTTGGGTAAAGTTTTACACCAACACTCACCCAAAATTAGGCTCCCAATTTTTATGTTATCATTTTTTTCCTTGTTTCACCCACACTCACCAAATTTAAAAAACTGGTATACTAATGACGGAATCAAGTCGTAGTGCGAGAGGAAAATCGTTTACTTCAGATCAGGATGAAGCAATATGTACGGCTTATTTGTGCATTACTCAAGACCCAATGGGGTTGAGATTTGGGGTATTTCCTCCGTCCCAAAATGATTGTTCGAACCGTAAAATAATGTTCAATAAATTTTTGGACAAAATTGAAAATTAAAAAAAAAACATTTAAAATTTTATTCTTTTTTAGGTCCCACGGACTCAAAATATGTTTTAGGATAGAAGTAGTTGAGTAGTTGTTGAATTGAGATTGAAAAATTAGTAAAAATTAGGTGGAGGGAAAGTTAGTTAAGATTTGGAACCCTTTGGTTCTATTTTAGAACCCATCTTTGGAGAGGGGTGACAAAATTTGGCACTTAAAGTTAGTTACCCACTTTTTAACCATTTTTTGGTGCTAAAAGTGGGCAAATGGCTATAGCCATTTTACACCCCCATTGGACGTGCTCTTAGTGTATTTTACCAAATCACCTTCGTTTGCACAGGACAGAAAAGCGACTTCGGTTGCACAGTACCCTGTTAAGAAGTTCTTCATGCGACTTCTACGCTTTTCTTTTGTTGTTTTTCTTTCAGTGTTCTAAAAGTCGGCCTAGTCGGTGACTAGGTCGGGGTCGGGGCCTCACTGACCCGATGTAGGTAGTCATTTTAAAAAGTCGCTCAGCGACTTAGTCAACATCTAGTCGGCGACAAGTAAGGAAAATCTGATCACTTGGATGAAATCGGAACAAGTCGGGGGAAGAAGAAATAGAAGAAGAAGGGGGGGGGGGGGGGGGGGGGGGAGAGAGAGAGAGAGAGAGAAAGAAAAAGAGAGATCTGACCTTTGTCGACGTCGGTCGCTGCAGCTCCAATGCAATTTGAAGAAGAAAGAACGATAACACTCTTTAAGCCTCTTTAGGTTTTCTTTACTCTTTAGGCTTTGGGCTCGTGATGCGCCTCTTTATTTTAAACTTCTACAGGGCCTATTACCTTTTTTGGGCTACTAATGAATTTGTTTGTACATCTGGACTATTCTTTGATGTTAGAAACAAAAGATTCAATGTCCATTTACTTCATAAATTATTTATTATTTCGTACATTCAACTTTAAAAAATTAAAAACAATAATTCAAATTTTTTTTTGGACTTATATATTTGTCTTAAAAATCAAAACTCAGGAAGGAGAAAGGAGAATACATATATTTTTTTTATTGAAAACATGAAAATTCGACTAGCCAATTAATCCCCTAGTCGCTAGTCCGCAGCCGACCGACCTAGGACCGACTAGCGACTTTTAGAACATTGTTTTCTTTGCCTTGAATACGTATACAATCGGGTTGGAACTGAGCTATTCTGCTGCGAAAAGTGTAGGTGACATGAAAAGAAACCAAGAGAAAAAACAGGAAAATGCATTGAACGAATCTCAGCCGTCCGATGCTCTTTCCTGTTTTTTTTTTCCTTGGTTTCTTTTCCTGTACCGTACTATTTCTCATTCTGTTGTGCTATTTTTGTTGATACTAGTCTGCAATCGACTTTCTCCAATGTAAAATTTGAAATTTCTTTTTAAAGGTTCTATATACTCCTACCAATCCTTGCAACAATTCAACAAGTTTTAAGATGTGAAATTTCGGAACTAAAAGGATCTTTACAAGTTTTGAGATGTCAAATTTCGGAACTAAAAGGATCTTTCAAATTTGCCGACTTCCATTGGAGTGAGATGATCAAGTCCTAAAATTGTAAGTTTTTCCTTGGATAAAAAATGCGAACTAATCTATGCAATAATATTAGGATACATAAAAACTTTTCCCGAAAGCGTCCAAGGAATATATTCAACCAACGATCTACAAATTAGGGTGAGTTTGTCAAATGATAAAATCAACCAAGATTTTAGCCAATAGTTTATTTTAGCAAATGGAGAAATCATTTACTAAAATCTTGAGATTTTAAATATTGAATTTATCATTTAACAAAGTAGGAACCCAGGGGAGTGCTATGCATCCCATATATGCACAGCACCGTGATTGTAACGCCCCGATTTTCGGAAGCATTATTTAAAATACTTTTAAAAGATTTATTCAAAAGAGTTTCATTGATTAAGCAGCAGAAATAACATAAGTGTCTTAATTCGATTACAAA
Organism: Vaccinium vitis-idaea; assembly: GCA_963854785.1. Taxonomy (NCBI): domain Eukaryota; kingdom Viridiplantae; phylum Streptophyta; class Magnoliopsida; order Ericales; family Ericaceae; genus Vaccinium; species Vaccinium vitis-idaea. Next base: position 33,232,519 of record OY978215.1, on the reverse strand, counting down.
CATAAACATAGTACTTTGTTGGGAAATTAGATTACATGTTCCAACACAAAAATAGGAGACTTTAGGGTTCTAGAGGTTTAGGTTGAGATCTTGATCCCAATTCTCCTCCTGCACCTGCTCGGTAGCAAATTCCTCCGTTCCGTAGTAGGGTCCTTCTTCCGCACCTACAATGTCTGGCGTAATATGCCAGGGCCATAACAAAACCATGAGCAACTAATCACTCAATACCTAACTCTTACCCACCAACCCTTACATTACGATTAATCACAGTTCATATATATTTAAAAGAAAGTGCAAAATTGAATAACATGCAAATGATTTAATTAACGAGCCTTTAGCTTAAATTTTCTTCTATGTTCTCAACCTAGAGAACAACCTCCCAAGTAACCACTAAGTCTATGGCCATTTCATGATTTAACTCCCCCTTGCTTGCCCTGACTAGGAGCCCCGATGAAAAGCCTAAGTTATCTACTTAGTCAGATTCATCAACGCCTCAAAAGGGTGAACTTCCCAGGGACTGACTGTGCCACTGGGCCCACGAGGAACTGATTGTAACCTCGGGAGTATATAGCCGTGACTCGGTCTATAATACAAAACACCCTTATATCACCAATCATTCATTATGGAGTAATCACGAAATACCATAACCTAGGGTTGCAAATTTCTGTCAGTCCATAAATCACAATATCTCCTTTTCCATAATCACTGACTGACTGCCACTAATCTCATCAATTGTCATTTGACATCCTTATCACTTTTCCCATTAACTTAACGTTTATGTGATTTCTACGCACGAACACCAAACCCGGGATCCTAATCGTCCAATCTAACAATCCAACAATTTTCACAAATTTCATAATTTCAACGTTTTTCGTAATTGTAACAAAAATTGACAAGCTAAGAACCCAACAATTGATGTATGCGATAATGTGACACGTAATGTAATCATGCTTATTAAGGAATTCCGACAAACTAACTTCTATTTTACTATTAGTAATTTATTCATTTAGATTTACTATTTTTCTAGCTTATATATATAAAGAAAAAAATAATTTTGGAATTTCAACCCATAATTAGTTACCATTAAAATATAATTATTTATTAGTCACTCATATTTATTAACTAGAAACTACACAGTGTGCTTATAAAAAATAAATAATTAAATAAATATGTTAATTTTAAACTTGTATTAAGACAATGGATTGAAAATTAGACTTTATTAACCTAGGGCCTTAATTGTAACCAAACATAACCTTGTTTTAATTATTTTGCGCCGAAACGTAATCTTTAATAAACTAGCGGGCTAAATTAAATATAGTATATAAAACACTTAGGCCAAAACATAACACTTATTAACTAGAAGGGCTGAAGTGTAATTTTTATAAAAGAAATTGAATTCCCACTTGGTGGGTTACTGGTCTTGGCCGAACAAAATAGGGGAGGCCACTGTTTTGGCCGAACAAAACAAGGAAGGCCATGGTTTTGGCCGAACAAAACAGGTAGGCCACGGTTTTGCCCGTGGACTCTAGATTTCTATTTATCCTACTCCGTAACAAAACAAAAATTAATACGCACATGCTTAATATACTTAGGAGAAGGTAGGAAAAGTTAATCTACCTCATTTCCGGCCGAAAAGCTAGGAATTCGGTTATGGATTTTTCGGTTTCGCAGAGAAGACGACGAAGACGGGGGACTTCCAGTTGGGTTTGGCTTGATTTGAGAGTGTGTTTATGATCTTTGGGAGTAGGTTGATGTTTGTATAACTCGAATTTGGAAGAGATGGCGAGTTCGGGTGAAACCCAATTGCTCTCTCTCTAAAACTCCATGGTTATGGAGCTTAAAGCTTTTTCTTTCTCTCTGGAAATTCAGGGGAGAGGGAGGACGAAAAATGGGGTGAGGAAGGAGTGTAGGAGGGTACATATATTAGGGGGAGTAGAGGGAAGTGGAGTGTTCGGTGGGTGAAACCCATGTGAGAAGTGAATAGTTGATGGAGAGATGGGACGGGAGCGACAAGGGTGGGTAGAGGTCTGATCTTAGCAGGTTTAGGGGTGGAGTGTCGCAAGGGTAGTGGTGGGTGGTGGAGTGTAAGGTGGAAGGAGAGAGAATGGGAGTTGGTGTATATATATAAGTATGGGTGTATAGGTATATATATGCATGTATATTATAGGTGAAAGTGTATCTATGTATATGTATATACCTACGAAAATAAGAAAAAATTGATTTTTTTTGTGTTGCAAATTATTTTTGGAAATTTCGAGCCGTCCAATGTGTTCAGAAGGTGTTTTCAAGGGTCCACGTGGGAAATCTTCAAAAAAAATTACCGGGTAGGGCTTGATCCAAGCAGTTTTGCGCTCGGATCGTCAAAAAAATATTTGGATCATGGAGGTCCGGAAACGGGAATCCTGTTTTAGAAGCCTACCCTAATATATATATATAGTATAAAAATAGGACTTAATTTCTAGTAATTAGGCAATTAGGGGTTCCACCAAAGATTAGGAAATTAGGTTTAAAGTATAATTAACCAATATTAATTTAACTATCCACATTAATGAAATTAAATAATCCTAATTTTATAATTAAAATTTGGATTATTACAACCTATCCCCTTAACAAAATTTCGTCCCCAAATTTAGATTGTACCTTCCGATGGAAACAAGTGTGGATAGTTGGTTCGAATCGAGTCCTCATGTTCCCACGTTGACTCTTCAATCCCTTGATGTCTACACAAAACTCTGACAAGTTTGATAGTCCTGCCCCTTATGCTCTTCTCCCCGTGATCTTGGATCTCTACGGGTTGCTCCTCGAATGTTGTGTTCTCGTCCAATGTGACTTCTTCCCAGTTGATTATATGAGTAGGATGCGCCATATACTTGCGCAGCATGGAGACATGGAACACATTGTGGACCTTGGCGATTTGTGGTGGTAATGCTAACCGGTAGGCCACTTCGCCAATTCTCTCCAATATCTCAAACGGTCCGATGTAGTGTGCCGATAATTTTCCTTTCTTCCCAAATCTGATGATCCCTCACCGAGGTTTAATTTTTAAGGACACATGATCTCCCACATTGAAGGACAACGGTCTTGTTTTTTTGTCGGCGTAGCTCTTTTGTCGGCTTTGAGCAGTCAGAAGTCTTTGACGGATGATCTTTACCTTCTCCGTTGTTTCTCTAACCAACTTCGGACCGAGCAAACTTGATTCCCCTACATCTGTCCAATAGACAGGTGATCGGCAAGGTCAACCATATAGTGCTTCATATGGCGCCATCTCAATGCTAGATTGATAACTATTGTTGCGAACTCTACAAGTGGTAAGTGTCGTTCCCAATTTCCCTTGAAATCCAAAGTGCACGCTCGAAGCATATCTTCCAAGGTTTGAATTGTCCTCTCAGATTGTCCATCAGTCTGGGGATGAAAAGTCGTACTCAAATGGACATTTGTTCCCAAAGCTTTCTGTAGGCTTTGCCAGAACTTTGAAGTGAAACGGGGGTCTCGATCAGACACTATTGTTACCGGCACCCTGTGTAGTCTGATGATCTTGTTGATGTAGAGTCGACTGTAGGATTCCATCGTATCGTTCATATGGACCAGCAGAAGTGAGCCGATTTGGTCAAACGGTCAACGATCACCCAGATAGCGTTGTGAGATTGTGGCGATCTAGGCAATCCAATGACGAAATCCATCGTTATGTGCTCCCACTTCCATCCAGGAATTGGTAAAGGCTGAAGGGAACCCCTGGCTTCTGGTGCTCAGCTTTCATATTTGGCTACGTCATTCTTCATTCCTCCCCACCAATATTGTCGGCGAAGGTCTTGGTACATTTTGTTACCACCAGGATGAACTGCGAAGTTTGAGTGGTGGAATTCCTTTAAAACCGCCTCTCAAAGGGTGTTTAGATCTGGTACAAAGATTCGATCCTTGAATCTAAGGCTCTTGTCAGCATGAATTATCCATCTTGTAGTCACCTTTCCAATTGACAAATGATGCTTGATGAAATCGCACTCTTGATCGAAGGTTTGAACCAATAGAATCTCTCTATGGAGTGCTGGTGTTCGATCATTGCAAATAGGCACGCTCCTTTAGTGTTGGTTGTCGGTTGTAGTCTGAATTCGTTGATTGCTTCCATCATTTTCCATTCCCTCATAGCCAAACTAGCCTGCAATCCTCGAGTTTTTTGACTTAATGCGTCTGCCACGACATTTGTCTTGCCCGGATGATATGACAGAGTGAAACTGTAGTCATCCAAATACTCCATCCATCTTCTCTGTCTCATATTCAACTCTTTTTGAGTGAATAAATACTTAAGGCTCTTGTGGTTGGTAAAAACTTCGAATTGTTCCCCATAAAGATAATAGTGTTAGGTCTTGAGGGCGTAGACCACAGCGGCTAGCTCCAAATCATGTGTGGGGTAGTTCTTCTCATGAGGCTTCAATTGTCGGGATCCAAAGGCAATCACCCTCTCGTTCTGCATTAAAACGCAACCCAAACCTTCCTTTGATGTGTAACAATAGACCGCATAACTTACATTCCTTTCCAGAATAATTAGTATTGGTGCACCGGTTAGTCTCCTTTTGAGTTCTTGGAATGACTTTTCACAAGCTTCATTCCACTCGAACTTGACTCCCTTCTGTGTTAGCTGAGTCATCAGTTTTCCCAGTGCAGAGAAATCTGGAATAAATCTTCGATAATATCCTGCCAATCCCAAGAAGCTTCTGATCTCAAATACTGTAGTGGGACATTTCCAATCCATCACGGCTTCCACCTTGCTGCTGTCCACGAAGATTCCTTTAGCTGACACAACGTGTCCTAGGAATTTAACCTCTTTCATCCAAAACTCGCACTTGCTAGCTTTAGCGTACAGCTGATTGTCGCATAGTGTTTGCAATGCGACTCTCAAATGTTGTTCGTGCTATTCACTGGGAGAGTACACCAAGATATCATCGATGAATACTACGACGAATCGATCTAGGTATGGTGTGAAGATCTTGTTCATAAGATACATGAACACGGCTGGAGCGTTGGTTAAACCGAAGGGCATCACTACAAACTTGTAGTGGTCGTACCTAGTCCGGAATGCGGTTCTTGGGATATCGCTATCCCTAATGCGCAGTTGGTGATACCCAGATCAGAGATCAATCTTCGAAAAATAGGTCGCTCCTCTCAATTGATCAAACAAGTCATCAATCCTTGGCAGCGGATAACGGTTCTTGATAGTTGCACGATTGAGTTGATGGTAGTCGATACACAGTCGTAGGGTTCCTTCTTTCTTTTTGACAAATAGAGCGGGTGCTCCCCATGGTGATGTGCTTGGTCGGATGAATCCCTTGTCTAGTAGTTCTTGTAGTTAGATCTTTAATTCTTTCATTTCGGTCGGTGCCATCCGAAAAGGTGCCATGGAGATTGGTGCAGTTCCAGGTTGTAACTCGATCGTGAAATCTAACTCTCTATGCGGTGGCAGTCCGGGCAGCTCCTCGAGAAACACGTCTTCATACTCACATACGATGTGAGGTAATCCCAACTCCATTCGGTCTGTCTCCTCCAGGGTTAGGCTTGCTAACCATCCAGACAATTGGTTATGCCACCTTGACCGTTGTGATGTTATTGCAAAGGAATCTTGTCTATCCCCCTTAAATTTGAAGTATGTACCGTCCTTTGAGTAGGCCGTTACAAGTTTTTGATGGCAGTCTATGACGGACAGCCAATCCATTCCCAATATAATCTCGAAATCAGCCATGTCGATGATTCATAAATCACAAGTCAAACGTAGTCCGAAGACTTCTAGTTCACACTCTTTGTAGACTAGCCCTACATATATCTGTCCCCCTAGTGGTGAAGTGACATGCATCGTTGCTCCTAGGCGTTCTGATTCTAATCCAAGGGACCTCATACATGCAGTAGAAATAAACGAATGAGATGCTCCAGAATCAAATAACGCTTGTACACAAGTACTAAATAGTATAAGTGTACCTCGTATCACAGAAGGGTCTTGCTCCTATTATCAGTCTGTAGTGCAAAGATTCTGCCTCCCTGTCCTTGATTTGTACCCTGACCATTCCCATTATTCTAATATGGGCGGTTTTGTTGCTGATTCCAGTTTGGCCTTTGTTGATTTGGCCCACCCTGGTTCTGATTCCCATAACCGATCTGCTTAGAAAGTTGATTTCCCATGTTGTTCCCTTCTTTTGGCGGTTTGGGGCAGTTGCTCCTGTAATGACTTAGCTCTTGGCAATTGAAGCAGCGAACTGGTTCCTTGTTGCAGTTTTGTGCTTGGTTTTGGCCTTGTCTTTGGTCTGTGCTTCCCCATAGCTGGTTCTGTTGTTGGGGGCGTGAGTTGTTCTGATAATAGGGTTTTGCAACATAGCCCCTGTTGTTGTTCTGATTACTGTTGTTGGTGCGGATTGGTCCTCCAACTGTGGAACCTCCGACTCTCCTGTAGACACCCCAAAATGGGACGTTCACGTACATCTTAATCCCCAATGATGAAAGGAAATGCCCGGAAGAACTCTCGGATTGAAATTCTCCAAAGTCAACTCAGTCAACAGTACCGCACGGTACTCATCTCTCACGCACAGCACAGCCAGAGTCACGTACGGCAGATTTTTGAATTTTGGCGGTCAGATGTGCGGCACGGCACAGAAAGTGTGCCGCACGGCACAGTTCATGTGTCGTACAGCACTGTCACTTATCACACAGCTTTTGCAGAGTTCCCAGCAGCTCAAATGTTGACGAATTCGTTTCCTCTACTCATTATGATTTCGTGCGGGGATGGAAGGCTACCTCCTAGCCATCATCATCTGGTGTAAGCATCAAGAAAACTTGGAGACCAAGATCACTCCTCCCTTATAAATACCGATTGGTTCCAACAGACAAGGAGGATCGAAAAACTTTGGTGAAGAATTCCCTGAAACTCTATCTTTAAATTCTGTCAACCTACCATTCCTATGGTAAACCACCTTCATAAGCTACCTATAATCCCCAGTAATTAGTCCCTCAAATTCCTTCCAAAGAAAAAACCAACCTAAAATCCAGTCCCCTGTTTTTCGGTTCCAACCCGTGAGTTCATCTCATCAAAATTACTTCCTCTTATCAAGCCATCACCTTTGTTGCTGTACTAAGGAGTAGTTAGAGTTCAGAAGAAGTCCAAACTGCATTCAGAAGTTCAAGGAAAAGGTTCAATCCGAGAGTTTCAAAACTAAGGTATAATCCCGTTTTGCCAAATTCCTTGAGTTTGGTACCCTGAGGGGAGGGATACCAAGTATGGAATGATCTCCAATATCATCTCCATGCTTGGTATGCCCATGTTACAATAAAAACAGTTTGATTTCAAACCTCCCGGTCGCGTCGTACGGTGAAAACATCGCCTTGTACGGAGCGATTCAACGAGGAGGAACATCCCTTATTCAAGCACACTGTTTTCTTCTTCAAAGTAGTTCATTTTTAATCCTATTCCATACCCTGTATGTGCTTATACTTGATCATGTCGAAAAGCCAAAGATTCAAACTGTTATGCAGCCAGTAGTGCCGCACGGTATTCTCATTGTGTTGTACGGTACATTTGGAGTGTCGTACGGTGTTCCTTTGAAAATTTTGACCGTTGACCGATGAACAGTGTCGCACGGTGATAGGCGCGTGGGAAGCTTGCTTACGAGCGCCTAAGTAGGGTAGTTTAGCATGTTAGACGTGCGTTTTGAGCCTTATTTTCCGATTAATATGTGCACGTGGTGTTTTTGTGTCTCGAGTATAATTTGCAGGTATTCTAAGGGCATGAGTGCAATTTCGTGTGATTGGAAGTTCATGCACGTAGATCAAGAGTTAGAAGCGAGTGGATTGTGCATGGGAGTGGTCGAAAACCGTCGGGAGCGCTACCCCAATTCCTTGGAGCGCTCAAATTGGGCACTAAAAGGTGCAAAAAATGAACAGAATGTTCTTGAGCGCTACACCAAAATAGGTGTAGCGCTACCGGTTCATTTGAGGCTACGGTCAACGGGAGGTTCATCGGTCAACGCACGGCGTAAGCAAAGCGGTAGCGCTACTGGCTTTTACATGTAGCGCTACCGAGCGGTTATTAATGGCCACTAAACGCTGCCGTTCGGTCTTTCCGAGTAGGTTATCTCCGGATTTTCGTTGGATTTTCATTAAGGATTAGGAGGTTTAGTATAAATACTTATGTTTTAACCCAGATTAGGGTTCCACGACTTTTACTTAGGTTTTGTGTTTTCAAGTCTTCGACTACGGATTCAAAGTTCTTCATTCAGCGTTTCGCATTCAAGTTTAGCTTCAGAATTTCTGCTTGTGGATTGGGTTTTGCGTATTAACAATCAAGTTCAACTTTTCCCCTGCAATTTACGGTATCGTTCTCTATTGTTTTCATAATTAATTGTTCAAGCATGTTTAGATCTAGGTTCAATTTGATTTCTGCAATCCTTATAATCATGAGTGAGTAGTCGTTACGAGTGCGGCTGCGGGGCGAAGGCACCTACGTCTAGGCTAATCAATATTTCACCTCGGGGCCGAATTAATTCAACTTTCAAGCAATTTTGGGAACTAGAGACTTTTCTAACAAACAAACCCAGGCATTACCGGAATTCGAATGCGCACGGAATCTGATGACAGGTGGTGCGCATTTGTTAGGAAGCCTTTCTCGTATTCTAAAATCAGTAAAAGGACTAATTGTGGCCCGAGTAAATATCGGTTAGGATAGGCGTGGACGCTGGGTTCCCTCAGCTGTGCTCTCTTTATTAATTTGCATTCAACTAAATTAGCTTAGTAATTAGTTAATAAATCTCATAAAATCAAGGGGTGGCTACCTAAGAGCCAGTTCAAACTGCACTTTCACACTTTTGAGTCAAGCACTTAAGTCGTCTCTGTGGTTCGACTCCGGTACTTCCGGATTTATTGTGCTGCACTGGTCGAGAGTCCTACGCTTGGGACGCGTCTTAATTCGTCTTATTTTTAGTCACCTGGTCGGTCAAGCATTTTTGGCGCCGTTGCCGGGGACGACAGCGAGTGTTCAGAGGTGTAGAGTCGTAGTTTAGTTTTGTCTTTTAATTTAGTCATCATAGGTAGAGGTAAGAAGGGTTCTCCTAAGCAGGACCCTCTTTATTTCCGTGACCCTACACACCGTTCAGTTCGACGAGAACTGGGGTCGGGTCAGCCTGCGTCTCCTAGTATTTCATCTTCTAGTTCGGAGTCAGACCTAGCTCAGGCAGAGTCTATTCCCATTAGTGGTCTTTATATAGAACTACCTTTTGAGTCAGTTAGTGTCAGTAATCCACTTTACCAGTCAGAGTCAGAGTCAGAGGTAGGTGATATGGCTGACCAGCGAATAGTGCAACAACCATCTTTGAGGCAACACCTTTACCCAGAGAGGTCCACTCCTGAAGGACCCATTGTGTTTCCTCGTGAGACTCAAGAGGCACGTAACGCTTTCACTGTTAAACCCGGTGTCCTGAACAGCCTCCCTACTTTCTATGGGAGGGAGTGCGATGACCCATACGAACATGTGAGGACATTCGAGGGATTGGTGCGCAACCTTGCGTCCAATACCCAATACAAGAATGCATGTCTCAAGCTATTTGAGGCAACACTAAAGGATGGCGCACTAATGTGGTTTAGGATGCAGAAGTCTCAATCTCTTTCCACCTGGGCGCAAGTGCGCGACGCTTTCTATCGGAAGTACTTCTCTGAGGCTAAGACTACGAGTTTTAGGCGTCAAATCCAAGGTTTTAGATAGGAGAGAGGCGAGTCGTTTCTCAAGGCCTGGGAGCGCTTTAAGGAATTAATCCTCAGACTGCCACACCATGGCTTTGAGAGGATTCAACTAGTCGAGTTTTCCACCTGGGTCTCAACGCAGAGACCGTCCAGCACATAGAGTATTCTTGCAAAGGGGACGATTTCTTGTCCAAAACAGCCGATGAGGGGTGGGATTTCTTAGATGACCTAGCTGATAGGCAGAGGGCCTTAGAACCATCTGATTTTGAGCGAGCCGGACCTTCTGGGTCCAATATTGTCCCTGTCACCATTCGTGACCAGCGACTCCAGGCTCAGGTTGAGAAAATGGCTCAGAGGTTAGAAGAATTAGAAGTGAGACAGACTCGTCCAGTCCATGAGGTTAGTGTAGAGGAAGTCTGTGTGTGGTGTGAATGCAAAGGGCACACCGCGACCGCTTGCCCTGGGTTTCTAGCTGCTAGGGGGGCAAGTTAGTTCAATCAGGAAGAGGTCAATGCAGTTAAGCATGGGATCCATATTCTAACTCTTATAATCCGGGATGGAGGGATCACCCTAACTTTGGGTGGTCGGATTCCAGACCCGTAGGTGGAGGTCAAGCTCAACCCCTTGCGCTACCTCCGCCGCAGCAATTTTCACAGTCCCAGTCATTCAGGCCTCCGCAGGGTCAAGTCATCCCATACCACTATCAGCAACAGCCTGGTATGAGGGCAGGTCCATCCACTCGTGGTCCTCCCCCAGGTTATTCGCAGGTGGTTGCACGAGATCATAAGTTAGAGGGGAATGTCAACTCCATGATGCAATCACAGATGACATTCCAGACAGAAATGAGGCAGCAAATAGGAGCCCTTACCACTCAGATGTCCCAACTCACTGCGATTATTAGTCAAATGCAGCAGGAGAAGGGCAAGTTTCCAGCCCAGGGTAGTACAGCGGGAGCCCATTACTTGGGAAATTCTTCAGGTCCTAATGTTTAGGGTCAGAATCAGGAGGAAGCCAAGTCGGTCACCATTCTCAGAAATGGGAAGGAGATCGACAAGTCCATCCCGCCAAAGCAGAAACCAGCTCCACCCCCGGAGCCGGTTGATGCACCACGCGCAACTCCTGAGAGTGTTGAGAAGTCACCTGAGGTGGTGGAGCCTGCTGTCGCGGCCCCCAAGACTGAAACGCCGCCAGCGATACCATTAGCTCCATTTCCCCAAAGGCTGGCGGTGAAGCCTAAGCAGAGCATGAACCATAAGATGCTAGAACTTTTTAAGAGGGTGCAATTCTCTATTACTTTAATGGAGGCAATTGAGTCTTTCCCACAGTGTGCGAAGGTGCTGAAGGACCTTTGCACGACTAAGCGCAAGAGTCAGAACAATGTGGTTCTGACCGAGGTAGTGAGCTCCATTATTGAGATTGAGATTCCTGCCAAGTGCAAGGATCCAGGGTGTCCCACCATTCCCATAGCTATCGCAGGCCAGACGTTCGATAAGGCATTGCTGGATTTAGGAGCGAGTGTTAACTTGCTCCCCTATTCAGCATATTTGAGGCTAGGCCTTGGCAATCTTAGTGAGACTCCAGTCACGCTACAGTTGGCAGACCGGAGTGTTAGGGTGTCCAAGGGTGTGGTAGAAGATGTGATGATTCAGGTGGGTGGGCTCCAATTCCCTGCAGATTTTATTGTCCTAGACACCTGTTTAAATCCTGAGGTTTTAGAGAAGACTCCCATAATTCTAGGTCGTCCTTTCTTAGCCACCTCCAATGCTGTTATGAATTGCAAGACTGGCAAGGTCCAATTATCTGTTGGCAAGGAGAAAATGGAGGTGGATGTCTATAGTGTTAGTACTTTGGGTGAGGATGATGAGGAGGTAGAAGAGGTGAGTTTGATCGACGTGCTCGTTTAGGAGCACATCGATCCAGTCTTGTATAAGGATCCTCTGGAGATTGCTCTAATCGCCGAGAAGGCGTCATCTCTAGATTCTCCAGAGGTAGGAAGTCTACTAGAGCCGTTAAATGTCGAGGATTCAGTAGAGGAAGTTTGTGGGGTCTTTTATGACCCAATGTTCGAGCCTCTGGGCAACCCTCCGCCCAAGGTTCTTCCGTCTTTGGTTCAGCCGCCTAAACCAGAGTTAAAGCCTTTCCCGAACACGCTTAAATACGCCTTTTTGAAGGGCAATGATAATTATCCGGTTGTGATCTCCTCATCCCTTGAGGAGGATCAAGAGAGGAAGTTGCTGACGGGTAGCTCACGCGTACTATGCTCTTCATTGAGTGTGGACCCGGCCTCTGGCATTAGGGGCACCCATCATTGACTTGGGTATTTATAGCTTCGCACGCCGCTATTAAAATAAGGATCGTGTGCCCAGCCCCGGTTCGTAAGGGCAATTTTTATATATTCGTGTTTGTTTTTCAGTTTAAAAAAAAAAAAAAAAATTCTGATGGTCTTGTATAGCCACCCACTCTTCAATTCAAGTTGGGGGATGGGGAGAAAAGTATGACACGTGAGACTGCGTGAAGGTCTGGTGTGGTGTTCTTTATTTGTTTTCTTTCTTGTTGTGGCCCGGCTTCCACGAGCGGGTGGTACTGACGTCATTTGTTGCCTAGTAGGTAGTTGGTTCTTCAGTCTTTTGCAGGACGAGTGTGGACGGTGAGATCCACGCGGCTCTTCGGTTTAAAAATATAGAAAGTTGATGGAAAATGAGTCGCCACCCGGGATTTACTTAGAAAGCAATTTTGGTACCCGAGAAACCGTTGAAAGTAATTGATGACTCTTGTGCCGTTTTTGGAAAAGATTTGGTCTGCGAAACGATTCTTGGATTCGGAAGCCAGGTTACGAACGGGGAAGGTTTTATTGAAAAGCACCCCGCTCGCCCGGGGAATTCCCGGTCTCTACTAAATTTTTGTGGGATTTTTAGAAGACAATTTATTGAAAACTTTGACAAATAAACGGATAAATGGTAAGAAATAACAATAGAATCATAACGGGAATAAAATTAACTAAAAGAACTTAATAGTAATAACAGGAATATAAAAGGAGAAAGGTATAATTACTGGACCGCCGGAAAATCGAAACAGAGCATCAAAATATAAGAAAACAGGGGAGAATCATAAAGATTTTTTTTTGCACCGCGAAGGTTAACCGCACGGCTCATATAGTAGACCGTACGGTTTATTAAGTTGACCGTACGGCTCACTAAGTCTAACCGCACGGCTTCCTTTTTGGAATTTTTTTCAGAAATTTTGGTCTTCAACCAGAAACCAATTTTTGTTTTAAAACTCTGGTTTTTATGCAAGATTCAACCTCCCAAGCTTAGAGGTGACTACTGGAGTCACTCTCGACTTGGAAAGATCCCCTCAAAAGCTGAGATTTGGAACCCGGTTAGAGAAATATGATTTATACCTCTACTGGGAATTTTCGAACAACCGAGAACTTCAAAAACGTCAGGCTAGGACTTCTTGAGAATGGAACTTAAGTAAAGATTACAATTTTGAGTTTTCTTTACTTTAATTTATTTATGAAAATAAGGAAGTACCCCCCTTTGGGAAACAATGACATTTCTAGAATTTTGATATCCCAATCCAATCAAAATCTCATCCCCCCACTTTTAGTATAAAACCGAAAACGGACACATTTTTCTCCGAAGAAAATGGGCGAAAGATGACTTTGCCTTACTCAAAAATAGCTTCCGATTATACCATTTTGATTAGAAAAATCCAAGGAACAATTACCGGGACTTTTTATTGGCCAAATCAAAACTTCCCCAAAAAGTTAATTTTCCATACTTAGCCAGATTTTCAAGCAACAGACAGGGGTGTCTCGGATGAGAGACGATGATGAAGGAACACTTGGTTTAAAATTGGGGTGTCTACAACGAGCATGCTACCACACCAGCCTTGGTAGTTTGGGCCTCTCCGCCGGAGTGAGTGAGGCATTCAGGAGCCTCGAGCAGGGGTGCCACGAAACGTGGCGGTTGTCAGTCCAATAAAGCTTTGGCGCGGCTCTGTGTGACTAGCTGTGGACCTCTTTAGGTCCGAAGGAGCGGATCCTGGGAGCAGTTCTGATGACGAAACGCAACAATGATGGCAAATTCCCCATACATCGGCCGGGGTCATGATGGTTGGCTGCCATCCGACGGTCCATCTCTTTTCCTTATTCTTCTATTTTTATGTTTGTCTTCATGCTCTGAGGACAGAGCAACTTTCAAGTTGGGGGAAGGGGTGTACTTTGTACACGTATTTTGTTTTGAGCGTTGTTAGTGGTGTAGGGGTCATTTTTTAATTTTGGTTAATTTTTTAGTGTGGGGATACGATTGTTATGCTTGTTTGTATGAGTTAGGTGAGCATGCTAGATTCTTGTCTCATTATCTGCCTGTTTAACTTGTTCACGTGCATATATCTGGCATCCCTGTTTGAGTAGTTTCGCACCATAAGTAAGTTTGAGTAGGTGTTCCCACTTGTGCACAGTATGTCCCTAAAGCATCCCATGTTTCGTTGTTCTTCACTTTCCGTACTTGCACAAAATAGTAGGAGTTTGTACCACATACCATAGTTGGAATATTTTGCATGCATGTTGTGAGAGTTGGTGATGTGCTTAGGGGATGAAACAAGGCCATATTTGCGTGATTAAACCACTAAATGTGTCCCATTGATCCCAGGATTAACCAGTCCGTATCAGTTCCTGTGTCAAACCTAGGAAACCGGTGTTTGGGTGGTGTGTCAGTTTGGTGGTCCAACTCTGTGTCAAGGAGCATCGTCGTTTTAGAAAGAATTAAAATGTTGCTTTTGGGTGCCATGTCTTTGGTTCAAAAAAAAAAAAAAAAACCCCTAAACCTTAATCCATTTCCTTTTCCCCCAAAATTAACCCATCTTCAAGATAAGAGAGAGGTGGAAAGACGGTCAACTGATCCTTTGACCCGTTGCTATGAATTTCTACAAGTTTTCCGAAAAAAACAAGAACAGAAAAAAGAGGAAAAAAAACAGAAACAAAAGAAAAGAAAGAAAAGAAAAAAAAAGAAAAAAAACGCAGTCAAGTTGAGGGGGACCATGCAATTTTTCCCCACTCTCTCTCTCTCTCTCTCTCCACCCCACCATTCTCGTGTTCCCTCTTCCTCCTTCACCATTCAACCCTTAACCTCTAAACCTTCCAAACCTAAACTCACCAAAGTTATGGAACCCTAAGAGGCAAACTGAGCTGGTGTTGGGCTATGATTCGAGGATGTGAGCACAAAGGAGTGTTGAGTAGTACGCAGGGTTGGACATGGGTTGGACTGGTGGTGTTAGTGTGAACACCCCACAAAAAAATTCACCGAATGGTTTTGAAAATATGATTATGATTTTGGAGTCGCCACCCGGGTTTAAGGACCGTACCCGAGAAACCGGTTTGAAAATGACTCTTTTGCCCTTGTTTTGGAAAAAGTTATTACCGGCACATCGTTACCAAGATTTCTCGAGTTCGGGAACTAAGTTACGAGGGGGGAAGGTTTTTAAGGCACCCCCCTCGCCCGGTTGTGGAAACCGGTCTCTACTAAGTACTTAAGGGATTTTTAGAAAACATTCATTTCTTAAACTCAAACCACATAAACAAGGTAAAGGAAACAAGTATGCAAAGATCATCACGATTAACATATAAAAGGTGAATGCATTTGATCGTGTAGATGATGTAACATGATGACGAAATGACATGAATGACAGAAAGAACAACTACAAATTGTATATACAATGGAACAAAAGCTTTTAGGGGCCCTTTTTGCAAGATTAAATCAACCCTTTTTGTTTTCTTTCAAGCACCTGAAAGAGTGCTTCAGGCGCCTGAAAGAGTGCTTCAGGCGCCTGAAAGAGTGCTTCAGGCGCCTGAAGCTGAGAGGATCAGGCGCCTGAAAGGGGCTTCAGGCGCCTGAAGCTACTGCTTCAGGTGCCTGAAGCTACTGCTTCAGGTGCTTGATCAAACCAACTTACACCTTTGTTTTGCTACTGGAACAGGTAAAATAATAATGTTAAAACTCTTTTGAGAGGCAAACAAGCTAGAAAGCTTCATCTAACAACTCATTTGAACCATGAAACACCATTTATATCTCATAAAAAGCATGTTTTTCATCCATTCAAATAGCAAAACAGAGGCTTTTCACTCTTGCATGTAAAGAAAATGACCTCCAATAGGGATTTCATGATAAATACTTGATTTTTAACTACATTGAAAGTCATTTTCTTCCTTAAAAAGCCTGATTTTCACCTATTGGGTGAAAAATAGAAAGCAAACAGATTGTTCCTGGAATTTAAACCATCATCATCATAAAAATAGACCAAGAGAAAACATTTTAAGATAGGAAGTGATAAAAATGAACAAGGCCTGAATCTGTTGCTTCAGGTGCCTGAAGCTGTTGCTCCAGGTGCTTCAGGCGCCTGAAGCTACTGCTTCAGGTGTCGAACAAAAATGCTTTTTTTGATATGTTCAAGTCATTGTAAGCCCATTATTGGTATTAAGAACCAACATGAGCCTACTGACTTTCCTCAATAAGTGGAGTGGGTAAAACTTGATTAACCCTAATAAAGGGCATAGCACGTGCCTTTATTGATCACCACGAGAGGGTGAATAGCTCGGCACCACATAGGGAGTCCTTAAACCCTGTGCCGAACTGGTTTGGCCACGAATGAGGCTAGAACCATTAAAGAGTAAACTAATAAATCAGAAGGCATAAAGGACGCCCCTTGTATGGCTGAGCTAGGTAGGCTACGTGTATAGCTTGAATAGCATTCTGGAATACATAATTCAGCTCGGCGTAATAAGCTGAACTATGTACGAGTTATTCCGAGCCACGTGGAAGCACGGCACCGCCACGAGTAGGGCGGTGAGACATTCCAGAATATTCTACAGCAGCTCCTTATGAGATAAGGAGCAATCCCGTAAAATAAGGGATTGATATGGGGAGTCCTAACGTAATTAGGAGTATGCCCCATATAGGAAGGAATCCTATATGGAAAGGAAGACCCCTGCTAGACGAGATCTAGCAGGACATGGAGACTCGTCCCTAATAGGAAAGTCCTATTAGGAAAAGGATTCCTAAAGAGAATAGGGAACGGGGGCACGAGATGCCTAATATGAAGAACATCTACACCTATAAATACAAGGCAAGAACCATGACAAAAGGTACGCTGTGAAACCCATTTTCATACGCATTGTGGTTTGAATTCACCAAGTACGTGATACTAACTTAGGCATCGGAGGGCCTTTGCCAACGAGAGGCAAAGGTGCTCTAACCCTTTTCTCTGTCTTGCAGATTTAGGGTTGAACCAAGGAAGCACGTGATCCAGGGCTACGTGGATTTTATCCCCGTACAATTGGCGCCGTCTGTGGGAACCCTGACAGAAAAGCTTGATCCCTTCCAACAGAGATCAACAATGGTGCTTTCAGAACCTCTTCTGTGCACCCCACAGAGGAAGGATGTGGAAGACGATGGCGGAACCACCCTTGTTTACACTACAAGAAAAAGTGCAAAGGTGGACGAAACTCCTGCAGTTCTAAAAGCACCACAAAAGAAGCCTGCCACCAGAAGGATTAACATAGGGCATATCCCTGAAATTCCAAAGTTTAGGGATACGCGCCTGATAAACTATGATTCTCCAAGATCAAACGAGCGACGGAAATGCTCAAAAACACCACCAAGAGGTGGGGAGGCCTCAACCCGACGTGAACGGAGGAGGAGCCCACCGAGAAGGGATGATCATAGGCGAACTAGGAATAAAGAAAAAGAGGACAGCCTCGACAGAAGAGAACAGGAGGCAGAAGAACTGGCCCGTGAAGTCACTCGACGAGGACGAGAGATTCAGGACCTAAAGAAACAACTCCAAGAGAAGGAGAAGGATTTACGTTCGCGGACGAGATCCGTGCAGTACGTAAAAGAAAGAAGGGTCCATCATCATGATGACGTCTTTGCTAACCGAGCAGCCTCTCCATGAAAACGGAGAGAAAGGAGTGCTTCAGTGGAAAAGAAAGAAAGAAGGAAGCACGCTAGGGACAGATATGAGAGATCTGGTTCCAATGAGCACATTCCTGAGCAGCAAACGAGAAGGGTGGACGTTGGCCGAGCTGATGGAGGCCCTAAGACTGCACGAGAGGCAGCTAAGGAAGCCCTAGGCCAGATTTCCAAATCACCACTGGCCCATTGGATTCGCGCAGAGAAGACGCCGAGCAGGGTAAAACACTCAGCGTTCATCCCTTACGAAACTAACACGGACCCTGTGGCCCATATCCAACACTACCAGCAGGCCATGTTTATGCATGAACAAGATGATGCATTGCTGTGCAAGATGTTCCCATCCAGCCTAGGAAAAGTGGCCTTGAGTTGGTACCATAAGCTCCCAGAAGGATCCATCTTATGCTGGACTCAACTGGCTGAAGAGTTCACTGCACGGTTCCTTACGAGCCGAGCAGCTACAAAAACATTCGATGCATTAACCTCTATGAGACAAAGGGATGATGAGACTCTGCGACAGTACTCAAAGCGTTACTGGGAAACTTTCAACGAGATTGAAAATTGTAGTGAGGAGTATGCTCTAGCAACATTCAAAACAAGTCTGCCCATGCATAGCAAGCTACGAGAATCGCTTACTATGCACCCAGTCAAGACTGTGGCCAAACTGATGGAGAGAATTCAGGAGCACGCACGGGTAGAAGATGACATCCTGCAGGCAGGAGGAAAGATTGTCGCTGGACAACCTCAGCTCCCAGAGAAAAGGACAATGGAGCCAAAGGCGTACAAGAAAGACTTCATGACGGGAAGGAGGGATTATGCACAGCAGAAGAAGGAAAAAGCTGACCCAGACCCCAAGTCGTACTTCAGTGTTATGGCGACTTTCAATATACCCATCTACAAGATGCTGTACAGGATCAAAAACGAACAGTGGTTCAGAAGACCCCCAAAGATGACTGGGAACCCAGAGAAGAGGAGGGCAACCAATCAGCACTGCAGCTATCACAGAGATTGGGGGCACATGACTGAGGATTGCATGGAGTACAAGAAATTCTTGGATGAGAAGGTGGCAGAGGGCCATCTTAAAGAGTTCTTGGCTGATAGCAAGAATGATGCTGATCTGGTAGAAGAGATGGACTACGAGAAAGGTCCAAAGGGAACAATCCATATGATACATGGATTAGTCGCCCCTTATACCAACAACGTCCAGAGGGTCAACGGCCAGGCAAAACAGGTCATGAAGTTCGGCATGAAGAGGCCGAGGGCTGAGGAAGTCATGGAGATCCCAATCACCTTCACTGACAACGATCTGGACGGAGTAGTTGTGCCACATAACGATGCGTTGGTTATTACCCTACGAATAGGGGATTATGACGTGCAGAAGATTCTTGTCGATCAGGGAGCTAGCACGGAGATCATGTACTACCAAACTCTCAAAAAGATGGAACTCCCACCGAGCTCATTGCAAAAGTGTTTAGTTCCACTGGTCGGCTTTAGTGCACAGACGGTATGGCCTATGGGAAAGGTCACGTTGCCCGTCCGAGCTGGATCAGTAGTCCTGAAAAGCGACTTCCTTGTGGTAGACATCCCTTCCTCCTATAACGTGATTATAGGAAGAACTTGGATGCACAAAATGAGGGCAGTCTCCTCAACTTACCACCAGAAGATCAAGTATCCTGGAGCGGATGGTGCAGACAGTCGAAGTTCCAGATCGGCCTACCTTGGAAGACATCGGAGGTGACCCCACCAAGAAGATGGTGGAAGGGTTAAAGAAGATACAGATCCAGGGAGACGATGAGGAAAGGTATTTCTTGATCGGCGAGACACTTGTCGAACGGGAGGAAGGGGATTTGGTTGCCTTTCTGAAGGACCACATCGATGTTTTTGCTTGGAATCCTCAGGAGATGCCTGGCATAGACCCCGAAATAATCTGCCACCATTTAAACGTGGATCCTCAGCACAAACCAGTTGTGCAGAAGGCGAGGAGGTCGGCACCACAGCACGCCAACGCTATGATTGAAGAGGTGGATCGCCCACTAGAAGCGGATGCCATACGAGAGGTGAGCTATCCAAACTGGCTAGCCAACACAGTTGTGGTCAAGAAGAAAAACGGGAAGTGGAGAGTTTGTGTGGATTTCACTAGCCTCAACAAAGCATGCCCGAAGGACAGCTTTCCACTCCCCAGGATCGATCAGCTAGTAGATGCCACATCAGGCTATGAAAGGATGAGCTTCCTTGACGCATATCGAGGATACCATCAAATAGCCATGCATGAGC
This sequence comes from Vaccinium vitis-idaea, assembly GCA_963854785.1. Taxonomy (NCBI): domain Eukaryota; kingdom Viridiplantae; phylum Streptophyta; class Magnoliopsida; order Ericales; family Ericaceae; genus Vaccinium; species Vaccinium vitis-idaea. The sequence goes on along the minus strand of OY978215.1, from coordinate 33,212,567 downwards.
CAGACCAGGAGAAAACATCCTTCATCTCACCAAGAGGACTCTACTGTTACAAAGTTATGCCATTTGGGCTAAGGAATGCTGGAGCGACCTACCAGAGGTTGGTCACTAAGATGTTCAAGGAACAGCTCGGCAGAACCATGGAGGTCTACATCGATGACATGGTGGTAAAAAGCAAATTGAAGCCTGATCACCTTGCCGACCTGGAGGTAACTTTCAATATTCTGAGAAAATACAAGTTAAAGTTAAACGCCTCCAAGTGTGCCTTTGGAGTCAGCTCGGGGAAGTTTCTAGGGCACCTGGTGACTAAAAGGGGGATCGAGGCTAATCCAGATCAGATCACGGCTCTGCAAGGCCTAGAAAGCCCAAAGACCACGAAGGAGGTCCAAAGGCTAACAGGAATGGCAACAGCTCTTAATCGCTTCATCAGTAAGTCCTCAGACCGCTGCAGACCTTTCTTTCAACTTCTGAAGAAGAGAGAAGGATACGAGTGGGGAGCCGAACAGGAACACGCTTTCCAGGAGTTAAAAAGTTACCTGTCATCACCACCTTTACTCTCTACTCCAGAAGCTGGGGAGCGGTTGATATTATACCTGGCAGTATCTGATCATGCGTTCAGCTCGGTTCTCCTACGAATAAAGGGGACAGAGCAAGCTCCAGTCTACTTTGTGAGCAAAACAATGTTAGATGCTGAGACGCGTTACCTACCGTTAGAGAAATTGGTGTACGCTCTTGTCATAGCTTCAAGAAAGTTACCTCACTACTTTCTACAGCATCCCATTATTGTGTTCACGGAATATCCACTAAGAGCCTTGCTTAGGAAGGCAGACTTCTCTGGACGAATATCCAAGTGGACCATCGAATTGAGCCAATTCGACCTTGACTATCAGCCAAGGACGACAATTAAAGGGCAAATCTTGGCTGACTTTGTAGCCGAGTTTACCCCAACGGTGGCTCCACCTCCACCAGCCCTCCACGAGAAGGAGCAAGAAATCAATCACCCCGAGCAGCCAACGAGAATGGCCAATCTGGACCCAGAGGAATGGAGGCTCTACGTTGATGGGTCAGCTTGCAACAAAGGATCTGGAGCAGGAGTGGCATTGTTCTCTCCAGAAGGTTTGGTACTGGAGCAAGCACTACGGCTGGGATTTAGTGCTACAAACAATGTAGCAGAATATGAAGCATTGCTCGCTGGATTGAGGAGCGCCCTGGAGCTCAAGGTAACAAAATTACGGATATTTTGTGACTCACAATTAGTTGTTAATCAGCTTTCAGGGGAATATGCTACGAAGAGCGAGAAGATGGCTGCATACTCAGAAGTGGCCAAGGATTTGCTTGACAAGTTTAACAGAGCTCACATCCAACAAATCAGCTCGGGCCAGAATGCACACGCAGAGTCATTGGCATGCTTAGGATCAGCAGTAAACACGGAGTACCGCCGTACAATAGCTGTCGATTATTTGAGCGAACCGAGCATTGGCCGAGCGGTAGAGATCGTGATGGAAACAGAGTTTGGGCCGAGCTGGATGGACCCAATAGTGGCATACCTACGAGATGGGACATTGCCAGAAGACAAGAGGGAAGCTCACAAGGTCAAAACCAAATCAGTACGCTTCTGGCTCTCTCCAGAAGGTAAGCTTTACAAAAAGTCTTTTCTTGGCCCATATTTGTTGTGTGTACACCCAGCTCTTGTTCAGGGATTCCTACATGAGATCCATGCTGGAACGTGTGGGGCACATACTGGTGGAAGGTCAATTGCCCACCGAGCAATATCCCAGGGATATTGGTGGCCTTACATGCAGGAGGATGCAAAGGCTTTTGTCAAGAAGTGTGAAAAGTGTCAGAGATACTCCTCTCTCATCCGAGCTCCAGCGGAGGATCTGTTGCCTCTGACTAGTCCGTGGCCGTTTGCTCAGTGGGGATTAGACATCGTGGGTCCTCTCCCTATGGCAACAGGGAAACGAAAATTCCTACTCATTGGCACAGACTATTTTACTAAGTGGATAGAGGGTGAAGCTCTGGCAAAAATCACCGAAGCCATGGTGGAAAAGTTTGTGTGGAACAAGATCATCACGAGGTTTGGAATACCCTACTCCATCATCTCAGATAACGGGTCCCAGTTCGGCAAAGCCTTCTGTGCCCAGTACGGCATCAGGAATTATTACTCCACCCCAACTTACCCACAGAGCAATGGGCAAGCAGAAGCTTCAAACAAGACTATCTTAAAAAGTCTCAAAAAGAGGTTGGAGAAGAAAAAGGGAAAGTGGCCCGATGAGCTTCCAGCCGTGCTCTGGTCATACAGAACCACCCCACGGCGGTCTACGGGAGAGACACCGTATTCCCTTGCTTACGGAACAGAGGCAGTAATTCCATTGGAGATAGGCTTGCCGACCATCCGCACAACTCTCGTAGAGTCGGGGGGCAATGATAAAGCCCTGGCCGAGCAACTTGATCTCGCCGAGGAAAGAAGGGAGCGAGCCCTTATCACCTTAGCAGCATATCAAGAGCAGCTACAATAAGAAGGTGCAGCCAAGAGAGTTCAAAATTGGAGATCTAGTCCTAAGGAAAGTCTTGGCTAACACCAAAATATCCTCTGACGGAAAGCTCGGGCCGAACTGGGAAGGCCCATACAAGATTGTGGGAATTGCTGGAATTGGGGCCTATCGTTTGGCTGACCTGGATGGAGATCCTATACCACGGCCATGGAATGTCCAGAACCTGAGAAAGTTCTACCAGTGATTTGTTTATGTGGTTACGAGTACAATCACATCTTTTTTAAAAGTAAATACGAATAAATTCACATTTGTGTTGGAACCTTGTTGGGATTACGAATAAAATCACCAACAATTATTTAGATTTTTGTCTTTATTAATAAAATTTCGTTTTTCTCCTACTGTGATGATTGTTTAAATATAAACCCAAATCGCTTCAGATCTGGATTCCTATTGGGGAGCAGATAGTGTGCAAGATAGCAACGAATATTTAAAAATTCTAAGTATGAAGAAACTTAGATCTGCAACGAATATTGCAGCAATTAAAACTCTAAGTATGAAGACACTTAGATCTGCAACGAATATTGCAACAGTTAAAACATCTAAGTATGAAGACACTTAGATGTGCAACGAACACTGCACTAAGGCACTAAGTATGGAGAAACTTAGATTTGCAACAAATATTACAATAAAAATCCTAAGTATGAAAAAAACTTGGGTCTGCAATGCATACTGCAGTGGTTCCTAAGTATGAAAACACCTAGGACGTGAGAGGCTCAGGTACGAAGATACTTGAAAAACTCAGCACGGGTAAAGGTTGGGAACATAACGAGTACGGAAACACTTAAAGAGTACCAGCATCAGCAAAAGTATCAAAATGACAACAGGCCAACAGACGGCCGAGCGAGACCACGCAGGGTCAAAAGTAGAGCTCAAAAACAAACAGACAGGAATGGTCGCAAGCATTACGCTTCTTCACCGTGCTGACCAGCGCCGGTGGCAAGATTGGGGTCGGGGTTAGCATCCCCAAGACCATCAACAGAAGTGGAAAGGTCAGGGACAGTTTCTTCTTGCAGGGACTGCTCGGCAATGAGGTCAGGACAGGCTTCAGAATTGGGCTGCGTTCCAGCATCAGGGATGGTTTGAGCAGCAGTTACCTCACTTGGGAGCTCCATGTCAGTCCAGTGAGGGGAAGTTGGACCCACTCCAAGCTTGGTGAGGCACCTCTGCCAAGATGCACTCCAAACGGCATCTTGCACGACCGGCATCTGAGCTCTGTAGTTGTCCGTCACCTCAAGCACGGCCCTGTCGTACTCAGCTTCAGCCCTTGCATTGGCAGAGGATAGCTCAAGGCGCAGTCGTTGCTCATTTTCCTCAGCCCTCCCTTTTTGCTCAGCCAGTTCATCCTTCAGCTTAGCCACCTCCTCCTGAGCTACTTTGAGCAATTGAGCATGATGGGCACTCTCCCGTTCGGCCTTATCAGCCCTTTTTTGTTCTTTTTGAGGTCTTTTTCAGCCTCTTTTGCTCGGTCGAAGCCAGCAGCAACTTTCTGCATGATCTGCAGAGAGAGACAAAACCAGGAATTAGGGAGGACGGTATCGCGGAAGTAAAGTAACATCTAAGGAAGCAACAAATGATCTTTATACCTTGGCGCTTGATTGGAAGATCGACTTCATCAGAGTGTCAAAGGAGCTGCTCCTCTCCCTCTCCATGTCGAGCGGTAGAAGAGCGGCTCTGGCCACACCAAAAGCTACCTCGGTGGAGGAGATTTTGTCAGTCGCGGAGAGAAGGGCGCCATCAGGGCGAGCCAAGGCTGGAGCCCAAGGTTGCACCAAAGGTGGCGAGTCACGGAGAGTTTGGCTTAAACTTGAGCTCCCAGTTCTTCTCCTCTGACTAGGAGGCTGAGCGTCTTGAGGGCTCTCTACTGGCCTCTTGTCCCTTTGTTGCTCAGGAAGAGAGACTTCATGAGCGTTGGAAGGGTGGACAGTATGGACGGCCGGAGGAGCACGGGATGCTGGACCACTAAGGTTCAGCACGTCTAACAAGTTGATCGGCTGACGAGGCATTTCTTCTCGATTTGGTGAAGGAGAATAGTCCGGAGAATCGTCCGAATCCTCAAGAAGGGCGGACTGCTCGGCAAGCTCGCGAACAAGCGCACGGTGGTCAAAAGCTTCCTCTTCTTTTTCTTCCTCCTCTCCTGTATTCACTCGCCCGGACGTGCTCGGCTCTTGATCAGGTTGGATGAGAATGGGAATGGCGGTAGGGATCTCTGGTACGTGAGCAAAGGTAATCTGTTGCTGGAGATCTGTTGAAGCTCAGGAACGTTGGGATCCTCTCCTAGCTCGGCCTCTCCTGGATCGACCGGTCCTTAGTTCTCCAGGGGGACGTGTGGCAACCAGGGGAGCGGCTGGAGGCCAAGGATGTCTTGTTCTTGGTTCACCTGTCCTTCTGATACCACCCCAATACGTTGGGGTATAGTCCAATAACAGGTGGGCTGCGCGGCCGAGACCAACAGGGGTTGGTGCGAAACCGTCGAAATACAGGGCCCGAGCAATATCCTCGCGATGAAGATTGCCGTGGATGAGGCGGCCACCGTGATTGAGATTGCGAGCTGCAAAAACGGAGGAAACAATACAGAAAAAATGGTCAACAGGGCCAAGAGATATGAAAAACTAAAAAGTAGTAAGTACAAAGGTCAAATACTAATGTGGTTGGCCTGAGACTGAAGGGTAGGAGAAGCCAATAGTATTTCCCTCAGCATCTTTTGGCTCCCAGTTGCCAGTGACTACGAGGTAGTCGTCTGCCTCTCCCTTGGAGGAATTTGGCAGGTCGGTGATAAGCTTCTGGTTGGGATCCCTGGCTTTGAAGTAGAAGTTGTTGTCGATTGTAGGGACTACGCTATAGAGGTAGTGTAAGTCCCACCAATCGAGATGGAGGCCGAGCAGCCTATTAAGGGCTACTGTGCCCATAACTACCCTAACGAAATTAGGGCAGAGCTGCATGGGGTTTAGCCTACACCTAGAGCATACCTCCCTGAAGAAAGGATGGAAGGGGAATCTAAGACCACCTTCCACTATAAAGATCAAGGGGACGTGGATTTTGTTTTCCTCCAAGCCTACTTCTCTCAAATCATTATGATCGTTTAGTCTGAAATGAACGTCGTTCGGAATTCCATATGTCCTACGAAATTCGGCTATTTTTTGGGCACTACTAAGGAGGGCTCTATGTTTTCCCATGATTGGGGTTTCGCAGTTGAAACCCAGGGGAAGAAGATGAACAGGCGCTGAAAAACGGCGAAGGGGGGAAACGCGAAACAGAAATGGAGAACTAAAGAGGGGCTACTTACGTGAGAAGGTATGGGCCTAGGATGATACTCTCCGACGAGAAGACGTTTTCTGACGAAAACTTGAAGTGGGTTTGTTGCAGAAAGCTTGAGCGACGCTGATGGCGGAGGAAAAGATTTCTTTTCTCTCTCTTCTTTGCTTCTGACGAAATGAAGTGATGAAGAGAGGAAGAGGTTTTTTCTTTTGATAGACTCGAAGGGTTTTTAGGGGGGCAAAGTGATGATTATCCCGCCCAAAAACCCATAAAGTAAGGGCGTGACGTACGGGAAACGTCACCCTAGGATGTCCTTTGGGCTTATCCAGCCCCCAACGGGTCATTTCGCATTTAATGCGAAAGTAACTCTGTTCCCCACGTAAGGGGGAAGCATGCAAGAGATGCATCAGGAACCGTTGAAGCTCTGCACACCACTGATGAATGACAGCAGTAGCAGAGCTGGGGAGCAATTGGAGTGGGTAAAACTTGATTAACCCTAATAAAGGGCATAGCACGTGCCTTTATTGATCACCACGAGAGGGTGAATAGCTCGGCACCACATAGGGAGTCCTTAAACCCTGTGCCGAGCTGGTTTGGCCACGAATGAGGCTAGAACCATTAAAGAGTAAACTAATAAATTAGGATGCACTAGCTCGGCATAAGGCATAAAGGACGCCCTTTGTATGGCCGAGCTAGGTAGGCTACGTGTATAGCTTGAATAGCATTCTGGAATACATAATTCAGCTCGGCGTAATAAGCTGAACTATGTACGAGTTATTCCGAGCTACGTGGAAGCGCGGCACCGCCACGAGTAGGGCGGTGAGACATTCCAGAATATTCTACAGCAGCTCCTTATGAGATAAGGAGCAATCCCGTGAAATAAGGGATTGATATGGAAGTCCTAACGTAATTAGGAGTATGGCCCATATAGGAAGGAATCCTAGATGGAAAGGAAGACCCCTGCTAGACGAGATCTAGCAGGACATGGAGACTCGTCCCTAATAGGAAAGTCCTATTAGGAAAAGGATTCCTAAAGAGAATAGGAAACGGGGGCACGAGATGCCTAATATGAAGAACATCTACACCTATAAATACAAGGCAAGAACCATGACAAAAGGTACGCTGTGAAACCCATTTTCATACGCATTGTGGTTTGAATTCACCAAGTACGTGATACTAACTTAGGCATCGGAGGGCCTTTGCCAACGAGAGGCAAAGGTGCTCTAACCCTTTTCTCTGTCTTGCAGATTTAGGGTTGAACCAAGGAAGCACGTGATCCAGGGCTACGTGGATTTTATCCCCGTACAATAAGAACTTTTTCACACTGATTTGGTAGAATCACTACCTTTTAGAGCTTTAAATGGATGATTGAACTTTGAGAATAGGTTTTTGGATGGATGGTGGGTGTCTTAGATCAGATTAGAGGCTGGTTTTTGGGTAGTTTCTTGAGAGGAAAATGGTAGAACTTGAGTAAAATGTGTTTTTGGTGGAAGAAGGATGGATTGGAGGTGATGTTTGGTTGGTGTTAATGGTTTCTTAGAGAGAGAAATGGCTGATTTTGGGTATTTTTTCAGAAAAATGATGGAACCCCCTTCAAGTGAGGGGTGTGGGGGTATTATAAGGCTTTCAAAGGTTGTTTTGGCCTCTTAGGGGTCATTTTAGGGGTTCACTTAGGCCATAGACGCTCCTCCCTTGCAGAATCAGCCAAAATCGCATCATAATCATTGCACCCACTCAAAATTTAAAACTTTGGAAAAATGCTTTAGGCGCCTGAAGGGAAGGCTTTAGGTGCAAGAGATGGGTTCAGGCCCCTGAAGGGAGTGCTTCAGGTGCAAGAGATGGGTTCAGGCGCCTAAAGGGATGTGCTTCAGGTGCCGTAAGGATGGTTCAGGCGCCTGAAGGGATGTGCTTCAGGTGCCTTAAGGATGGTTCAGGCGCATGGAATAGCCTTGACGGTTTCTTTTGGTTTTTGGTTTGGAAGTGTTTGGTAGGTTTTGGTTAAATTCCAATCATCCATTTTAAGTTCTAAAAAGTGTTTGAAAGTTCATTTTCATCATCGGGAACGCTATGGATTTTTGTAGGCCCAAATTGGGGTGTCTACAGTTGCCCCTCTTTGACTAGACTCGACATCATTAATTTGATGCGAGTGTCGTCAAAGACAGAGACAACCCAACCTGTTGCCCTAGAAAATCCTAAGCCACAAACGCAAACATTCAAATCACATGGTCGTGCTCGACGAGCTGCCTACGTACCCCGTTGTAGGGATCAGACCAGCATAGTTCCTTGGGACGATTGAAAACACCTTAATCAATAAACAAACATCAATGGGTTCAGGACCCTCAAACATGATTCAAACGGGCTTAAATCCTTCAAGCAAAGATTTAGACAGACTCATGGCCATCAAAGATGATTTAAACAAGCGCAAGGCCTTCAAAGACGATTTAAACAGGCACAAAGCCCTCAAAAAAATTTAAACAGGCGCAAGGCCTTCAAAATGATTTAAACAGACGCAAGGCCCTCAAAGAAAATGATTTAAATAGGCACAAGGCCCTCAAAGATGATGATTTAAAATGAGTTTAAGCCATTTTAGCGCGAATCAAATAAAGTTACTTACCAGTCAAAGGATTAAGCAAATGATTGGTTATGACTATCTGCTTAACAATGAGGTGGTTGAAATGATTGAATGATTGGGTGGACTACCTTCTGAATAAGGAAGTGGTTGGGATGATTGAATGCACTGATGCGGTGGCTAAAATGATTAGGTTGTGTTAGCTAAACGGCTATAACGAATGAGAAATCTATCCACTGGACAACAGGGCGAGGGAATGTTGTCCCATAGGATGGTGACGACGAGGACGACGACGCGGGAGACCTTGGCGACACTGGTCCGTAGGAGATGGCTTCGATGCATTGAGTCTTGCTTTCACTTTTTTTGATTCACTTTTTTTTTATTGGGCCTACGTGCCCTGGTAGATTTGAGATTGGGCTTGCATGCCCCAATAGATAGGCGAGGTTGGGCCTGCGTGCCCCTCTTGTTTTTGGGCGTCTGTTTGCCCTGTAGCTATGTTCTCTTTTAGGTGTTTATGCTTTGCTCATGCAGCTTGATTCATGCAGATGCTGTATTATTGCTTGAGATTTGCACTTTCAGTTTCATTCTTGCCTTCATTATTTATTTGCTTTAAAAACAAAGAATTAAAGAAAACACCTTTTGTAAAAGACACATAACTCAACCATTGCATTAATCGATAAAAGTTTGTACAAGCTTTTCAACATAACATGAAAAAGAAAAAAGTGCCCATGAATTTCTTTGAGCGAACAATGACACAACGGGGCCTCATGCCTTGGTGTAAACTCAACACTTTTATACAACTTGAAAATATGTACATCCACTGACTCAACTAAAACAACTCAAAACAACCCTAGAACGGAATTTGGTGTTCATAGAGAATGTAAAAAGACAACCCCCTAATGTGATGCTCGAAACCACATAAACAATTGATTCACCAATTCTATGGAGTAAAAGTGCCTAAGAACATTCCCCCAATGCCGCCAACTTGGAAACTTCATCATATTATACAAAACCACATTTCCCTAAAAAATCGCAGCGATGAATCCTTTGCCGCTATTCAATTTTGGGATTCGGAGCTCCACGTGTTCCGTTTTGGTCTTCAAGAGCTTTGTCCTACTGTGGAGGAGTTTCATGCATATCTCAAAACTCGTCCTGATACCGAGCTAGTGGTTCCTTCAATTCGCATCAACTTGATTAGGATCCTTCGAGACAAGCTTGGTGTGAGTGATGGCCTTGCAAAGCATTTGATTCGCGGAGGTTCGCTTGACATTCTTCGCCTCTTTGTAGATTTCAGTCCTTGCAGCAACCCGCTGGACTACACAGTTCAGAATCGTCGTATGTTTGCTCTTTGGATGTGCCTCCTTGCCACCTATCTGTTGGTTCCGAGCGACGGTAATCCAAGTCCCTCGATTGTTTCTGTTGCCGTGCAGATTGAGCAGCGGAGAGACGTTGTTCCCATGGTTTTGGCAGAGAATGGGCTTGGATGCAGTGAGGTCGGGGAGAACCGACATGTTTGCCGGGAGCCCCCTTTTGCTTCAGGTTTGGATTTTGGTTTTGGTATTTGGGGTTTGGTTTTTGAGTTTCGGTTTGGGTATTTTGACTTTGTTTTGGCTTATGGTTTTTTGTTTTGGTTTGGCAGATGTGGCTGTGTGACAAAATGAAGTTGATTGCGAATCCGGCAAATGACTGGGTTTATCAGGCTAGGGATTGGAGAAGCAGGCGTTTTGTGGAGACTTGTAACAATGTGGAGGACTGGTTGGATTTCTTTATGGCGGTGGAGGAAGAACACATCATTTGGAGGTGCCACTGGTTGTCTCTGCCTGACATGACGACCAGTCACATGGGACACTCATGGGTGGTTTTGGCCGGGCTGACGGGCTTCACTTTTTACTTTCCTCAACGCATCCTCCGCCAGTTTGGAATTCGCCAGGAAACAGAGTTTTCATACCCTGCTGATTTCCATCTCCCCGAGTTCAAACATTCGGTGGTTGAGGCTTATCGCCGTAATTGGGGAGGCAGGGTGACTTGGGTCCGAGACCAGTATCCGAGCATTCACCTGGGAGGAAGGTACCGCCAGTGGCTTAGGAGGGAATTGGAGGCAAGATTTGGCAACAACGTGGACTGACTCTCTCGACTTGACTAAGCTGTTTCCCAAAATAAATGGTGCATCCATTTTTTTTTTTTTTGAATGTTGCTCAGCTTATGTAATCGAAGAAGTGATTTGAATAAAATTGAACGATGAAGGGTTTCCACCTCTTGGTTCATTTAATTCCATATGCTATCTCCTTCGGATATCGTGAGAATGCGGGCCAACTCAACGGACTTAGACCGAACCCTAGGATAGGGTTGCCTACGTATCCTTTTTCAAGGAATCAGGTCATGACGTAGTTCAAGCAAGGGTTCACTCGGGTATTAACACTCTCCTTTTTGCGCTCTAAATTTTGCCTGGCACCGCCTTTTCAGGTTTTCGGTCCAGCGAGCTCTTTTTGAATTTTTGCCTTAAATTTTGCCTAGACCGCCCAGTGTGGGTTTTCAGCCTAGCAGGCTTGCTCTGAATTTTGCTTGGGTTGGCCCGCCCTTGCGGTTTTCCACCCAACGATCATCTCTCAGGGGTAATATCGCTTGAGTTGATCCAAATTGACAAGATTGTTGAACTCGTTTCCGTCCAAATCAATAATCACTGCTGCCCCACCGTCGAGGATAGTCTTGATGATGTATGGTCCTGCCCATTTCGGCCTGAATTTTCCCCGTGGATCGAATATCGGTGCCCGAATCTCTTTCACTACCATATCTCCTTCAATCAAATCTCTGGATTTCACCTTCTTGTTGAATGTGCGAGCAATTCTTCTCTGATACCCTTGAATATGATACAATGCCCGCAACTGCCTTTCATCAAACAACATTAGCTCTGCGAACCTGTCGCTCAACCAATCGGCTTCATTAATCTCACTTTCTATCATCACCCTCAGGGATGGTACTTCAAGTTCAATAGGAAGTACTGCTTCCAAACATCCTCTGATACCGTCATAACATGCTCATCGGGAAACTGAAATTCAGTTTCCTCAGACCCCTCAATCGGGTGATTTGCTAGGAATTCTGCCACGGCCCTTCCTTTTACTGATTTTCGGGTCACATACTTAAGCTCAAATTCGGCCAATAAGAGCAGCCAACGTGCCAGCTTCCCGGTGAGTGCCGGTTTCTCAAATAGATATTTGAGGGGGTCCATCCGAGAAATCAACATCACCGAATAAGCTAGCATGTAGTGTCTCAACTTTTTGGAGGCCCAAACAAGAGCCCAGCACGTCTTTTCCAATGGGGTATATCTTTCCTCAGCTCCTACCATTTTCTTGCTTAAGTAATAAACAGCCTTTTCCACTCCGGCTTCTCCTTCTTGCGCCAACATGCATCCCATTGCCGATTGTGACACAGATAAATACAGGATCAACGGCTTGCCAGGTATCGGTGGCATCAACACCGGTGGATTTTGGAGATATTTCCGAATTGCCTCGAACGCCTTCTGACACCTATCATCCCATTTGAACGGCACCCCTTTCTTGAGCAGATGAAACATCGGCTCGCAAGTTGAAGTCAACTTGGCGATGAATCTACTGATGAACTGAATTTTTCCTAGGAAACTCCGGACTTCTTTCTCCGTTTTCGGTGGCTCCATTTCTAATATTGCTTTGATTTTTGATGGATCAACCTCGATTCCCCTGGTGGTGATCATGAACCCCAACATCTTTCCTGCGGTGACTCCGAACGTGCACTTTTGTGGATTGAGACGCATCCGGTACTTCCGTATCCTTTCGAAGAACTTGCGCAATGCTGGGAGATGTCCTTCTCTCTCCTTCGCTTTCATGATCATGTCATCTACATACACCTCAACCTCTTTGTGCATCATATCATGTAACAATGTGGTTGCAGCTCGTTGGTAAGTCGATCCAGCGTTCTTCAATCGAAATGGCATAACCCGATAACAGAATGTCCCCCATTCTGTGGTGAAGGTCGTCTTCTCTCGATCCTCTGGTGCCATCAAGATCTGGTTATATCCCGAGAATCCATAAATGACAGCAGTGCATGCCCCGCCATGTTGTCCACTAGTACATCGATGTGGGGTAAGGGAAAGTCGTCCTTCGGGCTGGCCTTGTTCAGATCTCGGAAATCCACATATACCCTAACTTTACCATCCTTCTTGGGTACCGGCACAATGTTTGCAACCCATTGTGGATATTCAGTTACCATTAGAAAACCGGCGTTGAACTGTTTGGTGACCTCTTCTTTGACTTTTTCAACCCAATCTGGCCTGATTTTTCGTAATTTCTGTTTCACTGGCTTTGCGCCAGGGTACAAGGAGATTCGGTGTTGCACAATTTCAGGATCGATTCCGGGCATATCTGCATGGGACCAAGCGAAAACATCTTCGAATTCTTTGCGTAAATTAGTGAGCAACTTTTGTTCCTCTGAAGATAGCCCGGAACCGATTTGAACCATGCGAGGGTTTTCCTCATTTCTCAAGTTTATTGAAATAACTTCTTCTTTTATTGGCTGAGCATGCCTTTCATTTTCCCTTTCGATTAGAGACTTAAGTTCTTTGGGTATTTCTCCCTCGAACTCGATCTCATCATCGTCAGGGTCAACACAATTTATTTCGGGAACAGCAAAGTAAGCGAAATCACAATCCATTTCATTCATGAAACCCTCAGGGGTGCGGTACATAGCAGTGGACTCGAACTCGAAAAAAAAGTGATGACGTGGAGTGGCACGAGGCGCGATCTCCGACTCAAAGCTCGGTACAGACTCAGACTCGGAATTAGACTTAGACTCGGTGAAAGTGCTAATGAATTTTACAACAGGTGTGAAAGTGCAATTCTTATATCCTCCTACAGCATCCACAATCAGCACGCTGGGGTCTTCAAGAGCCTCCTGCCCTAGCATCATCACTGTTGGCTCTTCTTCATCCTTACCTGTTAGACTGACCTCATCAAACATCGACATCAAGATCCCACCATCCAAAGCCTCCATCCAATCTGCTTTGAGTTCTTTCACCAATTTTTCCACCTTTTCACGTTCATCTTCACTGTCCCAAGCATCATTAGCAAAGATTTTGAATCCAGGGTGCACCTCTCCACTTATTTCATTTACGAATGACTCAGGCTGGCCGTGATATGGTGCATTTGACCCTTCCCTGACAAAACGAATCTGACGGTTTGCGCGGCTGCTTGCCTCTTTGGATTTTCCCTTTTGCATTTCCTTCACTGTAGGTTCGTATCCTAACCCAAAACGGCCTCGCTGAGAAGGAAATTCTGGAAACTGAGCCACCCCTTGGTGAGTTCGACCCAAGCCAGTACGTGGCAGATATGACATCCTTCTCATCATCTCGAGAATAGTGGTGCTGATTGAAAAATCATCATCAATGCGAAGTGTGAACACACCACCGGATGTATCAAAAGCAAAACCTCCAAGTTAGATGTCATTCTCATCATGCATAATTTCTAGCAGGGGAGCATTATCTTCAGCATGAGGGCGAATGCCTGTGTCTCCGTAGAGAGCAACCGTTCCACTTTCCAACCCAAGCAAAACCTTTTGATGCACAGTGGATGGAACTACCATAATATCGGGTCGATGCATCCAGGGACGTCCCAATAGTAAATTGAACGAAGCTGGAATCTCAAGTACATGAAACTCCACTATCGACTTAAACCTTTCCGCAGCAATCTCCATTTCAACAGTCCCGAGCACATTGCGACGGGTGTTATCATAAGCTCGAACAGTGAGATTAGATGGCGTGAAGTCCTTTGGCTTAAGTCCCAAACACAGAGCTGTTCGGAGAGGACAGACATTAAGCGCAGATCCGTTATCTATCAGTACAACTGGGATCCATTTCCCCATACATTTCATGGTGACATGCAAAGGTTTGTTGTGGTCAGTTCCTTTAAGCGGTAAATCAGCCTCAGTGAAGGTTACAACGTGCTTGGTAGGTTTGGTAGCAATGGTAGGTTTAGTAACAATGGCGGCCATCATAGCTTCAGGGGTAATGTCAGGAGCGATCTCCATGCAAGACAGTGCTTGAGCAAGTTTCTGTCGGTGCTCGTTGGAGCTCATGAGTAGTCCCCAAATGGTTAGGGCGGGTGGGGTTTTCTCAAGTTGTTTTTGGATAGGATTTTCTTCAGCTGTTGGTGGAGGTTTCGGGCGAGGCATACAACTGTTGGCTGCAGAGGTAGCATGGGATTGGTTGGTTGGCGGGTTAAAAAGGTTTTGGAAATCGATAGGATTGGCAATTGGGTCATTGGGGTTGTTTGGATTATTTGGTGAAGCTGAATTATTTTGTGGCACTGGGTTGTTATGTGGAGTTGGGTTGTTTTGTGGAGCTGGGTTAAAAGGTGGTTGGTTTAAGGAATTAGGAGGTGGGTTAGAGGTATTTCCAGTGAACATTTGAGGAGGCTGGTAAAACCGACCACTTCGAAGGAGGTGAAGAATAGAATCAATATCATCCCCCCACAAATCGGTGTAATCCGTGTAAAAATCTGCAAGATCCCCCTCCGCTTTTCTCTTTCCCTTGGCAATGCTAGCTTCTTTCAAACCCTTAGTTATTCCTTCCACAGTTGCTTCACTCCATACATCTCCATTCTCCATTGCAGCCTCGTTGACAGCCCAAACTTCGTCATTTCCAACCCATAATGGTGATAATGCTATGCCCTCATTTGGATTAGCCCACACATTGGCCAAGACATTTTCTTCCATCTGCTGTTCCCAAACGTCGGGCAAGCCATCTTTCAACATCATGACGTTACAGTTCTCCGGGATTTGCACTTGAGGTGCCGGAAGATTTTCATCAACTATGTAATCATAAGGTGTAAATTCTATCCCCTCCGTCATTCGATTTATTGCATGCTCACTCATCATGGAGAAATCGGGGCGACCCTCCCACAGCGGTGGCATCGGAAAATATGCTTCATCAAAGAACATGGGAAGTGTGGACCCATCCAAAGGGTCATTGGGGTCCATGAGCTGCCATTCAGTTGGCGTGGGATCCCATTCATCTTCCTGTGTGCTATCGGGTGCCATAACCTCTTCTTGCCAATTCTGTCCTTGTCCTTCCTCCACAGGTTATTGGTTTTGCATTACAGGCAATGGCTCAAACAGACTAGGAAGTGCAAATCCATCAAGCGGATCTGCAAACATCGGATCCCAAAGTTGATTAATCATGGCGCCAAGTGGGGATCCTTCATTAAGTTGTTCATTATGTGGCCAAACTTCTTCATTCGCCACATTGTTGGCCACCATTTGCTCATACTCCCGAGCTTCCATAGCCATCATTAAATCTCCCCATTTTTGCCATACAGTGGGGTCCAAGTGGGCATCAAGAAAGCATATCTCGCGCTCGACAGGTATTGGTACGATGGGTTTGGGATCTGTTTCGGGTATGATGTACTGGCTTGGGTCAAATGGGGTAGAGTTCGGGTCTTTTTGGGTGGAGCTAAGGGTAATCTGCCCTATGTCAATGTTTCTTTTATGAGCAGGCAAAGGGTTGGTGACGACATGAGGCTTTTCGGTTGGATCTCGAATTTGTTTATTATCGATGAGATCTTGAATCTCATGACGTAGTCGTTGGCATCTTTCAGTGGGGTGGCCAGGTGTTTGATGGAAAATGCAGAAGGTGTTTGGGTTATAGGATGGTGGGGGATTTTGTGGAGGTGGAGCTGGCTGGAGTGGTTTAATCTTTCCCTGTTGAACGAGTCGCTCGAAAACAACAGGAAGAGGTAAGGGAAGAGGGGTGAAAACGCGTCGTCCTCTTTGGTTTTGAAGTGGTTGAGTTGATTGAGCTGGTTGGGACAAGATAGCATTTATAGGTTCTGATTTATGTGACTGGTGATTCATGGAGCTGGACGAGGTGCCGGTTGCGTAGCTAGGGTTTGCGTATAGGGAAGAGGTGTTTCCAATGTAGTTTCGTTTGGGCTTGGGGATGGGATCTCCTTTCTTCAATACCCCGCTTTGCATGGCTTCTTCAATTGACAGACGCATCTCGAAATAGGTCTCAAAATTATGTGCTTGCGCCATCACCATGTACTGAGCCAAATCAGGTTGAAGGTTCTTGGTTATGATGCGCATTTGGTCCTTATCACTGGGACGATCAGTCATTTGGGCGGCTTTTTCCCTCCACCTTTTCACAAATTCCGCAAAAGATTCTCTCTCCTTCATCTTGATACTCTCAAGCTCCCGAGTAGTGACCTTGAGTTGCACATTGTACTCATACTGCTTAATGAAAGCAGCCACCATTTCTTCCCAAGTCTGTCTCTTTGAGATGTCAAGAGACAAGAGCCATTGGAGGGCGGGACCTATGAGAGTTTCATGGAACATTTGTGCCATGGCAGGCTTATCAACATCTTGCAATGAAAGAGAGCTAACATATGCTTGGATGTGTCCTTTCGGATCTCCGGTCCCATCAAATTTCTCGAAATCCACATGTTTGAACTTTTTAGGGAGCTTGGCGCCTGGGAAGATGCATAGTTTGTCCATGTCAAAACCGGTGATGGCTCGCTGCTCACTTTTGGACACAGACTCTTCAAGCTTAAGAATCTTGGCTAGCATTTCAGCCAATTGAGGATTATCAGGAGGAGGTGGTTGTTCCGGATGCTCATCATCAGGAATCTCATTATTTCGGGCTCCTCCATCTGGTATTTGCTGCTGAGGTGGGGGGAGTCGACTCTGGATGTTTACCATAATCGCCATAAGTTGGGCGATTCGGGTATCATTCCGGACCCTTTCATCTTGCATCTCCTTTCTGAGCCGCTCAAATTCATTAGGGGGATCTTGCTCCTGTTCAGCCGACATACTTGTTTCAGACTTTGGCGATAAAGATCGAGACAATCTCTGTCCGGGAGGTCGAGTCCAAACAGGTAAGGTCTTCTTCTTCTTTCCAGGCCCAATGGTTTAAAACTGAACATAAAGCAAAAGCCGGACTCAGTTTGCAGCCTTCGAATACCAAATACAAACAAAAGGGTGCCTAAGAATGCGCGTCGCTCCTCGCCCAAAGTTAGTCCTACTTCTATGCCTAGGGATTAAGCTACTGGTTTCGGATCTCACTTGGAACCGTTCGCACAGCAAATTGTATCAACACCACGGGTAAGTCATTACTCGGTGGGTACGGCGCTTCAACCTAAGCCTAAATGTTGACGCCGTAGCACTTTTCTTGACCATCCGAGACAAAGCAATGAGGTGCCGCCAACCAGATACAAGCGGTTCTGAGGCTAGTCCGAAACACAGGCGGTCGTTCGGGCACAACCAACACCGGAGGTATCTCAAACTCCGTGGATTTTAAGTCTCCTAGACTACATGTACAACCTTAGGGTTAGTCTACCGGATCTGAATCTCACTTAAGATCATTGCACAGAAGATTTTCCAACACCCCGGGTAGACCATTACTCGGCAGGTTAAATTCCAAACTTGTTGGAATCAGAGCCAATCGCTTTTCTTGATCATCCGAGACAAAGCAATTTGGGTGTTGTAATCCAGCTACTAATGACCTTAAGGCTAGTTCAAATCACGGTGGCCGTTCGGGCACGACCAACACCGGAGGTATCTCAAACTCCGTGGATTTTAAGTCTCCTAGACTGAACTCGACTGCTTCGGAAGGTTGCTTCAATCCTCAAGTTTTCTTTTAAGTAACATGTCCTTGATATTGGATGACCAGATTTGGGAAATCATGATTCACACGAATTCCGTCAATGATCTAAGATCAGATGCCTAAGAGCGATTGACCCTTCTCGGGCTAATGTCCCTTAAACCCGTCTAGATCATTGTCGAGAACCTGACGATCCAAATTGTCCCACGTCCGGTCGTCCCAAAGGCCAACTTGTAAGAACAACGCGCATATGGGATGCACGACTCATCATCGGGCTAAAACAACCTGCTACTAACTGCCAGGAACCTAAATCATGCTATACTAACGGCACACAGGACACGGACAGCTATATGTACAAACACTAGTGTATGCATGTATGCAATATGGCATGCTTGGAAAGACGGTAACACGTAGCACGTAACAGGATGGAGCACATAATCCTAACACATGGGTCGGTTATCTAACACAGGGTTCTATGGTTATCTATATACAAAGGCTGGTTTTGGTTTGAAAGGGTACCCCGGACTCAAAGCCAAAGTTGTCTCCCGCCACCAAGGATCCCGCAAGGTGATGGTAATAGCGACAATTGTGACTTATCACGGTCGGGGGGTGCTGAGCATTTCGGGATTCCCCGTCACCGGCAAGCCGGGCGGGATTGCCGAAACACGTCAGCGAGGGCTAGTAACCATGCACGTGCAATGCAAAAGTCTAGAAACAAATGTTTTCGAAAATCCCTTAAATACTTTTCAAGTCTAGCTCTCTAAATTAATGCATATTTCAAAGTAATTACACAGATGTAATTAAATAAAAATATACATTAACCATCGATCCCCAGCGGAGTCGCCAGCTTGTGAACACCCCACAAAAAAATTCACCGAATGGTTTTGAAAATATGATTTTGATTTTGGAGTCGCCACCCGGGTTTAAGGACCGTACCCGAGAAACCGGTTTGAAAATGACTCTTTTGCCCTTGTTTTGGAAAAAGTTATTACCGGCACATCGTTACCAAGATTTCTCGGGTTCGGGAACTAAGTTACGAGGGGGGAAGGTTTTTAAGGCACCCCCCTCGCCCGGTTATGGAAACTGGTCTCTACTAAGTACTTAAGGGATTTTTAGAAAACATTCATTTCTTAAACTCAAACCACATAAACAAGGTAAAGGAAACAAGTATGCAAAGATCATCACGATTAACATATAAAAGGTGAATGCATTTGATCGTGTAGATGATGTAACATGATGATGAAATGACATGAATGACAGAAAGAACAACAACAAATTGTATATACAATGGACCAAAAGCTTTTAGGGGCCCTTTTTGCAAGATTAAATCAACCCTTTTTGTTTTCTTTCAAGCACCTGAAAGAGTGCTTCAGGCGCCTGAAAGAGTGCTTCAGGCGCCTGAAGCTGAGAGGATCAGGCGCCTGAAAGGGGCTTCAGGCGCCTGAAGCTACTGCTTCAGGTGCTTGATCAAACCAACTTACACCTTTGTTTTGCTACTGGAACAGGTAAAATAATGATGTTAAAACTCTTTTGAGAGGCAAACAAGCTAGAAAGCTTCATCTAACAACTCATTTGAACCATGAAACACCATTTATATCTCATAAAAAGCATGTTTTTCATCCATTCAAGTAGCAAAACAGAGGCTTTTCACTCTTGCATGTAAAGAAAATGACCTCCAATAGGGATTTCATGATAAATACTTGATTTTTAACTACATTGAAAGTCATTTTCTTCCTTAAAAAGCTTGATTTTCACCTATTGGGTGAAAAATAGAAAGCAAACAGATTGTTCCTGGAATTTAAACCATCATCATCATAAAAATAGACCAAGAGAAAACATTTTAAGATAGGAAGTGATAAAAATGAACAAGGCCTAAAGCTGTTGCTTCAGGTGCCTGAAGCTGTTGCTCCAGGTGCTTCAGGCGCCTGAAGCTACTTCTTCAAGTGTCGAACAAAAATGCTTTTTTTGATATGTTCAAGTCATTGTAAGCCCATTATTGGTATTAAGAACCAACATGAGCCTACTGACTTCCCTCAATAAGAACTTTTTCACACTGATTTGGTAGAATCACTACCTTTTAGAGCTTGAAATGGATGATTGAACTTTGAGAATAGGTTTTTGGATGGATGGTGGGTGTCTTAGATCAGATTAGAGGCTAGTTTTTGGGTAGTTTCTTGAGAGGAAAATGGTAGAACTTGAGTAAAATGTGTTTTTGGTGGAAGAAGGATGGATTGGAGGTGATGTTTGGTTGGTGTTAATGGTTTCTTAGAGAGAGAAATGGCTGATTTTGGGTATTTTTTCAGAAAAATGATGGAACCCCCTTCAAGTGAGGGGTGTGGGGGTATTATAAGGCTTTCAAAGGTTGTTTTGGCCTCTTAGGGGTCATTTTAGGGGTTCACTTAGGCCATAGACGCTCCTCCCTTGCAGAATCAGCCAAAATCGCATCATAATCATTGCACCCACTCAAAATTTAAAACTTTGGAAAAATGCTTCAGGCGCCTGAAGGGGACCCTTCAGGCGCCTAAAAGGGCCCTTCAGGCGCCTAAAGGGAAGGCTTCAGGTGCAAGAGATGGGTTCAGGCGCCTGAAGGGAGTGCTTCAGGTGCAAGAGATGGGTTCAGGCGCCTAAAGGGATGTGCTTCAGGTGCCTTAAGGATGGTTCAGGCGCCTGAAGGGATGTGCTTCAGGTGCCTTAAGGATGGTTCAGGCGCATGGAATAGCCTTGACTGTTTCTTTTGGTTTTTGGTTTGGAAGTGTTTGGTAGGTTTTGGTTAAATTCCAATCATCCATTTTAAGTTCTAAAAAGTGTTTGAAAGTTCATTTTCATCATCGGGAACGCTATGGATTTTTGTAGGCCCAAATTGGGGTGTCTACAGTTAGTTCTATAGTTTGTTATTTTATGTGATGTTTAAGCTGTTGGGAACTATGACGTTTTATGTGTTTGTTTATGTGGGTGGTGTGACCGTGTATGTGGTCGGTGGTTGTGTTGAACTTTATTTGTGATATCTTGTTCTTTATGGGTTTAGAGTAGTAGTTGTTATTATGTGATGTTTGTGTTTGTGTTTATCTGTGTTGGTGACGGCCAGTCTGGGTAGATTAACCATGAGCTTCTATAGGCCGTCACCCTTTGCATGTTTCCCTTTATCTTGTTGACCGCGGTCATTATAAGCCCAACGAAGTCCTTAGTTGATCCGATGCACGTCGTTTGACTCTCTCTGCATGCATGTGTTATATTTAGATGATGAATGTGTGGTATCATGTTTTGTGAGCTTCCATTGCATATTTCGGCGTTGTTTTGACTGGCACGTGGTGATTCCGTTCATTCCACGTTGATCGCCAGGCGCCTCACATGGGATGTAGAGTGATTCGGTGAGTACGAGTGATATTGTGTCACGTGGAAGCATTCTATCTTAAACTTGTTGAGGAATGGAAATATTCAAATTTTTGTTGGAGCATGCATGTGACCGAGTTGTGGGGAATAGAGAGATGATACTCAAATTGTTCATTTGATTTTGTACAGGTTGCATAACCCTCGTATCCCTTATTGAGTCGTTGTGTTTGTTTTTGTTAGTTTTGTTTCGTTTGTTACTAGGGACTAGCAACGCTCAAGTTGGGGGATGTGATAGGCGCGTGGGAAGCTTGCTTACGAGCACCAAAGTAGGGTGGTTTAGCATGTTAGACGTGCGTTTTGAGCCTTATTTTCCGATTAATATGTGCACGTGGTGTTTTTGTGTCTCGAGTATAATTTGCAGGTATTCTAAGGGCATGAGTGCAATTTCGTGTGATTGGAAGTTCATGCACGTAGATCAAGAGTTAGAAGCGAGTGGATTGTGCATGGGAGTGGTCGAAAACCGTCGGGAGCGCTACCCCAATTCCTTGGAGCGCTCAAATTGGGCACAAAAAGGTGCAAACAATGAACAAAATGTTCTTGAGCGCTACACCAAAATAGGTGTAGCGCTACCGGTTCATTTGAGGCTACGGTCAACGGGAGGTTCATCGGTCAACGCACGGGGTAAGCAAAGCGGTAGCGCTACTGGCTTTTACATGTAGCGCTACCGAGCGGTTATCAATGGCCACTAAACGCTGCCGTTCGGTCTTTCCGAGTAGGTTATCTCCGGATTTTCGTTAGATTTTCATTAAGGATTAGGAGGTTTAGTATAAATACTTATGTTTTAACCCAGATTAGGGTTCCACGACTTTTAATTAGGTTTTGTGTTTTCAAGTCTTCGACTACGGATTCAAAGTTCTTCATTCAGCGTTTCGCATTCAAGTTTAGCTTCAGAATTTCTGCTTGTGGATTGGGTTTTGCGTATTAACAATCAAGTTCAACTTTTCCCTTGCAATTTACGGTATCGTTCTCTATTGTTTTCATAATTAATTGTTCAAGCATGTTTAGATCTAGGTTCAATTTGATTTCTGCAATCCTTATAACCATGAGTGAGTAGTCGTTACGAGTGCGGCTGCGGGGCGAAGGCGCCTACGTCTAGGCTAATCAATATTTCACCTCGGGGCCGAATTAATTCAACTTTCAAGCAATTTTGGGAACTAGAGACTTTTCTAATAAACAAACCCAGGCATTACCGGAATTCGAATGCGCACGGAATCTGGTGACAGGTGGTGCGCATTTGTTAGGAAGCCTTTCTCGTATTCTAAAATCAGTAAAAGGACTAATTGTGGCCCGAGTAAATATCGGTTAGGATAGGTGTGGACGCTGGGTTCCCTCAGCTGTGCTCTCTTTATTAATTTGCATTCAACTAAATTAGCTTAGTAATTAGTTAATAAATCTCATAAAATCAAGGGGTGGCTACCTAAGAGCCAGTTCAAACTGCACTTTCACACTTTTGAGTCAAGCACTTAAGTCGTCTCTGTGGTTCAACTCCGGTACTTCCGGATTTATTGTGCTGCACTGGTCGAGAGTCCTACACTTGGGACGCGTCTTAATTCGTCTTATTTTTAGTCACCTGGTCGGTCAAGCACACGACACACTTCCTGTACCGCACGGTACACCTAGTGTGCCGCACGGCATACTTTTCTAGTAAAATCCGAGATTTTGAACAGTGCCCCTGCATGAACAGTTTAAACTTCGGATTTTTTGATGATTTCTGTCAAGTATATACTAGTTATTTGTTTTTCATTATTATCGTCTGCTTTGTTTGATTTGAAATGTTTATTTGTTGATGTTCGCCAACAAAATTGTTTTATAAAAATCCCACAAATGTTTAGTAAAGACCGATTTTTAATCGGGCGAACGGGGTGCATTAAAACCCTTCCTCGTACGTAACCTGGCTCCCGAATCCGAAATGAATCTCTGGTTCCCAAATTGTTTTATGAGTCATTCTCTCAATCACTTTCAAATTGGTTTCTCGGGTCCCAAATCATTTTCCCAAAACCCGGGTGGCGACTCTATCTATTTTTCGAATCGTTTCGAAACCCAACCGGTGGAAATCGACCGTCCACATCTCCCCTTCCCTTTTCCATCTTGAGACTCTCTCTCAATCAGCAATGCGCACTTCAGCACTTGCGCGTAGGTATGGACATCATGGGACATCACTATCCCCCTTATCGTCGTGGGGTCTAGTCCCCATTCGAACATCCTGGCCTTAGACTCATCCGTCTTCACGAGGTCTCCAGCATGGGGCCAGCTCCTCGAAGCATGCCGCGTACTGTGTCACGGTGCGGTTTCCCTGTTTGAGTTCCAGGCCAGCTTAATTGGGGCCAGAAAGTATTTCTCGTTGAAGGCGTCCTCGAAATTCCTCCATGTCATCGTCTCTACGTTCTGGGTGGTCTTGAACAGATCCCACCAATGATCCGCTTCTCCTCGCAGCTGGAAGGAGGCTAGTGCTATGCGGTCAGGCGCATCGTGCAGCTTAGTGATATGTTTCAGCCATACCTTAGCGACGGGCGGATCTGGCTCTCCATAGAAAATTGGAGGCCGACGCTTGCAGAAAGTGTCGAGCAGCTGGCTCCTATTCATCTGGTGGCGCAGAGGAGCACGCGGGTTAGGTTGTGGGACCAAATTGGCGGCGGCCGCCGCTATTCCCTGAAGCAACTAGGTAAGGTCTGGCACTCCATTGCCGGTACCATTAGCTTGGCCATTGGCGTGGCCACTAGTTTGGCCGTTGATGTTAATATTTCTTGCATTCTGGGCCCCTTCGTTATTGGTGTTCGTTTGGGTGCCGTTCCTTAATTTAACCATCTACAAGGTTTGAATGTTAAGAGGGGGTTTTAGTTTTTATACATTAGTCAGAATACATGTGTCAAAAATACTAAAACTTCGCTAAAATGATAAACATAAAGCTGATTTCATAGATAACAAAAGGAATACAAGGGTTAAAGGTACATCAACATGTCAGAAAGAACACTAATATAAGCTAACTAGCCATTAAGGCTACAAAAAGACCACAGAGGTCAGCTACTACCTACTACAGATCAAGTACAACAAATACATCACAAAAGTACTGAACTACTGTCATCTCGCATGTGCTCACAAAACAACCTCTACCCTAACCATCCTACTTGCGGCTACTGGTAGAACAAGTGTGGGAAGTCCCTCCGCATCATATTCTCCGGCTCCAAGGTCACCTCCTCGACTCCCATGCACCTCCAACTGGTGCGCCAATACCTGCTTACTGGGTGGAAGTCGTCGTCCCACCTCGGTCCGTCCACATATATAGCCACCTCTTAATAAAACTGAGTGTTGTTGAAGTCGTTGCCCATCGGGATGATGCGGTGCTCGGCTGCTGGTCGGCGGTGTCACATCTAGCTGAATTCGAAACTGTCTATCACAAAGTGAGCGAAACCAGGCGGTACTGCAGCCGAATAGTAACCATGTACACTCCCTGTGAGCAGCGTCACTGCTGCTTCCAAGCACGAGGGTAAAGATTGGGCACCTGAAGGTACATCCGCGCGTTCGCTGGATAGAACGGGTGGTGTCCGTGCCTAGAGGGCCATGTTGGTCCGTTGTAGTGCACAACTGCAGGTGGTGGGGACGGTGGCAGAGATCCGTCCTTTACCTCGCTCTCTGGGTCCTCCTCAACTACTGGTGGCGGCGGCGGAGGCGGAAGTGGAACAAAAGGCTCTGGGTGCATCGCGTTCCACGCGTTCTCCACGTCCCAGTCTATCGGGGCATCCACTGGGTCCATCAGAAAGTGATCGACCTCTCCGTCGCTCAAGTACCCGTTCGAATCCACCTCTGGTGGCACGTCCATCGCTGCATCGTCGTCGTCACTGCTGTCGATGCCATGGTCAACCTCGTCGTCCTCAGGATCTTCGGTGTCATAATCCTCCATTGGGTGTTCCTCGTTGTTCTCCGGCACAACCAGGCTTCCCAGATTGCACCTCTGCCCAAATAATTGGGTACATGCCGGAAAAGTACGGGTCAGTTGCCATGTTAAAACCGGGTCCCATCAACTCCATATGCTTGTTGATCCTCCTAATCTCCTCAGCTCTAGCAGAAGCATGGTTGGCAGACATCTACTATATAAAGTTAACTAGGCTTAGTATACGCGCATGACAGTACTTATAATTAACGGTAATGAATTAACTACCCTGGTTATACTCTCGGTTTGTGATCTACCCATTCTACCCAAGGTTTGAGGGTTTGAACCTAAGGCTCGGATACCAAGTTGTAACGCCCCGATTTTCGGAAGTATTATTTAAAATACTTTTAAAAGATTTATTCAAAAGAGTTTCATTGATTAAGCAGCAGAAATAACATAAGTGTCTTAATTCAATTACAAACATAAACATAGTACTTTGTTGGGAAATTAGATTACATGTTCCAACACAAAAATAGGAGACTTTAGGGTTCTAGAGGTTTAGGTTGAGATCTTGATCCCAATTCTCCTCCTGCACCTGCTCGGTAGCAAATTCCTCCGTTCCGTAGTAGGGTCCTTCTTCTGCACCTACAATACCTGGCGTAATATGCCAGGGCCATAACAGCACCATGAGCGAATAATCACTCAATACCTAACTCTTACCCACCAACCCTTACATTACGATTAATCACAGTTCATATATATTTAAAAGAAAGTGCAAAATTGAATAACATGCAAATGATTTAATTAACTAGCCTTTAGCTTAAA
The DNA here is from genome assembly GCA_963854785.1 of Vaccinium vitis-idaea. Lineage (NCBI taxonomy): Eukaryota > Viridiplantae > Streptophyta > Magnoliopsida > Ericales > Ericaceae > Vaccinium > Vaccinium vitis-idaea. The sequence goes on along the minus strand of OY978215.1, from coordinate 33,186,486 downwards.
TTTTCTTCTAAGTTCTTAACCTAGAGAACAACCTCCCAAGTAACCACTAAGTCTATGGCCATTTCATGATTCAACTCCCTCTTGCTTGCCCTGACTAGGAGCCCCGATGAAAAGCCTAAGTTATCTACTTAGTCAGATTCATCAACGCCTCAAAAGGGTGAACTTCCCAGGGACTGACTGTGCCACTGGGCCCACGAGGAACTGATTGTAACCTCGGGAGTATATAGCCGTGACTCGGTCTATAATACAAAACACCCTTATATCACCAATCGTTCATTATGGAGTAATCACGAAATACCATAACCTAGGGTTGCGAATTTCTGTCAGTCCATAAATCACAATATCTCTTTTTCCATAATCATTGACTGACTGCCACTAACTGCCACTAATCTCATCAATTGTCATTTGACATCCTTATCACTTTTCCCATTAACTTAACGTCTATGTGATTTCTACGCACGAACACCAAACCCGGGATCCTTGTCGTCCAATCTAACAATCTAACAATTTTCACGAATTTCATAATTTCAACGTTTTCGTAATTGTAACACAAATTGACAAGCTAAGAACACAACAATTGATGTATGCGATAAAGTAACACGTAATGTAATCATGCTTATTAAGGAATTCCGACATACTAACTTCTATTTTACTATTAGTAATTTATTCATTTAGATTTACTATTTTACTAGCTTATATATATAAAGAAAAAATAATAATTTTGGAATTTCAACCAATAATTAGTTACCATTAAAATATAATTATTTATTAGTCACTCATATTTATTAACTAGAAACTACACAGTGTGTTTATAAATAAAAAATTTAAATAAATATGTTAATTTTAAACTTGAATTAAGACAATGGATTGAAAATTAGACTTTATTAACCTAGGGCCTTAATTGTAACCAAACATAACCTTGTTTTAATTATTTTGGGCCGAAACGTAATCTTTAATAAACTAGCGGGCTAAATTAAATATAGTATATAAAACACTTAGGCCAAAACATAACACTTATTAACTAGAAGGGCTGAAGTGTAATTTTTATAAAAGAAATTGAATTCCCACTTGGTGGGTTACTGGTCTTGGCTGAACAAAATAGGGGAGGCCACTGTTTTGACCGAACAAAACAAGGAAGACCACGGTTTTGGCCGAACAAAACAGGGAGGCCACGGTTTTGCCCGTGCGACTCTAGATTTCTATTTCTCCTACACCGTAACAAAAAAAAAATTAATACGCACATGCTTAATATACTTAGGAGAAGGTAGGAAAAGTTAATCTACCTCAATTCCGGCCGAAAAGCTAGGAATCCGGTTATGGATTTTTCGGTTTCGCGGAGAAGACGACGAAGACGGGGGACTTCCAGTTGGGTTTGGCTTGATTTGAGAGTGTGTTATGATCTTTGGGAGTAGGTTGATGTTTGTATAACTCGAATTTGGAAGGGATGGCGAGTTCGGGTGAAACCCAATTGCTCTCTCTCTAAAACTCCATGGTTATGGAGTTTGAAGCTTTTTCTTTCTCTCTGGAAATTCAGGGGAGAGGGAGGACGAAAAATGGGGTGAGGAAGGAGTGTAGGAGGGTACATATATTAGGGGGAGTAGAGGGAAGTGGAGTGGAGTGTTCGGAGGGTGAAACCCATGTGGGAAGTGAATAGTTGATGGAGAGATGGGACGGGAGTGACAAGGGTGGGTAGAGGTCCGATCTTAGCAGGTTTAGGGGTGGAGTGTAACAAGGGTAGTGGTGGGTGGTGGAGTGTAAGGTGGAAGGAGAGAGAATGAGAGTTGGTGTATTTATATAAGTATGGGTGTATATGTATATATATGCATGTATATTATAGGTGAAAGTGTACCTATGTTTTTGTTTATACCTACATATGTATATATATATACATATATATATATATATATATATATATATATATATATATATATATATATATAGGGGGAGCTTCTCATCCGGACTCCGGGAATCCGGACCTCCATGATCTGAGCATTTTTTTGACGATCCGTATTTACAGTTTTTGCGAAAAACTGCTTGGATCAAGCTCTTCTCTGTATCTTTTTTTGAAGATTTTCCGCGAGGACCTTTGAAACACCTTATGAACACATTGGTCGGCTCGGATTTTCCAAAAACAATTTGCAAAACAAAAAAAATACATTTTTTCTTAAATCCAGGAGGTCCGGATAAGAAAATTTTCGTATATATATATATATATATATAGAGGAGTTATCAAGTTCGGAAATCCCGGATCCGGGACTCCACCTTCCCGATATTTTTTTTATGATCCGAACCGTCCAATGTTTTCAAAAGGTGTTTTCGAGGGTCCCCGCAAGAAATCATCCAAAAAAAATACCGGGAAGGGCTTGATCTAAGCAGTGGGGACCTTGGAAAACATCTTTTGAAGACATTGGACGGTTCGGATTTTCCAAAAACAATTTTTAAAAGCATCAAAACACCGAAAAACCTCCAACCCGGGATCCTTGATAGGATCCGTGACGTATATATATAGGTTCCGCCTCTTATCCGGACTTTTGATTCAAAATTTTTTTTGACGATCCGATCCGTCCAATGTGTATAGAAGGTGTTTTCAAAGGTTCTCGCGAAAAATCTTCAAAAAAAAATACCGGGAAGGGCTTGATCCAAGCAATTTTCGCAAAAATATATAAATACATTTTTTGCGAAAACTGCTTGGATCAAGCCCTTCCCGGTATTTTTTTTTGAAGATTTTTCGCGTGGACCCTTGAAAACACCTTCTGAAAACATTGGACGGATCGGATTTTCCAAAAAAAATTTGCAACACAAAAAAAATCAATTTTTTCTTATTTCCGGGAGGTGTGGATGTGAAGTTTTCCGTATATATATATAGTAGTATAAAAATAGGACTTAATTTCTAGTAATTAGGCAATTAGGGGTTCCACCAAAGATTAGGAAATTAGGTTTAAAGCATAATTAACCAATATTAATTTAACTATCCACATTAACGAAATTAAATAATCCTAATTTTATAATTAAAATTCGGATTATTACAGTGCTGTGTAGCCCCACGGTGTGGCCGTGTCGGCATTTTTCTAACGATCGGAGACGTTCATTGCGGAGACCTCGTCGAGTACTACAAGTGTGTCAAAACTTAACTCAATCGGATATCTTTTAAGTGCCTCAATCGGAACACAAATAACATGAAAAGTGGATTTGATCCGGTTTTTGTGTCCATTTGCGTTCCATTTCTTTTCAAAGTATTTGTGTTCCGATGACGTACTTAAAGACATCCGATCGAGTTAATTTTTGATAGACGTGTAGTACTCGACGAGGCGTACGCGGTGAACGTCTCCGATCGTCGGAAAGTTGCCAGCGTAGCCGCACCATGGATACACAACATGGTGTTGTGCATAGGATGCACAACATCCCCCCAGTTCAAGAAAGTACTCCCTCTGTCCCAATTTGTTGTGTTTTTTCCCTTTTTTGGACGTCTCAAAAAATTGTCTATGTCTTTCAATTTATAATGTTTTATATTTAATATGAATCTTGTTTGATAGAAATCTCAATTAAATTTGTTAAACAAAGATTTCGAAATCATAAAAAAATTATAGATTACGAGATAATCAATTTTTTGAGATGTTCAAACAATAAGACAGACACAACAAATTGAGACTGAGGGAGTATTAACTAGATGATTAAAATCATTAAAATAAGACCTTTGCCTCTCGCGTCTGGCTTTCAGCTTTCCTTTAAATGGCAAGTATGTCTCCAGTTACAAGATCATTGAATACTACTACTACAACAACATCCTCTCTTCGTCCTAAAGACTCAGTCATGTACCCATCATCATCATCATCATCTTCTTCTTCATCTTCTCCGTCATCTCATCTCTCAACAAACCCCACTGGCCTCACCCGCTACAGCTCCGCCCCTAGCTCATTCTTAACCACCACCATCGATTCCATCATCAGCTTCTCAGCCACCACCACCGCCGCTCGCGACTTCTCCTCCTTGGGATCCCACCCACCCACCACCCAAAACAACAACGCCAATCATAGACCCCATGGTTACCATCCCAATAGTAGTAGTACTCGACCATATTGTTTGAGTGGCATAGCTACAAACGCCGCAGGAGGTGGAGTTAATTTGAATTCAAATGGTGGCGGCGGAGGTTTGGTTCGTCACAGTAGCTCACCCGCTGGCTTTCTCGATCATGTCAAGGTTTCTGTTAATGGAACTGATAAATCAGATGCGGGCGTCGGTAACGGCAACGGCAACGGTGCGTTTACATTTCTCTTTCTTTTGTGCTGAATTAGTGGTAGTTTTTACGGTTTGTTTGTAGCTAGGGGAAAAAAAAAACCCAAAAATTAAAAGTTTTTGCCTTCCCTTATTTGGTTAGAGAGGGAACAAAATAAATAAATAAATAAATAAAAAACCAAGAATGCACGGCAAATTTTTCTTCACACGTTTGTCATAGTTTTCTTCTTAAATAGTACTCCTTCCATCCCAATTTAAATATCCCTTACGGGAGATCGTGCAAGTTTGACCTTGAAAAATAAAATATTTTCGGAAGTACTTTTTAAATTTTTTTTGCATCGTTCAAAAGATCTCAACGAGTATTTTTTACTGGTGTAAAAATTTTTGAAAAATTAATTTTTTTTTCCATCGTTCAAAAGATCTCAACGAGTATTTTTGACTGGTGTAAAAATTTTTGAAAAAAAAATCTCGAAATATGCTTTCTTTTAAAGTCAAAATGACACGACTTAACGTAGGAGACATTTAAAATGGGACACAGGGAGTATTATTTTTTTCTTGGGCGCCATAGTTAAATTTCAGTGGGCGCCGTAGTTTACCTTTATGGAATTTTTGTATTTGGTTTAAAATCATTTACATACTTCCAATATTTTCCTATGTAATGCATAAGCCAAAATTTTGAAGGAAAAGTACTAATTAACACCCAAACACTTCTTAGACCCTTTTTTTTTTCTTGGTTGAAATTAAACACGGCTTTAGATTTGGAAGTCCTTTTTGTTGAATTGGCGGGGTTTAGGCGGAAACATTGTGTGTTCCCCGGTTTTGGAAGCACCCACAGTTTAGAGCGTGAAAACCGCGTTTTATTCAACCAATTATAAATTTACAGAATAAAATACTGTGGTACGCGTTGACATTGTGTTCAGGCCAATTCTATTGGCAACTCGTACTTATTTGGGAAAATGACCAATAAATGGTTTTTAAAACTAATAATACCAATTACATGGTAAAGTTTTTCAAAATGACTGAATACATGACAAGGAAAAAAAAATTTCACATACATGGTACCAACAAATTATAGGTCCAAAATACCCTTCTCATTTTTTAAGCTTAACAAACACACCCCTTCCCATTGTTCCTAGAAATATTAGCTACCCAGAGTTGCACCGTGCATGTAACAACATTGCACTGTGAATGAAAAACATTTGCACCTTCCAATAAAATAATTGCACTCATGTTAGTTCAACTTGTCCTGCCATTGTGATATCAAATCAAATCTTTTTGGACGGACAATGTCAAAATTGCACCGTGCATGCAACAACATTGCACTGTAAATGAAAAACCTTGCACCTTGCAATAAAAGAGTTGCACTCACGTTAATCTAACTTGTCTTGCCAGTGTGAGATCAAATCAAATCGTTTTGGACGGGCAATCTCAAAATTGCACCATGTGTCCTAAGAGCAAATTCAGAAGGTTTCGGGTAAAACGTCTAAACAGAAACTTTTAGTTGAATGCAATCACTTCTGTCACAATCATTCCCAAGCAGTGACAAATAAGATTTCGAAGAAAAACTAAAAGAAACATCATTTGAAATTTTGAGTTAAACTATGTATGGACAGAAAAGTTGATCAACTTAGATAGGTCAAATCCTAACATATATTACCACTTCCCATCAAGCAGAAGTTGTGTTTCCAAAGCTAAATACAAATTCGGCTACTTGTCCTTGGAGACAACATTTGCTCCAACTTTGTTTGTTAGGAAAAATAACCATTGCTCTTTAAATGAAACAATGTTGTACCTTGAGTGAATTAACTCAGCACTCTTTGAGAATAACTTTGCACCCCAAGTCTCTCTATAACGAACCAGCATCTCTAGAGTCAATTATTTCACCCTGGAACATATGAGCAATCATCAAAGGCAATCTGTAGAATACATTTAAGGCATGCAACTCTTTCAAAAGAGGTATTATGTAGCCAAAAGGATAATACCTCTAATGTCAAACAGCCAATTTTGCCAATTTGCCAGTTATCTAAAGAACCCCTTTCTTGGGATCTACTATGTTTGAGAGAATTTAAATCCACAACCAACACAAGTATTCACCGCAATTACTCAAAACAATTTCTTCCAAAAGCCAAATTCAAATCCCAACATTGTGTTTACATTCACATAAATAAATGAGAGCCAAGAGATAAGAGGGTAAAAGTGATTTCATTTCAGAACATAGCACCAGTACTTACATGAAAGCATCTAATTCCAGACAGGCACACAAAAAAAAAAAAAAAAACGAAGACATGACATCACTAATAGAAACGAAACCCTAACAACTTTCCCCAGTTCCCACAAACCCTAGAAAAAACCAATTCAAGAGCTAGTAAACTTAGTCACCGCCTTAGTCCCCTCCGAAACAGCGTGTTTGGCCAACTCCTCAGGCAACATAAGCCTCACAGCAGTCTGAATCTCCCTCGACGTAATCGAAATTTCTAATTGTGAGAGAGAGAGAGAGAGAGAGATTAACTAACCGTCGATTAGCAGGATGGGTGAGACGACGTCGTTTGGGAATTCGCCGCCGCCGCAGTCGTCGGTTGATTCATCATCGAGCTCTGGTTCGTTTGTGGGGTAGACAGAAGATAGGAAGGGAAGAAGAGAGTGGGGCTGGGAAGAGAAAGAGAGAGAGAGAGAGAGAGAGAGAGAGAGAGGGGGATATTTTGGGCAGTGCACCTCTAAATTACCATGTATGTGTAATTTTTTTTTTCCTTGCCATGCTTTGGGCATTTCTGAAACCATGAACACGTTTCTGCCATTTTTTTACCCTTTTTACCACTTATTTGTCATTTTCCCTTCTTATTTTGCTAAATAGGAGTAATGATCCCTTCATTCCTTTAATTTCGTAATTCCAACTTATTAAGAAAGTATCGTAATTATATTTTTTATGTGATTAAAACTTTACTCATTAACTTTTTAAAAAAGAATCTAATTTTAGGGGTAAAAAATGAAATGTACCAACTTTTACCTACTAACTTTTCAACATCACACTTATTTAGAAACATGCAACATAGAATATACTACTCTTTTTAAGGAACGGAGGGAGTACTTATTAAAGTGGTGACTCCTAATTTTTTAAATAGAACCCACAATTTGCTAAATACAATTTCGAGAAAATTGATAAATACAACCTAATTTAAATTGGTTACTCATAACTTTCGCAATTTACCCTTCTTGGTACTCCCTCCGTTTCAAAATAAGTATCCACTACAAAAAGTCGTGTCATTTTTCAAATAAAAAAAATAAAGTACTTCTGTGTATTGTTTTCTGAATTTTTTCGCACCGAAAAACATTACACGGAAGTACTTTAATTTTTTTATTTAAAAATGGCAAGAGAAAGAGTATGAGACACTTATTTTAGAACGGAGGGAGTAGTATCTATTCACCACCCTTAATCTCATCACCTCACCGTTCACCATCTGCTACATCAACATCATCCAAAAAATTCAACTAATCTGCCTGGTGCATCAGATTTTAAAATGTGAAAGTGATATATATTTTTCGATTTTCAAATATGAAAGATGTATATACTTTCGGGTTTTAATATTTAAAGGATTTTTGAACCATGCGAAATAACATTAATCAATAGCCAAGTTGTGTTGATTAAAATAAAAATAGGCAAGTTGAGAAATACAGTATATTAGACGTCGTTGATTGGGGGTGGATAGATACTACGAATCATTCATACCCCTTTTGACTGGAATGGACACAATGCATTTTTTATACTAAATTAAAAAATGTCAATAAGTGTATTAAACATACTTTTGTGGGTGGTGTTACGAGTGTCTTTTAAGTATAGTAGAGTACTTCTCTACATATAGCATAGTGTGACGAGGCAGTACTACATTTTTGACAAATGTACAAAGGTGGTAAAATCAATATAATAGTACAACACTTATGGAATATACATAAAATCAATTTACTTATGGAATATACATACACGAGGAGTACTTTAATTTGGTGCGGAAAAAATCGAAAAACGATACACGGAACCGGCCACTTCATTTTTTGATTTGAAATATCATGATTTTAGCACCTGGGTGCTAAAATCTTTTGGAAAACTGGGCTTTATGGAATATACATAAAATCGACAGTAGAAATTTTCTATTTCTGGTAGGGCATGTGACTGGACATGTCCTGTATAGCTCCAGAAATTTTGGACAAGATGTTTAATATTTACTTTAACGATATTAGCTCTACTAACTAGTATATACATATACAAATTTTTCATATATTACCTTGAATAATAAGGCCAAATAATATGAAAATACATAAGATGTCACAACAAATAATATGAAAATACATAAGATGTCACAATTTTTCTTGGCAAATTCTATGTTATTGGGTCAAGCAAAATTAAATCGAACGATAAATACACTAATATATATTTATTGTAGAAATTTATGTGCTGAGTAGGTTCGCACGAATATTTTTTTATATAGAGAGCTGATTGTGGCTCAGAGAGAAGTCATAGGAAGATATTAATACAATAGATATTATTTTTTTCTTGATTTTCCTAATTTTTGTCGTAAAGAGTGTGCATTTTATTTTGAACTAGTGTATTAGGGATTCTATTGTGAATTACCAGGATTGATGAGTGTTCATAGTATAAATGTTCAAACAAAACCCGATATAAATTTATCACATGTAATATACTCCCTTCGTCCCAAACTGGATGTCCATTTTTGAAACTCGTGCCAATTTCAATCGCTTATATCTGTCAATATGAATCTCGAAAAATATTCAATATTGATCTTGTTTGATAGTTCTCGATGAGTTCTATAATACAAAGTGTTCACAATTACAAAAAAATTATAAATTGAAAGATATAACAATAAAAAATTGCACGAGTTTAAAAAATGGACATCTAATTTGGGACAGAGGTAGTAAAATATAGAAGGCTTTAGAGTGTACATTGACCATCTAGGGGAAGACTTTAGACTTTAGTTGGTTGTTTACATAAAATTAATTTGTGAGCTGATTTGTTGAGCTAGGTGTTCAAATATTTGTGAGTAGGGTGTTCGACAATGGCTATATTAAACTAAAACTAAAATTATTACATGTATGTATTTCTGAATAATTTTTTTCTTAAGGGTGTTCTAATGACCACCCTTATCAAAGGGTGGAACTGCCTTTGCATGTATAAGTCATGTGCCCCAATACAATTATGTTTGGAACTGTTAGATGTATGTGGTTCCTATGCAATTGGCAGTCTTGAACACAATTGTGTCTGGTTTTACGTTCTTATCATTGCTCTATAAGTTTGTCTCTTCTTGTTTGGACAGTGTTGAGTATTTATTACCGACCATCATATCACATGTTCAATAATGCTGGAATCATCCGCAAATCTAGTAAGTGGAGTGGAGTGCAGTTGGGAAGGATTCGAGCCCTCTCCCCCCTACTCTCACGCATTAGGGCGGGGTTCGAGCCCCCCTCCCTTATCTAACAACTTCAATACTAACCCACTAATCGTTCGCTATGTTTTTTTTTTTTTTTAAAAAAAAAAAAAAAAATCATACTTTTGATTTTTGTGTCTAATTATAGTGTTTTCCAGAATATGAGATATTGTTTAGTGCTCACTATTTACTTTTTTTTTTTTGGAGAGTGTCGATTATTATACATTTGTGTTTGGTTATAGTGTTTTCCATCATATGGGATATAGTTTATATTGTTTTGGATTATTTTTATCCTTCTGATCTTTTGATGAACTCTCCTCTTTTTTAATTTTTTTCCAATTTATACATATTTCTTTTGAATTTTTCGTCGGGTTGGAGGTTGATATTTTTGTGTATTATGTCATGGATATTATAGAAAATATAACATTAATAAATAGGCAAGTTGTGTTGATTAAAAAAAATAAAAAATAGGCAAGTTGTGTAATAGTATACGATGCAAGTTGATAGGGTGGATAGATTCTGCGGATCATTCATACCCCTTTTGACTGCAGTGGAGATGCAATGTATTTCCACCAACAAGACGCTCACGTGACCTGGTTTTCGGAGTATTAATATGTCCACTTGGCTCATAATCTTTGAGGCCGTAGGTCTCAAGTGCAGCGTATTCTTATATCGTTATCAAACCAGTGTTGAGCACCTCAGCACTGCCCAATGTTTTAAGATAAATTGTATTTTATTTTTAATCATATAAATTTTCATATCTTATTGTAGAATAAAAGCATTTTAATGAGTGAACTGGAATCTACTTTTGTCTACTTCTACATTTCTTCAGGAAAAGTATTCAATACATACCCCATTTACGAATTTTTTTCGGCTCATTTCACAAATTTCTGTGGCTCATTTTATGATTTTTTTTTGTGTGTGGCTTGTCTTATTTTTTAGAGTACGGTACATCCTTTACGAATTTTGTGGCTCAGTTTATGAATTTTTGTGGCCCGAAAGATGAATTTTTTTGTGGTAAAAAAAGATGACGCAAGGTCAAAAAAGATGTATCAAAGTTACATTTGTAGTGTTTATGAATTTGTGTGATTCGATACGCAAATTTTTTGGTGTTCAATTACGAGATTTTCGGGCGTTTACAATTTTTGTGGCTCAAAATACTGAAGTGCAAACATCACAACAATTTTTAGGGGTGTTTACCTTAGGCTCCTACTCCTAGTGAGTGCTATCAATTTTTTTATAGGAAAATAGTGTTACATTTTAAAATATTTATCAAATGTTGCGTAATTCATTTCATTCACAACTTAGAGGGAGGACTCGGGGCCGCTATAGTGAGGCTCGGCACTACAAGGGTGTGGCGCCGCATCTCAGCCGTCCATTTTAACAAAATCTGACCATTGAAAACAGTTTGGACGACTGGATGCGGCACTACACCCCTGTAGTGCCCAAGCTCACTATAGGCACCCCTAGTCCTCCCTCTGAGTTCTGACTGAAACGAATTATGCAACATTTGATTAATATTTTAAAATGTCATTGTGCAACTGACCCACGATTCCTGGTGTTCTATTTTTGTTGTCATGTTGGATGATCATGGTTAAAATTAACCTTAAAATATAGTTGTGGGAGTGAGGACGTCCTCACATTTACTGGACATTACCAACGTGCTCATTGGACATGATCAAGTACTCTTAGTACCTTGGCTTTAGAACCATGTTATGATACCGTGTCAAATGATATATACAACTCAAAGCCAATTTAGAATGAGTACAAGGTCAGCTATGCTCATATATTAGTTTTAGAGGTACTATTTAAGGGATGTGAGACAAACTTGTAACGCTTCCCTGCACGTGCCACCCCCAATTATTCATGGAGAGGTAAACAACAAGTCCAAAGTCTAGGGATTACAATTATACTTATGACGAAAGAGAGTCTTGCTCAAAATCTTGAAAAGGCTAATGCTGATACAATGATATATGGTCTTGCGTAGAATTCAATCAACACATCTTGCTAATGATGAGAGAGTCCCTTATTCTTATACACTTGACATTAATTTCATACTCATGCAATGTGGGACTTTGCTGCATACTCTCCCTCATGCGCAATATACTCACCCGTAAGTACTATCATGTGCAAGCCAGTTGTGACAACCACCCTACCCATCCCCCTAGGCTAGTCTTGGGTAAAATCAATTTTGGAAGCTAGTTATTACAGGGAAGGTTGAAACACCCCACGTTGACTATTGGCCCAGTACATTGATTATAAATCCACAAGCCACACCATATGGTCCAAAATGTTTAAGCCCACGGTACTAGTAGTATCTTACATGATTCATTAAATATCTACGATCACCCATGTAGGCTTCCGATGTGGGACGGAGTGTTATAATCTCCCCAACTTTATTCCATCGCGTCTTCATGAGGTTGAGCACTAAAGTCACAAGTTATTGCAAAAGTCTTTTTCCTAGTGGCCAGGATCACCTACACGAAGGCATAATTTCCCTGAGCTCACCTCAGAAAAATGCATCGGCGGTCGGGCAATGAGAAGTCCTCAAGTCCAAATGATCGTGGATATGGGTTGCTCTGATACCACTTGAAACACCCCATGTAAACCACTGGCCTCGTACACTGATTATAAATCTACAAGCCACACCACATGGCCCAAAATGCTTAAGCCCAAGGTACTAGTAGTAGTTTACATGGTTCCTTATATATCCAGGATCGCCCATGTTACGATGTAGACTTCCAATCTAGGACAAGGTGCCTTCACACCCAACTACTGTTGATTTCTTTCATACCTAGGCAACGTGGATGTCGTTTTAGATGCTTCCTCGTGCACAACAAGCTCACCCCACAGCAATTTCCGTGAGTGCAGGGAGAACACGCGAAACACATTCTAAAAATGAACTAGGATGATGATATATATGCGCTGAGATTTCTAAGTTGATCATAGGCTAAAGGTGAGCAAGAGCCTTAAATTAGCCAATCTGATGAGGATATCAGCATGGCTTTTAGTTGTTGCAGATGTTTTCAATCTTGTTATGCCAAGGATACAACTATTGGGATTGTTGCATTTAAATGTCCTCCCGATTTCCTTCATTAGGTGCACGTGAAACAGGATTTCGACTCACAAGAGCCATAGGAAGCTATAATTCCAAAGGTGTTTCTGACAATGGCCACGGAATTTCAATGTTGAGATCTCAATTGAGCTTCACAAGAGAAGATTCTCTTTCTAGTATCTCGGAGGAAAGGGAGAATGGTCGGAGAAAAACTGCTCATTCATATGCCACTGATAGTTTTGGGATGTGCTCTTGGGACGATCCAAGTGGTATTATGTTTTCGACATCACCTGGAAAACGAGCAAGGAACATAGTTCATGATGCTTTCCATTGTTCCCACACTGCAGAATCACAGGTACTTTCAAGTTTTCGGGTATATGTTGGAGTGCTTGAAAATTATAGGGAAAAAGAGAGTTCCGATTGCCATCAGAACCTTAGTTTCAAAAAGCATGAACTTCACAATTCTAGTATTTATTTTTGCAATAGTTATTTTCAACAAAATACGTTTCCAAGTTCTAGTACATTTACATTCATTGCCAAATAGAATTACATTGTTTCAGTCTTATCATAAATGTAAATTTTACTGATATGCAGAGGCCATGTTTTCAATTGTAGGCTATTCGCTTCATTGCCAAATAGAATTACATTGTTTCAGTCTTATCAGAAATGTAAATTTTACTGATATGCAGCGGCCATGTTTTCAATTGCAGGCTATTCACTTTTCTATTTTCAATGGAACAGCATCAATGTACTTAATGCAACCCTAGGTTTCCAGAATTGAATTATGGCGAGTCTAGAAATATAGAAGTTATTGATATGCAGTGGCCATGGTTTCCATTCTAGGCTATTTACTTTTCAAGTTTCAATGGAATATAGCATTAACGAACTTAATGCAACACCAGGTTTCCAGACGTGAATCATGGCGACACTAATGGAGAATTATCAAACGTGTCGCAGGATATGTAACAACATACCTAAAAAAATGTGCTTAATTAAGTCAACAAACTCAAAATTCACAGAATTTTAGTAGGAAACAATAAGATCACTGAACCTAATTCATCACGGCCAAAATACCGATAAACAGTTCATTATGTTGAACAAAATGCGCAAAAAAATGTAAGTGACACCAAACAAATAGGGGAAGAACTGCTGGACAGTAGGTAGCGTTAGAAAAACTATAGCGACATCAGAGTGGGGGAAGAGGAAATGATGTAGAACATAGAAGAAGACAATAGGGAAGTAAGAAGAAAAAGAAGAAGACTACAGTAGAGGCTAGGAAAGAAGCTGTAGCAAGTGATATTCTCCAGAGATGAGGAAGAATAGAAGGGGTGGCTGAGAGATACCTGTAGCTATGCAACAACTTGAAAGGTTGAGATGCAGTGTAGAAGCACAGCCATAGAGGCAGACCAACGTTGGGGTAGGTGGTCACAGCCCGACTCAAAATTAAGGCATTCTACTAGTACCCTGACATATATCTTCAGTAACCGTTCAAGTGCGTTAGTAAATTACAACACACCACCCATGTATACAAGTCAAAAAATAGGGAGATATCTCTCATTTCAAGCTTCAGTTTTTGCTCTATATGTTGGTTGATTTTGAAGAAGTTGGTTTATAACCTTCTACTCTAGTTGCAACATTTAATTCTTGTTTTCATTGTTTTTAACAGCTGACAACGAAATTATTCAAATGAAAGTGGTAGATAGTTCATATTTTTTTGAACCCATCGTAAAATTGTGCTTCAGAAACTTTATAGGTGAATGTCTAAGTTTTTGAACATACAAAGAATACGGAGAGGCTATATGGTTAATTTTGGATATATAAGGAACCATGTAAGCTACTACCAGTGACTTGAGCTTAAGGATTTTGGGCTTTGTTGTTGGGCTCAAACGAGATATGTTATTGGGCCAGTGGTCTGGATGAGGCCCTACATAAGCTAACATTATTTGTGTTCTTTCCTCCAAATTGATACACTTTTCCTTTTTTTCAAAGACAAGAAAAGAAGAGAAGGAAATCACAAATTGAACATCACTTATCAAGACCCATTGCTTAAATTCCCATCATGGACATGTTTAAAGATTTTGACCTTGATCTATTTAGGACATGAATGCAAAGTGCAAACTAATTTCTATTTATGACCAATAGTAAAAGTTAGATCTCTTCTTCATTTTTTGTTGAAACTTCTGCAGTATTCTTCAGAAGTTTGTTATGCACATTGAATAAGCTGTTTATCCTACATCATTTCTGAGATTTCAAGTCTTATGACATGTACTTCCTGATTGATAATTTATCATCTCCGAGGCAGTTTCAGTTAAGTCTGACCCAGACAGATCTAGAGATGTCATCAACCGAGACTAGATTACATATTCCTCAAGGCTCTGTTACTTGCAGAATCCGTGCCAAGCGTGGTTTTGCAACCCACCCCCGAAGCATTGCTGAACGCGTGAGTAAAAAATTCGATATTTATTTCTACGGCCATTTTGTGTGATTGAGCATCTGCAATTAATTAGCTGTTTCACTGGGCAGATTTGCTTACTGACGTTTCTTCATCGAATCATTAAGCTTGTCTTCCATCTGCAGTGGTTTTTCTATCCTTGCATTTTAATTTTACATTAGAACCATTGGTGTACTCATCTATGCAGGGATGGGACCAGGATTTACGTTAAGACCCTGCAAACTTAAAACCTGAAATTCAACGTATTGAAATGATTGTTAGATATTCAAGTTTTCCTTGCACATATTTTGAAATTCAAGCGATATAGTAAAATTAAAATGCAACATAGCCGTTTTCTATTTACAATTGACAAAACATACATAGGAGAATTATAAGGTACTAAAAATTAGGATAAAGTACCTTTTACGAGAAAACTAGAGTCTGCAAGTATAACGTGAAATGTGCTCTAATGTTACTTTCGGTTAGTTGTGAATTTTTTTACGAGGAAAAAAATCACTCAAGAGTTTCACTCTACTGCATAATGCCAACATGCTAAAGGAAATTAATGCGAACATATGATCACTTTTCAACCTTTCACCAGAAAGAGCAGTATTTTCGGCATCAAGTACAATTTTTCCGTGAATCATGCTAAACATTTAGGACCGCAGTTTCGTATGAATTTGTTTCCTCCGTGAATCCCCATTAAAAAGAAAAAACTGCCATAGACAGCTGTTAAACAATCGTCTGAGAGAGCAGCACTTTGAGATTCTTTTAGCTAGGCAACTCTGATATAAACATTACAGCTGTTAAACAATCGTCTGAGAGAGAAGCACTTTGAGATTCTTTTAGCTAGGCAACTTTGATATAAACATTATGGCGATGTGTCATTAGGAAAATTGTTTTGGGACTGAACTTATAGTGTTTGTTAAAAGATATTTGTTTACCTTGTCCGCCGGTGAAATCACTATATTTGATTTGTTATAAATCGTCCCAAATATCAGATGCTACCACATAGTTTGTCCGCCAAATTAATTCCATGACTTTCTCCCTTAACCTGTAATATTTAACAGCATATAGCATTACAATAACACTTTTTGCGCGTGTATTCGTAGTTTCACTTTATTAATAGCCTATTTGTGCTTTTGTGCAGGACAGAAGAACTAGAATAAATGGGAAACTGAAGAAGCTTCAAGATATTGTCCCTAACTTGGACAAGGTAAAAAATATGCTCCATGTGCTTTTAGAACGATGAATATGTATAATTTCACCGACAGATTTACCTTGGTTTGTCCAGAAAAAACATACTTGGGGAAAAGAGTTTTTCATATCATTACTAGTTCAAGTTTCAAGGAATTATTACTGCTTCTTCCATCATGATGCGGCGAGTATTGTGTAGCAGTGGGGAAACTGAAAACCCAAAACCACATGTTCATAATTTCTTCAAACATAGCATAGATCAATCTAACACTGATTTGGTTCCAAATATCATATATGATCACAAAGGGAAATTGTTGTTTGGTTACCTTATTTCAACACGCGGATGATCTTGGTTTTTACAACAAGGGTCAGCAGCAAACAAGCTATGCTGATATGCTGGATTTGGCAGTGCAACACATTAAAGGCCTCCAAAATCAGGTTCAGGTAGGTAAATTCAACATACGGGAGTTTCTTCTTATTTCCCTTTTGTTCAAATGTTCTAATTACATGCACGACTCTTACACGGTCTTTGAACTCAAGTATTTTCAGTTAAGCATGTAGCCATAAATGCCTTTTGTCCTTACTTATAGGTAACGCGATACTGTCATTTTTAGCTGCCTAGCAGAGATTCGTTTAACTTTCAAGAATCTTCAATAATTAGCTTTTCCTCAGATCATATCCAAAACAAACAAAAATAAAGTGCAAAGTTGGATGTCTCGTTCTACACAATTTTGTATGGATATTTGGACTTGTGTGGCTTGAGATAAAAATGAGTCGAAGTCTTTCCAATGCAAATCAATATACTCAACCATCGTGATTGAAATTAGCCGTATTCACTGAAGGTCATATATCAGTGAGGAGATGACTCGTGAACTTCATCAACAATCTTAATCGCAGATTCAATATATACTACCTCAAGCAATATCTCAAAGAAGTACGCTAAAAGAGCTTGAGTTGTCATATGTGACCATGAAAAAGTATACTAAAATAGCTCAAGTAGTCATGAACATTTCGTCACTCTACCATTTGTTCCTTCTCTAGGTACCTTCTCATTGTCTCCGTGGATGCATACTATCTGGTGGTTTTTGTCACTCAAAATAAAAAGCATGCCTTATTTAGTTGTTATTTTTTCCTGTTCGATTTTATTCTACATTACTCACTTAAGCCTTGTTAATACGATCTAGAGGTTACGTTAGAACCTCCAAGAAATCTAACACTTCCGAAGATTGTTTTCCTCGCTTTACGTTCTTATAAACTCCATGTGCTTAATCAACTGCTGCATAAGGCTCAACTGCTCTCTTGCACTATGTATCGTATGTATTAGATTTATGGTCATAAATTCAAAGTTGAAGACATGCATGTTTGATTAGAACAGTACGTATAAGGTGATTTTACTGGTTTCTATTATATGTTGAGAGGGTTTATTTGATTGTGTGTTCTTCTCTTGTTTGGTGGCTTATTACATTTTTTCCCTTCGTCTTTTGAGATGCTTCTCTTTCGTATTCCAGAAGCTTAAAGAAGAAGTTGAGAATTGCACGTGCGGATGCAAGCAAACAAAGTGAGGCTAGCAGAATAGCAATAAAACAGAAGCAACAAGAAGAAGAAGAAGAAGAAGAGGATGAATGTAATTCGATTGTATAAAAGAAAACAAATTTATAACCTACTGTTTTTTGCAGACAATAATTTCTTTTTTGCCTCTAAAATAGAGATTTGTGGACGAACAATTCTGTAAATGGTAGTTGTAGTTTCCTTTGAATGGTGAGTTGTTAAATGTGATTCTTGTATGCTCAACTTTGGTAATTAACAAGGAAAAAAAATTCACTTTATAAGGCAAATTTGAAAAGGAAAAAGTTAGCTATTGATGGTTGGGGCTACTGCTTTTTTAAGAGTTTTTGCTGTTTAGAGTTTCTTTTCCTTTATTTGGATGTTTATTATTTGTGGTGGTGGTGGTGTTATGGCTTTGGTCAGTTTGAAATCTTCGGTGTTGTATTGCTTCATGTGTTGATATGAAACCAGTGTCCCCTTACATGCTTAACTTTTTTATTGTTGACCAATTCTATTTATCGAACTTCGTGTGTCAATTCTGTTCTGCAACATATGCTATGACTTGATAGAAGAAATTAGGTATCTTATTTGGGTTTCGCTACATACCAACCAATAGGTGGTCCTGGGTGGTTGCATTGGAAATTTAAACACTGTACTATTTATGGAAACAAGAGTCTGTATGTACTTTTATATGCTTTCTTCGCAGGCTTTTCAAGAAGTCAGTATTTGCTTTTGTTTTCTTTCCGTAGAGTCTTATATAGTAGTACTTTCTTCTCCTCTTCAAAAAAAAGTAGTACTTTCTTCTGGTAGGCTACTTCAATTGTCTCCGGTCTTTTTATTTTCATTAATGTCTCCCTTTTTTTTTTATAACTGGATGTTTGGGTTAGTTTGTACGCACTTCGACTAATTTCAAGGCCATGAAAGTACGATTGGCCATAACCCTTAGTAGCACCGTGCGTAATTTTTATATCTTTAGTCAATTTTTTAACATTTTAACAAACTTTTTTACTTTTTGGGTAGAGATACGCAATATGCATCCAAAAAGTAAAAAAAAAAAAAAATTAAAAAAACATTAAAGCCAATAAAACACAGATGGTGAAATAGTGAAATTTTTTAGAGATAATTAAAACAAACTGAAGTACTTTACTTTGTTTAAAAATCGAATGTATTTTTTTGGGTGAACTGTAATTTCGAGACAGGGGTACCATATTTTGGGAGTGTATGGAAACATAATCCAAGTTGGTTAAAATGACAAAAAATAAATTACTTCCATCTGTTCTAGTCCCTAATTTTTAGTCTCAAATGCAACGATGATATTTTGAAGAGAAAAGCAGAAAAGTAAAAATATGAAAAGAGTAATGATGATGTTCCCCTAATAAGTTGGAATCCCTAAACATGACCAATAAATTGAGATGGATGGGTATGTGAAATATGAATTTTATTTGATAGATCTTCATTAGTTCTACTTTATAATATTTAAAAATAGCATAGATTGAAAGATATGAACAATTAAAAATTATATTGGAATCCAAACATTGCAAGCAATTTCAAACTGAGAGAGTATTAAAGTGAAGAGAAAAAAAAAAAAAAAACTAAAGAAGAGAGAAAATGGTATCCGGGTATCAATGCTTCTGAACCAATGGTACCTACCATAAAGTTGTCAGCAAACTGTTGATTAGTACCAGCAACCTCATGATTAGTACCATCCACGGCGCGTGCGGTACACTGCTGACCACCCATTAGGTGGTTTCTAGCTTTTGCCATCTTATTTTGATGTAATTTGTCTATCTTATTTTGCCATCTTATTGTCTTTGTATTTTAGGTGGATACTTTTGTAATTGCCATTGGGTTTTATGAAATCATATAATTGTAATTAACTTGTGAAAAAAAAATTTGAGAAGTAATTTTGAATGTAGGGTTTAAATTCAGAGGGGATTATCATTTAGAATGTCATCACGTCCAAATCTAAATTCTGGCTCCACCATCGTCGAATTCGTCTCTCATCTTTATTTTGGAACCAACATTAGTAAAGCTGGCCCACCGATCCACGAGGAGTACTAATGTAAAGAGTAAAGACCCTAATTGTCAGAAAACATTTCATGTGTACACGGTAAAGTAGGAGTATTTGTTTGGTTAGAATTCTTTTATCCTATTTCAATTTTTATTGTGCTCCAATTATTTCTTCTTGTTATGAAACTAAGCGGATAATAATACATTTAAGACCACCACACAAATCAAGAAATTGTGATCCATTCTCAGACATCATTTATAAGACCTCTCACCTAGCAATTGTTTGCACCATTTTTCCATCCGGCAGAGAGAGAACCAAAAAGGAAAATAATTCCCCACATCTTACTGCAACTCATTTCCAATATCACCACTATTTATCACCTACACCAACCCCCCTCCATGCCATTTCAATTTACCTAACCTCTTCCTCATTAATTCTATACTAGCAGAAAACCCGTGCTATGCACGGGACGAATTCAAGTACATCGAGTTGATGCAAATACAGAAAAGAAAGATATATACGTTTGATTTAATTGTCAAAAACAAAAATAATCACGCCGTCCTAATTGTTGGCCTTTTTGGTTTTGATAAATATGGCATTCTTAGATCGGAAAACCTATGGGTACAGACCCATGAGTCCATAAAATCTACCGAGCAAGCTCGGGGACCCCCTTTTGGGTCCCACACGAATGATCCGAACCGTTATTGAAACGGTGGGACTTTGGTTCAAGAACTTTTAACCGTCCGATTGAGCTGAAATTTTGTGGGGCCCCTCAGAAAAATGTTCTAAGAATAATGAATGGTTCGGATCACTCATGTGTGACCCAAAAGTGGGTCCCCCGTTGCATTATGTACATTTTCTGGTCCCCAAAATCTGTACCCCTAGTCGGGTCCTTCTTAGATTAAAAAATAAAGTACTTTTGGGTTAAAAAAAATTTGTGTCATTTTCAGAACAATGCAAAGTGCACATGTTTCCATGAAGCCTGTACTTTTCAAAAAATAGTTTGAACTATCAGTGACTTAATACCAAAGAACTCTTTAGGGTACCCATGATCCCCTTGACAAAATCTACATAACTAAATTTCTCCGTCAAGTTTAACCTTAATGTAATGATGCCGATCTAACATGATGTGTTTTTTTTGACATTCCATATTCCATTACATACTTTTCGATAAGAAAAATCGTCATTACTGGTGTGCCACTTAGATAACCATATTTTCAATTGAATGGATAATCCATTCAAAAATATATATATTTTGTATATATCAAGAATAATAGGTTCAACATCTCATAATTCATCCTGCAAAATGGAGAGACACAATAAAATTAATTAACTAAGCGTGAGAAGATGTTGAGTCTTCCAGTAATGAGCAAGTTGGGAGAGGGAGTATAGAATTCTCATTATGAAGTTTTCTTTAAAAATGAATCCACCACTTCTTTCACGTTTTAAAGTAATTGAGAGAACAATGTTCTTTTAACTTTATGCATAACTCCCACCTAATTAATGCACCACGAAAACTGCTTTGTTTGTCATTAGTTTTTTTATTTATAGCTACTGTAAATTATATGCAAGCGGAGGATTTGAGAAGATTTTGGGTACAAATAGGGTATGGTTGATATGGTACCCTTCGGATACATCCGGGTCATCAAAAAATGGATCCGACGGTCTGGATGTTTGCGGCATTGAAACTTTTTAAAATCGGTTGATTTGTTAGAGGGCTCGGATGTGCCCTAGGGGTACCATGTGATACCCTATTAGCACCCAAAAAAATTTCTATATAGGGGAAAAATTTAGGAACTTACAAATACCGATTGCCATGCCAGTTAATGACACATTTAGTGAGAATAGGTAAACCTGATCAATCTTATTAGTTTTCTTGCATGTTCAAATTAGTGATTTTACCGGGCGGTGACATTTGATCTTTTAAGAGTTCAAGACATGCAAGTTTCTTCCAAAACAAACAAACAAACAAACTATTTTCAATGCATGCAGAACACCTCCGATGCTATTTTCAATTTTTTAAAAAATGATTTGCCTCCAAATCTGATCCAATCTCCTACAAATTTTGAAACTATAATCCAAAGGGATCGGGTAAATGTATGATCACATGCAACACTAAGATCGCATACCAACCAATTAAAAATACCTTCATATTTAGAGGCAGCAAATACATTAGAATTATCAATACCTCATAAATGCCACCTTCAGAAATAAGTAGACAGATCTTCATATTCCTCAAACTTTCATTCCTCTTTTTCCTGCAAAAAAAAAAAAAAAGAAAAAAGAAAAAGGAAAAGAAAACTCAGTACCATTGTTTCATGAATTGTACAAATTAATGAATAAAGGTGTATGGTCAGTTTTTGAAATAGTTTCAATTTTTTTTGGTCAATTAAATTTTTAATTCTTTAAAAAAATAAAAATTTCAAGAAATTAGAAATACAATATGCAATATTAAACTTTGTGCTTACTCCTAAAGTCATAGATGGTGTTGCCATGGTACCACCATTCGATCAATTTTCGTGCTCCTAAACGTCATTCTTTTTAGGATCAACGTCCCATGCATGTGTTCATGTAAAATTGAGTTTGTTTTCCTTCCAAGTACAAATAAATAAAAATTAGTTAATGCACATCCAAAACTCCACAAATATAACTTGATCAAAACCACATTAACAAAACCAATAATGGAAAAAACAACGTACCCAATTCAATTTTTTGTAGGCATTGATGACCAAATGTAGCCTATTCAGTCAGTACACACCTACCAAGTTAATGACCAAATTCAAAATATAAGAAGAACAAAGCAGAAAAAAAATTCAAATATGTGAAATAAGAATGATTAAGAAAGTGATCCAATTAATATATGAGAGAACCAAACATTGAACTATTAGACAACAGTAATTTTAATTTTAAATTTCTATTAATGGCTTTGAAGAAAAATGACTCAAACACTTACTGTAGATGGTTACTGAAACTGATACCTAAAGATGCAATTGGGAGAGTTAAAGAAAGTGAGAATGGCATGTACTTTTAATTTCCATAAGTGTCTTGATGTTTTAAAAATCTTGATTGATTCTTTTAACTTATCCGATCTGTTTGAGATCTAAACTATCTAGCCAACGTAATAGGAAATTCGGATTAAAAAAAAATGTAATAGGAAACAAAGGTCACTTTGTTTTCTTTATTGTCAGTTCTAAATTTATGCAAAATTTTACTGGTTACTACCGTAAATATTAAATTATGTTTCCTTCATTTGCATAAATTCTACCCTAATTAATAGGATCCTGAATCCTTTTAAATATTTTCCATTTTTGTAGCAGTTATCCTATAAATTAAGGATTTGTTAAAAAGAATTCTACTGGTTAGGAATGATTAGGAAAGTGATCCAATTAGGAATGATTCAAAATATAAGAAGAACAAAACAGAAAGAAAAAATCAATTAGGAATGATTCGATTTGCACAAATTCTGCCCTAATTAATAGGATCTTTTTAAATATTTTTGAATTTTTGTACTAACAGTTATCCCATAAAGGATTTTTTAACCTAAAATAATTATTTCAAATATTTAAAGATAATTGGATTAATTTTATTGGCCAATCAAATGAAGCCACTTGTCACATTGAGGGCTCTCCTCACGAAAAGCCATCCTGCAATACTATATTAGATAATAGGAAATTCGGATAAAAAAAATGTAATAGGAAACTACAAAGGTCACTTTGTTTTCTTTATTGTCAGTTCTAAATTTATGCAAAATTTTGCTGGTTACTACCGTAAATGCTAAATTATGTTTCCTTCATTTGCACAAACTCTGCCCTAATTAATAGGATCCTTAATCCTTTTAAATATTTTCCATTTTTTGTAGCAGTTATCCTATAAATTAAGGATTTGTTAAAAAGAATTCTACTGGTTAGGAATGATTAGGAAAGTGATCCAATTAGGAATGATTCAAAATATAAGAAGAACAAAACAAAAAGAAAAAATCAATTAGGAATGATTCGATTTGCACAAATTCTGCCCTGATTAATAGGATCTTTTTAAATATTTTTCAATTTTTGTAACAGTTATCCCATAAAGAATTTTTTAACCTAAAATAATTATTTCAAAAATTTAAAGATAATTAGATTAATTGTATGAAGCCACTTGTCACGTTGAGGGCTCTCCTCATGAAAAGCCATCCTGCAATACTATATTAGATTACTTATATATACATACGGGGACGGACCATGGTTTTTGCGTAGAGGCGGCGGGACGTGGAAGAGGGACGGAGCTATATAATTTAATGATATCTATTTTTCCATATAATAGTGGGCTTTTTTTCAAATTGTAGCGGGGCGATAACTTTTACTAGCCCTCTCCCGGCTCCATCCTTGAATATATACCAATCTTTACTAATATTTATGTATAAAGAATAAAAATCGAGCTCAAGCGGGGCAGGAATAATGGGAACCGGCAGTTAATACAGCAGCCCGAATCAAATTATCGTGGTACATTAGTATGAATTATGGTTGGTTACTTAGCTTATGGCGTAGACAACCATAAAATGTTGTGCCTTTTCATATCTTTTTGTAATGTTATGACGGAGACGCCCTTTAAAAATGTAATATATCTTATGGTGAAAATTTTTACGTCTCCTTGTGATAAAACTAATGCCATTGCATGATTTTGATTTTGTTTCACTATTTGCGGTTCTTGTGAGGCCTTCTGATGGTTATTGGTAGATACGGTATCCCAGAGACAAGGTGGAGGACTCCATAGAACCTTCTATCTAATTAACACAGGTTTTGCGAAACTGTTCTGAGAGGTTGAAGCACTAAACTGATGAATTCAAATTAGTTGAAATTTGCCAATATTTGGTTCCTTCAACCATTGGCAGCTCCAAGTGGAGCAGAGTGTGGTCACCCGTAACACTCCAAGCAAAAAATTTACGTGGATTTTACTGGGTTTATAAGCCATATTACCATCCTGAAAATAAAGTAAATGAACATCCTGATGGTTTGGGCTTTCTGTTTGGGACTACCCTGAGTCCCTGACATGGATTTCGGGAACCGCAGCTGCCTTGAACTATAAGTTGTGCAATTTAAGCAAATTAGAATTAAAGCTAGACAGAAACCATGATAGAGGTAAAATATTCACTTAATATGCCATAAGAATCCATTATAGAAGTACCTTCCAAGTTCCAACATCAATTTGTAGAAGACAGAATTTTACCATGCTAGGATTGCAGGCGTGTGATATACACACATGACATATGCAAGTTCTAGTTAGATATCATGCATAAGGCTTCATGTAGGGCCCCTTCATGCCCTGTGGCCACGCCATATGTTTCTTGGTGTACTTCCGATGCCTGCGTTCTCGCGAAAAGACTATCCATAAGATTAGTGACAGCATCACGGCAACAGAGACTACCGCGAACCCTGTGTACATCCATTTAGTTGATTTCCGCATACTGGGACAACAGTCTTTACTGATGCCAGAAAACAAGTCCTTCAAATAAGTGGAGTCCATGAAATCAATCAGGAAAGGACCATATTCGTACAAGCCGTAGCTGACGTTTAGAGAGGCAGTGAGCTGATTGTAGATGTTAGGGGTGACACGGCCTGGTGTGGTGCAAATCCCAGATGCTGAAACGTTGCAGATATAGTTCTTCCACACCTGCGCAAAGTTTGTACTCTATGAATCTAGTAGAATATGAATAAAACCAGAAAATCATTTATATTCGTATCATTTTAATATAATCCTCTAAACCTTGAACCAATGTCCAGGATTAAGCAAATGAATTTGAAATCTCTCTTTATTTTGCATCACCTTGTTGAACCCAAGTTCTCCATTTTCCCTTAGCTCCGTGTGTTTAAATTTTACCAATTTTTGACATTTTGTAGCACAAATTTAGTGTAAAAATTTTCCAAGCAATTTGCTTTAGAAGTTGAAGTAATTTGCCTTGTGGGTATAAATCTTGTTAATTTCCCAATTTTAGTTGTTTCTCTCTTTCCCTTGGCTTTACAAATGATGTCCCTTCCCACTAATGCCTTCAAAATCTCACCCTTGAAGCTGTCTAGGTGCAGAAACAATTTTTGCTAAATTAGTCATATCTTTTGTCCTGTAAGTTTATCGTAAGGTTCCCAGCCAAACGCTGGAAAACAAGATTACTGAAACTATATGTAAAACATTTTACGTGAAGTGCATTGTTCAAGAAAAATATTGTACGTCAAAACAAACAGATCTTTAGTGTCTTCCATCCTTTGAGCAAACTTTCGAACACGCAAACATCTAGATTCATGCCCTCATACATACACTAACGCATCGAATGGAGCAACTTCAAAATGAAAATTTCATTGCCCTAGGTGTTTGTTCTCTTTCTAACTCTTTTGATTTGATTGTAAACTCATCAAATCATAGGATGATATATTCATCTAAATTCTCTATTGGAAGGTTGATTTGGTTGCTAAATTTTTAAAGAAAGTTCTCACAGATTTCGCGCCTTTCATATTTTGATCTCTAAGTTTCTTTCATCTTTTTAGTCATGGTAATCGCAGTATAAATTTTCCTATAAACACGCATTGCCCCTATTTAGACATACCTCTGTCGCATTCCCAAACTCCACTTCACCAGGTGCGCATGGCAGAGCAGTAAGATTGGAATCAAATGGGTTGCAAAGAAGAGGCATCAGCGGACCAGATTGATTGGAGTAGAGGAGCCCTGCCTCAGGAGGTAAATCGGCATTGTATATATTGGCTATGGCAGTGTTGGTTGCATTGACAAATGCAAAGGTGACACCCTGGGTTCCTTTCAATATTGCTTCGGCAGTTTCGTGGTCTACTCTTGGGATCAAATCTTCGAGAGCTGAATTGGCTGTTGGGTTCTGAAGCCATTCGTCCATTGCAACGCACGAGTCTGCAACTGCACTGGTATGTAAACACAGATGAAACAAAAGTTAGAAGAAATGTGCAACCAGGGTTGTGTCTAGGTCTTTTTTGAGTTGTTTCTACATTGGACATTTATTCTGTGTTTGCGATGGTATCCCTAAATCCATTTTTGTTGTAATCTTTTCTTCCAACGATAAGTAAAATTTGATGAAAGGAGATGGACAAGAAAACTTACGACGCTAAATTCCAACAAAAGAATGGAGGCAACTGAAATTATGATTCAAAGGAGAGGCGGAAGTGTTACATATTTAGTGAGGTCAAAAACCACATAATGAGTGCATTTTCAGAAGACTTACTTATGAACAAGGAGAAATATGCCACTCAAAGCGAATGTTACCACAACAGCAATCCAAGCAATGATCACGAAGCTGCAATTATTGACAGAATTAAATTTGATGAACGACGATCAGAACTAAAATGTTTCAAATAAAGAGAATGGGAAAAGAAATAAAGAGCCCAAATGCGTAATTATTCAAAATCATCTCTCACTTACAAGTACACGAGACACTTCAATCCGAGAATGGATATTACTGCAACCAGTATTCAACAATTGTATCAGAAACTAAAACAAGATATGCCTAGCTTGACATACATAGACTTATAATCAAAGAGTTTGACATACAAAATCCAATAAACGCCAAAACGAGCATTGCAGCAGCTACATAAATTAGGATGAGTCCCCTGCAGTGTACGGTTTAAAATCAGAACGTTTAATGAAGTTGATATAACGCTGTTTGAATAAGGAAAACATGGTATAAGACCAAGTAGCTACAAAGGTTGAATGTATTTTCTTATATCTTCTGATCTCTTTTCAGCAACAGTTCCAAGCTTGTCAGCGAAATCATTGACGTTTTTTTGCATAACATCAATTTGGGTCTGTAATTCTCCGGAAAGTAATGCTTGCCCGTTGCCAATCTTCTTAGCCGCCATGAGATAATTGAAGACATTCCTGAGGTTTTGAACAACTGTATTTGCCTCTTTCAAAACATAGCTCACTACAGTAACTTGGCTCTCCTGAAACTTCTCCTTGCCAATGAATAGAAATACACTTCCAGCTCTGTAATTGAAAAATCACACATTGCAGATATCATGCTGAGGTTCTCTCTCTTTGTTAAAAGAAATTTTAAAATTTCGTGTAACCTCCTCGCGTCTCCTTTTCCTCTCTCCTTTGGTTTTCTAGTAATAAGAAAGGGCATTAAAATAGGGACATGTATTTTACGTGTAAATAATTTCAGCAATTTTTTTACTTTTATACCTAGTTTTAATATGGATATTGTATTGTGTTTTTATGTACGAAATCGTCGGATGCACTTAACAATGTGCCAATGTTCAAATTTTTAGCAAAACGGCGTGTCTCGTGCATATCTGGGTCGAGTGCACAGAGAGAGAGAGTGGACAGAGAGAATTACATTGCTGCAACGGTGAAAAGTAGCAGGAGAGAAAGGGAGATAGCGTAGGCAGTTCTTGAATAGCCATAAGACTTTTTTGAGCAGCAACAACAGCGAAGTATACACATACAACACAAGCATAGACCAAAAACAACGAGCCAAATTGCAGCAATGAAAAACAAGGGAGCCGCAGAAAAAACCAGAGACTGCAATTGGATAAAAGTTAGTTGTTAGGGAAATTTTCAAAGAGAAAGAGAAAACAGGAAAAAAACTGTGAGAGTTGAAAATTTCATGAACACACAATCAACACAGGTATGAAATCATGAACCAAATCAACACCTGGACTGGACTAGCAGCATGTCTCAGGGAAACTTAAATTTCGTTTAAAAGTTTTAATATTAAAGAAATATTCAAGTATTTGACGAGATTGGTATTACAGAAATTCAAAATCCATTAAAAAACCTATGAATCCAACTCAAACAAAGAGGTGATAACATTTTATGAACAGTCAAAGACATACAAATTAATTCTTGCAATTTGAACAAGTAATAAGCTGATGTTATTCATCAAAAAATGGTAGAAATAATCCAGCACAATTTGGGACAGATCAAGAATCAAATCCAATTATTAAGAGCAACTCCAAGTGAATTGTAAATTTTTTGTTCAACCTCTTTCACCTCGTATATATTCCATGGTCCCTAGCCTATGTACAAGACCATATAGCTTAAATTGCAGAAGCTGAATTCCATCAATAGAAATCTTAACCACGGGAGATATTGCACAATGTTCGTGAAAACCATTGAAATCAACAGTTCGTGAGAGATGAACGGGGAATAAACTTATTTTTATTGATCAAGAATCATCATGGACTCTCAAAGCAAAACAAACAAATTGAAAATCACCGAAATTAGATAAGAGGTATAAGACGGGGCAATCTCATTCCAAGATCATGTGAACTATTACCGATTTGATTTGGGTTGGTTTAGATTGGATTTTTTAATGTGTAAAGCACAGAAAAAGGATGATTTATCAAGCTATTCCCGGGTGATAGGGGGTGTGTACCGTAGCATTTCCATTCCCATCCAATTGTGTTCGAGTATATGACATTGCAGCACTTCACCAAAGGCACCAGAAATGAACAATGTATAACAATTGATTGACATGCTTTTCCACAAGCCAAAGAAGAAGAAGAAGAAGAAGTAGCAAAACCCAATAAAAGTGCAAGTATATGAAGGCATATAATTGGAAAAATGTGCAATTGGTAAAATATTCAAGAAGTAACAGAACCACCATTAGAAAGTGATAGAAGTTTGGAGGGGCTAACCCAAAGGTAATTTTTATTTAGAGCCCATCCGCCTGTGTAGTACTTAAACCCATTAAAGGGGTCTCTTCTGTGGGTTCTATCGGCAGCCAATATCAGTGTCGTCGTAGACTTATTTGAAGTTTCTACCAAAACCCTCCTGAATTCTCCTTCGCCCACGAACTCTATATATGGAAAAACATCCACAAAAGTTTCATAAATGGAAACATAGCGAACAAAATAAAAGCAATTTTCTTCATTCAAATCTTTACCAGGAAATTGTAAAACATTAGGCAAATACATTTTGAAATGCGCGTTTTGAAACTTAGGCACCAGTTTTTCAAATGATGAATTGAGCTAACCAATAGGTCCCCCCGGAGGCAATAAAAAGTTAAAAGAACAGGTCATTATGGTCCTATAAATGTTTTATGCATGAACGATTGGAGGTAACTGATATGTTTATCATTTGGAAGAGGTAAAAGCTTTTACAATAAAGTCAAGTTTATTCGTATTCGTATTCGTATCGTTGCAAAATTTATGCATGTGGTGGACAATATTCTCATTGGCGTTTCTTACATTGATAAGTTCGTGTTTCAGGTAAGAAATGGTCCCACGTACATACATACGTAGCGTACATTGCTTACAAAATTACCTGAAGCATTGGAATGTTGGACATGGTGAAGATTAGAAGATCCTTGAGAGAAGGAAAACAACGCTGAAACGACAACGAGAAGGAGACACAACAATGGGGTTTGTCTGAAATATGACATAATGGTGGCCTTTCCCCTTTTCCCTCTTCTTTTTGGTTGGCTTTGAGAGGGAGAGAGAGAAAGAGAGAGGAGAGGAGAGGGAGAGGGAGAGGGAGAGGAAAGACTTGTAACTTATATACTATTTTGAGCTTGGGATCTTTGAGATTCAACAGTTGACCGTTATAAGGATTAGATTGAATGCCAGCCTTTTTTGCCCTGTACGTTGGTATTTAGAGCTTTCCCAAAAGTTCCCTTTGAGAGCGCAAGGGTTAGTCATGTTGGTTGGTCCGATTCTTAAGGTTAGACAGCAAATTAAAAGTTTTTTCATGAATAGTCCCGGCATGGATGGTCCATCTTTAACCAGACCAGGAAAGAGAATAGTAAAGTGCGCCTAACCTACCGTCAAAACGAAAAAAAAAGAATAAAAAAAAAAAAGAAAAACAAAAATGTGTTCTTTGAGAAGGCTTAAATAGATGAACCACACCTATGTTTTTAGGTACCGTTTGGTTCACTTAGGTTTTTGCGGTGTTGAGTTGCCTAATTTTTAAAGAAAACCAAGACAAAAAAAAGTGACTAAAAGCCATTGGTTTGCAGATGACTAAAATTAGA
Organism: Vaccinium vitis-idaea; assembly: GCA_963854785.1. Taxonomy (NCBI): domain Eukaryota; kingdom Viridiplantae; phylum Streptophyta; class Magnoliopsida; order Ericales; family Ericaceae; genus Vaccinium; species Vaccinium vitis-idaea. The sequence goes on along the minus strand of OY978215.1, from coordinate 33,155,616 downwards.
AGTCCGTAAAGTAAAATCAGAAAGCAGAAACATAGCAAGAAGAATATAACCAGTTCCGTCCTAGAAGATCCAATAACCCTTAAATGTGTTGGTATTCACCATGTAGGTGATGTGTACGCAAAGCAGGAGATAATTCCCTGGAGTGTTTTTGGTGGAAGAGTTTTCGGTGGATAACTCATCCCATATAATGGGACAAGACCAAAGGACTAAAGGGGAGTTGATTGGACAGAAGATAAGGAAAAGGAGGAGTGGGTTTAATAAGTGGTGTACCATGACCTCAATAAGTGGTGTACCATGACCTCATGCATGAGGTTTGAGGCACTCTCCTATTCTTATATTTATGTGTGCTTTGTGTATATCAGAGGTGCAGAGAGAAGGAGAGAGAGAGAGTTGAGACAGAGCAGAGGGCTCCTCCGGGAGGGAGTCGGAGTGAGCCGGTGCTCCGGTGAGGGAGAGAAATACACGGTGAGGTTGAGTGGCTGTTACTCCTATGTAAATTTCCTTGTGTTTGTGTGTGATTGGTGTGTGTGTGGGCAAACTTGTGGCGGCTGGGCACAACAATTGGTATCAGAGCTCCGGGGGAGCGAAAATGGATGCACTGCCGGATTTTTCCCGGAAATAATGTTGGTCGGATCCAACTTTTGATCACACCAATGCGAAGCTCTCGTCAAAACGAGTTCAATGGCGCAGACGGTGCGAAAAACGGAACACCGAGGTGCACACACTGGTTGTCGCAAGCGGAGCAGAGTGCTCTGCCTTTTTCCAGATCTATTTGCAGACACATCTGGTGTGTAGCGTGAAAAATAAAGGAAGAAGAAAGGTGGAGATTATCCAGTGTGGCAGGAACCTCAGGAGGGTGGTGCAACCGGGTCAAATCGGACCCGGTGGGACGTGATGGACTCGATCCGAACCGATGGATCGACTCGATCCGAACCGATGGATCGACTCGGCACAGCGACCCGGTGAACTCAATATGACCGTTGACTGGTCAAAGGTCAACTATTGACTTTGACCAAAAGGTGGTAATTGCAATTTACCCTTGGAGTATTTGTTCTATGCAATTTGGTCCCTAAAATTTCAGGAAATTGCAGTTCAGCCCCTGGACAAGTTTTGGCCATTCCGGATTCAATGGCGGACTCGGATTTGGCGGATTCGAGTCGGATTTTGCGGTCCTAGACACATCCGGAGAGATCGAGGAAGGATCGGACGCGGTCAAGGTCGATCAAATGAGATGTGGTTGAGTCGGAGGCAAACAAGGTTGATCTGATGGAGGTCAAGTATTGTGGGGGTGAACGGGAAGGGACAAATGGGGTCATAGTGGAGAGCACAGACAGAGGAAGGATGAAAAAAATGGTGTTCCTTAGTGTTGTTCGGTGTTACAGAAAAAAGACGGACACAAGGAAGGATTGGACAGACTTGCAGAGATCGGAGGTTGATCGAGGCAATCGAGTGATTGTAGATTCGCAGCGGTTGAGCCGTGGTGATCAGTCAGAGAGCTAGTGAGCAAGGAAACATTTAGTCAGCATCGTGTTCCGGTTTGGGGATGCGGAGAGGCTTGACTTGAAATGACACATACGCTTGCTAGAGTGACAGATCGGAGATGATCAACGGTGATCGGAGGCAGTTTGGTTCAATCGAACAACCTATCATCGGGAGTTGCAGTAGTGATTCAGACTGCATGGAAATGATGACGGGCCACGATACTGGCTTATGGTGAGTGCAGTGACACATGGAGCTGATGTCGGGCACGGTCAAGCAGTATGAGTGTTTTATATTGTGAGCAGAAGAACAACAATTGCGGACGCACACAGAATAGGCGCAGGAGTGTACCGAGGAGTCATGACAGAAGGGTACTAGGCGCCGGGAACCGAATTAGGAGGTGTGCGGGATGCTGGCCAGCTAAGATGGTGCAACTGGTTGTTGTGGGATGTTCACAAAAGCTCCAGACAGAAGAATAGAGATGGTGATGAGATGATCCATCGCATGGTTTTCTTCCTTCTGTGGATTTGTGTGGCGGTTTATCTCTCCGGATATGAGAGCTCAGGTTGGAGAAGAGGAGGAGTGCACCGGCTATTACAGGCTGAAACCCACTGTGGATATCATTGATCCATTATCACTCCCACTAGGAGTATAATTCTCCACTGATGTCTCCCACAGAAACATTGTGGTCTCCTACTGCTCAAGTGGATGGAGCCACACCTCCATTATCAACAATCTCCACCTTGGCGACAATCCTCGAATCAACGCTGCCCCGATGCGCCCTTAGGCGCTACCTGCCCGAGAGATATTGATCAAGTCCAAACAGTGCTTGAACTTGATCCCACAGACCACCTCCGTCAACATAACTGCAGGGTTATCTGCAGTCGGAATCTTCTGAAGCAGAACATCCCCTTCTTTTACAATTTCCCTGATGAAATGGAACTGGACATCGATATGCTTGGTGCGCGAATGACGGACTTGGTTCTTTTCCAAACAGATGGCACTTTGACTATCACAAAAAACCTCCACGTTTTCTTGATCGATTCCCAAATCCTCTATCAAACCATGAACCCACATAGCCTCCTTGAAAGCCTCTGTTACTGTCATACACTCCTCCTCTGTAGTAGACAAAGTCACCGTTGACCTCCAACTGATCGGTCCTCCAGCAAGTGTAAACACATAGCCTGTTGTCGACCGTCACTTATCTAGGTCACCAGCATAATCAGAATCCACATATCCAACCAAATGCTGACCACTTGTCTTGTTTCTCTTGAACTTCAAACCAACATCCACAGTACCCTGCAAGTACCGTAGAATCCATCTCACAGCCTGCCAATGCTCCTTTCCAGGATTATGCATGTAACGACTAACCATGCTAACCGTGTGTGAAATGTCTGGCCGTGTACAGACCATAGCATACATCAAAGCTCCCACTGCATTAGCATAGGGAATTTGAGCCATTTGCTTCCGTCTGTTCTCAGTTTGCGGCGACATCAATGCACTGAGCTTGAAATGAGCTGTCAAAGGTGTACTAACAACTTTCGCTTTCCCATCAATACCAAACCTCTGCAACACCCTCTTCAGATACTGCGTCTGAGTTAACAAATTGTGCCTTTAATCCTATCCTGCTGAATTTTCATGCCGAGAATCTTCTTAGCCTCCCCGAGATCCTTCATGTCAAATTCCTTGCTGAGCTGAGCTTTCAGTCTGTCAATCTCCACCTTGCTCTTACATGCAATTAGCATGTCGTCTACATATACGAGCAAATAGACAAATGATCCATCCTGAAGTTTGCGGAAGTAAACAAAATGATCGAACTGACTCCTTGTGTACTTCTGATCCATCATAAATCGATCAAATCGCTTATACCACTGTCTCGGCGACTGTTTCAATCCGTATAGCGATTTCTGCAAGTTTACAAGCCCAATTCTCCTTTCCCGCAACTTTGTACCCATCTGGTTGAGCCATATAGATCTCCTCACCCAAATCTCTGTGTAGAAAAGCGGTCTTGACATCGAGTTGGGCTAACTAGAGGTCAAACTGAGCTACTAATGCAAGCAAGATCCTGATTGATGAATGTTTGACGACAGGGGAGAACACCTCGTTGTAGTCGATCCCCTCCGTCTGAGCATAACCCTTGGCTACCAATCTTGCTTTGAACCTGACTTTCTTAGATCATGTACCCTCCTTCTTGGCATAGACCCATTTGCAGCCGATTGCTTTCTTGCCCTTAGGAAGTTGTACCAACTCCCAAGTCTGATTCTGGGAGAGTGAACCCATCTCCTCATCCATCGCTTTCTTCCACTTGTCACTGTCTGTACCCTGCATTGACTCCTTGTAGGTGCACGGAATATCGTCGTCTGCAACTGGAAGAGCATATGCCACCACATCGGCATATCGAGCGGGTTTCCGGATATCCCGCCCCGGTCTGTTAACTGCAATGGACTCTGGCTGCTGTAATGCTTCCTGAATTGGAGCTTCCTCTTCGAGAACGTCCTGCTCAACAGAATGATCCATAGGACTCTCAACTAGCTGATCAGGCCGTACTAGAACAAGAGATGACTCTACTCTCGCTTGTTCTGAATGTTCCACCTGCTGTAGAACATTCGGCTCCACATTCTCCTTGGAAGGAACCTGCTTTAGCATAACAGATTCATCGAAGGTAACATCCCTGCTTATAACAATTTTCTTTGACTTAGGACACCAAAGCTTGTACCCCTTCACACCTGGATTAAAGCCCAAGAAAATCGCTTTCTTGGCTCTCGGATCCAATTTTGATTCAGTTACATGGTAGTAAGCAGGACATCCAAAAACATGAAACGAATCGTAGTCTGCAACAGGTTTCCCAGACCATACCTCCATCGGAGTCTTCCCTCCAACTGCTGCTGACGGTAAACGGTTGATAAGATGTGAGGCATATTCGATTGCCTCTCCCCAGAACGCCTTGCTCAACCCGGCATTTGACAACATGCACCGAGTTTTCTCCACCAAAGTGCGATTCATGCATTTTGCTACTCCATTTTGCTGAGGCGTCCCCGCAATTGTGAAGTGTCGGACTATCCCTTCCTCCTGACAAATACGGAGGAGATAGGCGAAAGGCGAGTTTGCCTTTTGCCATAAGAAGGGACACTGGAAGAAAGACTGTCCGAACAAGCAACTAGTTGCAAATGTTGCAAGGGATGATCTGGAGTCAGCACTATGTGTTTCATCATTGCCAGGTCATTAGACGAGTGGATACTAGATTCGGGATGTACCTACCACATATGTCCCAACAGGGAATGGTTCTCGAGTTTTCATGATCTCGATGGAGGAGTTGTTCTGTTAGGTGACGAGACAACCTACAAAATACAAGGGATAGGTTCAATCCGTTTGAAGTTGCATGATGGGACTGTCAGGGTGCTCACAGATGTTCGGTATATTCCGAACATGAAGAAGAATCTCATTTCGCTTGGAGCCTTTGATGCAAAGGGCTACAATATTATGATAGTGGCCGGGTGGAGTGTTGAAAGTGGTTCAAGGGGCGCTAGTGGTTCTAAAAGGCAGCTGGAAGGGGAACGTGTATTTCCTAGACGGTTGTGCAGTCACAGGGAGAGCGTCCGTTTCTATATGCTCAAACGAAGACGATGCATCCAGGCTATGGCACATGCGCTTAGGGCATGCTGGAGCTTTTTTTGTGATAGTCAAAGTGCCATCTGTTTGGAAAAGAACCAGGTCCATCATTCGCGCACCAAGCATATCGATGTCCAGTTCCATTTCATCAGGGAAATTGTAGAAGAAGGGGATATTCTGCTTCAGAGGATTCCGACTGCAGATAACCCTGCAGATATGTTGACGAAGGTGGTCAGTGGGATCAAGTTCAAGCACTGTTTGGACTTGATCAATATCTCTCGGGCAGGTAGCGCCTAAGGGCGCATCGGGGCAGCGTTGATTCGAGGATTGTCGCCAAGGTGGAGATTGTTGATAATGGAGGTGTGGCTCCATCCACTTGAGCAGTAGGAGACCACAGTGTTTCTGTGGGAGACATCAGTGGAGAATTATACTCCTAGTGGGAGTGATAATAGATCAATGATATCCACAGTGGGTTTCACCCTGAAATAGTCGGTGCACTCCTCCTCTTCTCTGTGTATTTAAGAAGCCATATGGGCTGTGTATTCATCATCAGTGAAAGAGCAAAGAAACAGAGAGATATACGAGTGATAGAGAGGCTGTAATTGTGAGTTGAGTGTGATTGTAATCCTCCTACAATTATAGTGAATCCACTGCCCCCGTGAACGTACCCGAATTTGGGGAATCACGTAAATACTCAGTGTTTATGTTGTGGTTTGGTTTGTGTGTCTTATTAGGTACTGTTTTGCACTACAAAATGTTTAATCTAAAGACAGACTAGAATGCAAATTGTAGCCATAGGATAACAAGAAGCATGCAGTAGGCCACCGGAGGTTTGCCTGCCATGGAATTAGTTGAGGTGCGCACAAGCTGATTTGTACCTACAGTTGTTAAAAAAGAGAAGCTTCATGCAGTAGCTGCAACACCTTCAAAACCAGTATGTCCATCACCCAAACAGGAGAGATGCTACATTGCACACCCTCTAAAAATTACTCAATATGAGATTTTGTGACTCAAAATATGAGATTTGTGGCTCTAAATATGAGGTTTTTTTAGTGTAGACATTTCCATTTTGGGTTGTCCCTTAATAAGTGTGTGTTTTGAAAAGTTAATGGGTAAAAGTTTGTACAATTATCATTTTGCCCTTTTGAGAAGTTAGTAGATAAAGAGTTAATGGGTAAAGTTGAGGATAATTTTGAAAAGTGGAGATAAAAGTTTACGTGAAAAGTTTAAAGTGGAGGTAAAAGTTGACGTGAAAGGTGTAATGTTTCTTTAATAAGTTGAATTTGCGAAGCAACACATTTAAAGAGGGACGGAGGGAGTATTTCTTATTCTTTGTTTTGTTACTGTTATACGTAAAAACAACGAAGAACTGAACTATTGAAACTCATTTTCTTCATCGAAATATAAGTGGATGATTTTGTGAAGGGAAATGAAAATATGGGGTGCGAGCCAAACGGCCCCAGTTAAAATCATTATTGAGTCCGGGATGATATGTATACCCTTGTATTTACACCATTATTAAAAAACCATGCCGCGAAATTTTTAACTTAAACTATTTAAATGTTTACGCTTGTATTTACACCCTCATTATAAAATAAAAAAAAACACCTTACATATTTCAATTTTCTCCCAATTTGCTTTTGAGCTAAACAAACTTTCCTTATGTTTACGAGGCGGGAACGGATGTACCCACACATTACCCGATCGAGGTTCGGAGCGAGGTCAGGGCCGGATGGTATTCTTTGGATTGTGATCGATGATATTTCAAAATTTGGCCCGCTGCCATCCCTAAATGAATGGCTAAATATGACCCAAAACCATAGAAACATTACACTTGTTTTTCTAGAAAACAAAGTAAAGTTAGGTTGTGGTTGGAAAATTTAAAAATAGTGAAGTAAAGAATCCGGCTTTCTGGATCGACCTTATCTCCCTGAACATCATGACATGCAAGACCCCGAAGAGTATGCAATTAATCATAATTAGTAGCATTAGTACCAAAAAAACGAATATTATCCACGTGATTCGATTAGGAATTTATTAATGGAAAATTCTAACCTCAATTCTTAGAGTGGAAAAATATCTGAAAAAAGTGTATTGATTTCCGTGAAAATATTTTAATATCCGTGAAATACGTGTTGATATCCAAACTTGTTTGTCATTACTGCATAATAATCTCATCCGTTAGGCGGAGGTTATCAAGAAACTTTACTAATACACGAACAATTTAGTATTGTGAAAAATAGTATAATCATAAATATAACCTCTTAGTGGGTTCCATTTGAATACGGCAACGGAGTTGGGCCTAGACTTTATTTCTCGTCACAAAAAATAAAGCCCACGACATGGCCTAATTATACTCTACACTTAACTTTTTTCATCACATTGTTTTCTACGACATGCAACCAGGGGCGGAGCCAGAATAAAATATCAGTGGGGTCAAATTCTTAAAGCAGAATAATAAAACAAAAGAACACCACAATGCGAACTAGAAAGGAGTTAAAGTAGTTATCTATTAATAACATATAATTTATTTACAATTGATCTCCTAAAATATACACTGAAATGTCTAACAAAAATTAGCTTATAGGCGCGCTGCCCGACCGACCGGGCAAGTAGGTTCTTTTCTCGAACGCAAGGATTGATTGAGCGGAGTGAACGAGATAGATTCGAAAGCAAAGGCACATTGAGTGCCCAACCAACCATAAGTCATCCCATATACGACCTATGACCACGTGTACAACCAACCACAAAAAGCTACACTTTAATGCCAACAAAAAGTAGCTAAGCAGGTATCGATTTAAAACCTATAACAGCGTTTACAAGTAACCCGGTGATTTTTCATATTTTGAAATCGTATGATAATAGCCTCATTTGTGATACTATTACAAATCTCCCTCTCAATATACACAATCAAGCTATCATGCAACCATTGATCATCCATTCGATTACGAAGTCGATTCTTCTCAATCTTCATGGCAGAAAATGTAACGCCCCGATTTTCGGAAGCATTAATTAAGACAATTAATTAGGATTAGTTAAATAAAAAGAGTTTCCATCAGAGTACACATTGGAAAACGTGAAGTGCAGCCCATTACAAAATACTTAGTACGGTTTGAGAAATTAATATTACAGACCAACATTAAAATAAAAGGGGTAGGTTCTACAGATTAAGGTTGAGATCTTGATCCCAATGCTCCTCTGGAGCCTGATCCACTGGAAAACCTTCTGTTCCAAAATAAGCATCGCCCTCGACACCTACACCTCCTGTTTGATCACAATCTGGCATAATACGTCCGAGTCGCAAAGCAACGTCATGGTATTATACCAGGGTTACACGAAGTGTAACACCGTGAGCGATAAATCACTCAATAGCTACTCTAACCCTCCCAACCCTTGCTTAACATACAAGTACAACATATATGATTGAAAAGCAGTAATTAAAGGAATAATCAGGAAGTAAATCGTAAAACCGAAATTAATCACATAGCTGATTTCATTACTAGCCATTAACTTACATGTTCATCTAAGTTCTCAACCTAGAGAACTTTCCTCCCGGTTAACCACTAAGGAATATGACCAAACTGTGATTTATTAAACTATTTGGGTCAAAACGTAATCTAAAGAAAGTAAAGGTCACCAACATTATTTTACGTAAGTACAAGGGTGTCCAACATAATTTCACGACTCTAGGGTCCTTAGTGAAATTTTACTAACTTTGGGGGCCTTTTTGTAAATAAACATAGTACAAGGGCAAAATGGTAATTTTTCCACCGACAAGGGTAAATACGTAAAAATAATTTATTTTAGTTAATAAAGTCCTAACTTTTCACAAAACGCAATTCCTTGATTTTTACTAAGTACAAAACTACACATTACGCAATTTACACGCACAAGGGCAAAATGGTCATTTTACACCCAAAGGGCATTCTGGTCATTTCGTCACACTCCTAAATTTCCAGTAGTGACACTTAGTTGATAAAAATAGGTTTCGTAAATAATACACAAATACGCACGCCAAATTTCACAAAATCACACTTTGAACCCCTAACTTTAACACAACGATCAAGAACAAGGTTAAGCACAATAAATTCATGGAGAAACTCATATAAACAGTTAGTAAGGTATTAAACATGCTCGGAATAGTTAAAAATATGAACCACAATAAATCTAAGGTTTACTAAGCACGAAAACCCGGTTTCGGGTAAAAAGGGTCACATCGCGTTTTGGCTCGGGTTTCGTGAAACCCTTGACTTGGGGTTTTAACCCATCAACTATAAACTACTCCTAGACTATTATAACTCATTCAAAAGCTTGGAATAGGTTGGGTACGAGTTTCTACCTTGTTTTGCGAAGATTTGGCGAAAAATGGGTTTTGGCGAAAAACCGGCGGAGGGAGCTCTTTGACCGGCCTTGGCTGGCTTTGGTGGTGAAATGTGGGTACCTTGGAGTGTGTTGGATGATCTTGAAGTGGAAGATGAGAGGTGGGAGCTTTTGGTTGATATTTTGAAGTGAAAACCCACTTTTCTTGACTTTTCTCACTCTAGAACTTGAAGGATGTTAATGGGGCTTTGTGTTCTTGGTTTGGGAGTTCTTGGGAGAGATTGGAGGAGGAAGAGAGTGAATGAGAGGGGCAGCAGCTGTTCTGGACGAAATTTGGGGTTTGGGGGAGTATAAAATGAGTTTTGGGTGGAGTTGGAGTGTAAGATTGGTGAAAGAAGTGCCATAGTGGGTTAGGAAGTGATGGGGGAGGGTGGTGGAGTGTATGGCAGTCAAGGGGGGCCCATGTTGACTGATTTTGGCTGATGGGGGAGGTAGAGTGTGGTATTGGTGATGGTTGGTGGTGGTTGGGTAGTGTAGGATGATGTATAAAGTATATGTATACACATATGTGTGTATGTGTACTAGTATTGCTTGTGTATGTATATAAATGTATATAATTACGTATGAAATGAATTTATAAAAATGTAATGCTCGTGATTAAAATGTAAACGTGCCTTAGGGTCGAATTTGTAGTAATTTGGAAGTGTTAGGGTATAAACCGTAGTAATTGCAAATTAAGGGCCCTAAATGTAATTAGAGATTAAATAACGAAATTAAAGTAATTAAAATGAAATTAAATAATCCTAAATTTTATTAAAAATTTTGGATTATTACAACCTATCCCCCTTAACAAAATTTCGTCCTCGAAATTAGGGCATATCCTCGGGCGGAAAGAGATTTGGATAATTGGCTCTAATCGCGTCTTCGCGTTCCCATGTTGACTCTTCGATTCCCCGATGTCTCCACAAAACTCTGACCAGCTTGATGGTCTTCCCTCTGATGCACTTCTCTCCGTGATCCTGGATCTCCACAGGGTGCTCCTCAAAAGTCGTGTCCTCATCCAGTGTGACTTCCTCCCAGTTGAGTATGTGGGTAGGGTGCGCCATGTACTTGCGTAGCATGGAGACGTGGAACACATTGTGGACCTTGGCGATCCGTGGTGGTAGAGCTAGACGATAAGCCACCTCGCCAATCCTCTCCAAAATCTCAAACGGTCCAATGTAACGCGGCGATAGCTTCCCTTTCTTCCCAAATCTGATAATTCCCCGTCGCGGCTTGATCTTCAAGAACACATGATCTCCCACATTGAAGGTCAGTGGTCTTGTCCTCCGGTCGGCATAGCTCTTCTGTCGGCTCTGAGCAGTCTGAAGTCTCTGACGAATGATCTTGACCTTCTCTGTCGTTTCCCTGACTAAATCTGGACCGAGTAAGCTAGATTCTCCCACGTCAGTCCAGCAAACAGGTGATCGGCACGGTCTCCCGTACAATGCCTCATATGGCGCCATTTCGATGCTTGCTTGATAACTGTTGTTGTAGGCAAATTCCACAAGTGGCAGGTGCCGCTCCCAGTTTCCCTTGAAATCTAGAGCGCACGCTCTGAGCATATCCTCTAAGGTCTGAATTGTCCTTTCCGATTGTCCATCTGTCTGAGGATGAAAAGCCGTACTCAAGTGCACGTTTGTTCCTAAAGCTTTCTGCAGGCTCTGCCAGAAGATCGAAGTGAAACGAGGGTCTCTGTCAGACACAATCGTTACTGGAACTCCGTGAAGTCTAATGATTTCGTTGATGTAGAGTCGACTGTAGGATTCCATCGTATCATTCATACGGACCGGTAAGAAGTGAGCTGACTTGGTCAATCGGTCAACAATCACCCAGATGGCGCTGTGTCCTTGCGGCGACCTAGGCAATCCAGTGACGAAGTCCATAGTGATGTGCTCCCATTTCCATCCCGGAATTGGTAGAGGCTGAAGGGTGCCTCCTGGTCTCTGGTGCTCGGCTTTCACTTGCTGACAAGTCAAACATGTAGACACGAACTTGGCCACATCCTTCTTCATTCCTTCCCACCAGTACTGTCGGCGGAGATCCTGATACATCTTGTTGCCACCTGGATGAACTGCGAAGGTTGAATGGTGGAACTCCTTTAAAACTGCCTCCCGAAGCGTGTTCAGATCCGGCACAAAGATTCGGTCTTTGAATCTAAGGCTCCCGTCCCCATGGATTGTCCACCCTGGAGTTGCTTTCCCTGTTGACAAACGGTCCTTGACAAAATCGCATTTCTGATCGAACGTCTGAACCAATAGAATTTCTCTGTGTAGCGCTGGCATGGCTACCAATGCGAATAAGCACGCTTCCTCTGTGTCGGTGGTCGCCTGAAGTCCGAATTCTCTGATTGTCTCCATCATCTTCCATTCCCGCATGGCCAGATTAGCCACCAATCCGCGGTTCTTCCTGCTTAAGGCGTCAGCCACAACATTGGCCTTGCCCGGATGATATGACAGGGTGAATTGAAAGTCTTCCATGTACTCCACCCATCTCCTCTGCCTCATGTTCATCTCCTTCTGAGTGAACAGATACTTCAAACTTTTGTGGTCGGTGAATACCTCAAACTGCTCCCCAAACAGATAATGGCGCCAAGTTTTCAGAGCATAAACCACGGCAGCTAACTCTAAATCATGAGTGGGGTAGTTCCTCTCGTGTTGTTTCAGTTGTCGCGATCCAAAAGCAATTACCTTTCCGTCCTGCATCAACACGCAACCCAATCCATCCTTAGATGCGTCGCAGTAGACTGTGTACCCCACATTCCTCTCTGGGATAACTAGTATTGGTGCGCTGGTCAGCCTTCTTTTGAGTTCTTGGAATGATTTTTCACAAGCCTCATTCCACTCAAATTTGACTCCTTTCTGGGTCAACCGTGTCATCGGTTTTCCCAATGTGGAGAAATCTGGGATGAATCTTCTGTAGTACCCTGCTAGTCCCAAGAAGCTTCTGATCTCAAAGACTGTAGTCGGCCGTTTCCAATCCATCACGGCTTCCACTTTGCTGTTGTCCACTGAGATTCCTTTATCTGACACCACGTGTCCTAGGAATTTCACCTCCTTCAGCCAGAACTCGCATTTGCTGGCTTTAGCATAAAGCTGGTTGTCGCGAAGTGTCTGCAGTACAATTCTCAAATGTTGCTCGTGCTCTTGCTCGCTGGGAGAGTACACCAAGATATCGTCGATGAATACTACAACGAATCTATCGAGGTATGGCGTGAAAATCTTGTTCATAAGGCACATGAACACGGCTGGAGCGTTGGTCAGACCGAACGGCATAACCACAAACTCGTAGTGGCCATATCGAGTCCGAAATGCGGTTATCGGAATATCGCTATCCCTGATCCGCAACTGATGGTATCCAGACCGGAGATCGATCTTGGAAAAACAGGTCGCTCCCCTCAACTGGTCGAATAAGTCGTCGATCCTCGGCAACGGGTAACGGTTCTTGATAGTTGTACGGTTGAGCTGGCGGTAGTCTATACATAGCCTGAGGGTGCCTTCTTTCTTCTTGACAAACAAGGCTGGCGCTCCCCACGGCGAAGTGCTTGGTCGAATGAATCCCTTGTCCAATAGTTCCTGCAACTGAATCTTTAATTCCTTAAGCTCGGCCGGTGCCATCCGATAGGGTGCCATAGAGACCGGTGCAGTTCCGGGCTGCAATTCGATCGTGAAGTCCAACTCCCTCTGTGGTGGCAGTCCGGGCAGCTCCTCGGGAAATACGTCCTCGTACTCGCACACGATGGGCGGTAATCCCAACCCCATTCGGTCCGTCTCTTCAAGCGTCAAGCTTGCTAACCAGACAAACAGCTGATTATGCCATTTGGACCGCCTTGTCGTCATAGCAGGGGTGTCTTGTCTATCCCCCTTAAATTTGAAGCACGTCCCATCCTTTGAGTAAGCCGTCACCATCTTTCGATGGCAGTCTATGACAGCTTTGTGCGCAGACAGCCAATCCATTCCCAAAATTACGTCGAACTCGGCCATATCGATGACTCGCAGATCACAAGTCAATCTCAGTCCAGAGACTTCTAATTCGCACACCCTACAGACTAGTCCTACAGAGATATTTCCCCCTAACGGCGAGGTGACACGCATTGCTGATCCTAGGGGTTCTGTTTCTAGTCCAAGGGACTTCATGCATGCAGTTGATATAAATGAGTGCGATGCTCCAGAATCAAACAGTGCTTGTACACAAGTATTGAATAGTATGAGTGTACCTCTGATCACTGTCGGGTCTTGCTCCTCGTCACCCTGCAGAGCAAAGATCCTGCCTCCCTGATTCTGATTCGCGCCCTGATTCCCCTGGTTCTGGTACGGGCGGTTCTGCTGCTGACTCCAATTTGTCCTCTGCTGATTCTGCCCTCCTTGATTCTGATTCTGATTCTGGTTTGGGTTCTGATTCCCATAGCCTATCTGTCTAGGCTGCTGATAACCCCCATAATTATTGTTCTGCCTCAGCGGCTTGGGGCAATGGCTTTTGAAGTGGCCCAACTCTTGACAGTTGAAGCAGCGGACCGTCTCATTGTTGCGACTTCGCGCTTGGTTCTGCCCCTGCCCCTGGCCTGGACGCCATGGTTGGTTTTGTTGCTGGGGGCGCTGGTTGTTCTGGTAGTAGGGTTTCACTGCGTATCCTCGGTTGTTGCTCTGATTGTTGTTGGTGCGGACTGGTCCTCCAGCTGTGGAACCTCCGACTTTCCCCTTCCCTTTTCCATCTTGAGACTCTCTCTCAATCAGCAACGCGCACTTCAGCACTTGCGCGTAGGTATGGAAGTCATGGGACATCACTATCCCCCTTATCGTTAAGGGGTCTAGTCCCCATTCGAACCTCCTGGCCTTAGCCTCGTTCGTCTTCACGAGGTCTCCCGCATGTCGGGCCAGTTCCTCGAAGCGTGCCGCGTACTGCGTCACGGTGCGGTTTCCCTGTTTGAGTTCCAGGAACTCCTGAAGCATGGCCTGCTTAACTGGGGCCGGAAAGTATTTTTCGTTGAAGGCGTCCTCGAAATTCTTCCATGTCATCGTCTCTACGTTCTGGGTGGTCTTGAGCAAATCCCACCAATGATCCGCTTCTCCTTGCAGCTGGAAGGAGGCTAGTGCTATGCGGTCAGGCGCATCGTGTACATTTAAAATCTCTAACAGCTTAGTGATCTGTTTCAGCCATGCCTCCGCGGCGGCCGGATCTGGCTCTCCATAGAAGATTGGAGGTCGGCGTTTGCAGAAGGTGTCGAGCATCTGGCTCCTGTTCATCTGATGGCGTAAGGGAACTCGCTGATTAGTTTGCGGGACCAGATTGGCGGCGGCAGCTGCGATTGCCTGGAGCAACCGGGTAAGGTCTGGCACCCCATTCTGTCCATTGGCTCCGGAGTTTTGACCATCGTCTTGTTCGTTATTGTTTTGCCCGTTTCTCGTAGTCACCATCTATAGTTAGAAAGTTATGTTAAGAGGGGGTTCCTATCTAGATGCTATGGAAATGAAGGGCAAAATTCTAAAAGTTGAAAGAATGAAATGAAAATTAATCATTAATATAGTTACTAACACAAATGTATACAAGCAATACCACATATAGTTATCATAGTTACTAGTCAGGATGTGAAGCCTAGGTTTTCTCTCAGTACACTCTCGGAGTCTAAGTCAAATGACAGTTAGTAAGTACTTGTATCTTAAAATAAATAAATAAATAAATAATACAATAGAATAACAAAGACAATAGATAACACTATCTACGGAGGTTTACGCTCACAGAAAGTGATCTACCCATTCTACCCAAGGCCGAGGGTTTGAACCTAACGCTCTGATACCAAGTTGTAACGCCCCGATTTTCGGAAGCATTAATTAAGACAATTAATTAGGATTAGTTAAATAAAAAGAGTTTCCATCAGAGTACACATTGGAAAACGTGAAGTGCAGCCCATTACAAAATACTTAGTACGGTTTGAGAAATTAATATTACAGACCAACATTAAAATAAAAGGGGTAGGTTCTACAGATTAAGGTTGAGATCTTGATCCCAATGCTCCTCTGGAGCCTGATCCACTGGAAAACCTTCTGTTCCAAAATAAGCATCGCCCTCGACACCTACACCTCCTGTTTGATCACAATCTGGCATAATACGTCCGAGTCGCAAAGCAACGTCATGGTATTATACCAGGGTTACACGAAGTGTAACACCGTGAGCGATAAATCACTCAATAGCTACTCTAACCCTCCCAACCCTTGCTTAACATACAAGTACAACATATATGATTGAAAAGCAGTAATTAAAGGAATAATCAGGAAGTAAATCGTAAAACCGAAATTAATCACATAGCTGATTTCATTACTAGCCATTAACTTACATGTTCATCTAAGTTCTCAACCTAGAGAACTTTCCTCCCGGTTAACCACTAAGGAATATGACCAAACTGTGATTTATTAAACTATTTGGGTCAAAACGTAATCTAAAGAAAGTAAAGGTCACCAACATTATTTTACGTAAGTACAAGGGTGTCCAACATAATTTCACGACTCTAGGGTCCTTAGTGAAATTTTACTAACTTTGGGGGCCTTTTTGTAAATAAACATAGTACAAGGGCAAAATGGTAATTTTTCCACCGACAAGGGTAAATACGTAAAAATAATTTATTTTAGTTAATAAAGTCCTAACTTTTCACAAAACGCAATTCCTTGATTTTTACTAAGTACAAAACTACACATTACGCAATTTACACGCACAAGGGCAAAATGGTCATTTTACACCCAAAGGGCATTCTGGTCATTTCGTCACACTCCTAAATTTCCAGTAGTGACACTTAGTTGATAAAAATAGGTTTCGTAAATAATACACAAATACGCACGCCAAATTTCACAAAATCACACTTTGAACCCCTAACTTTAACACAACGATCAAGAACAAGGTTAAGCACAATAAATTCATGGAGAAACTCATATAAACAGTTAGTAAGGTATTAAACATGCTCGGAATAGTTAAAAATATGAACCACAATAAATCTAAGGTTTACTAAGCACGAAAACCCGGTTTCGGGTAAAAAGGGTCACATCGCGTTTTGGCTCGGGTTTCGTGAAACCCTTGACTTGGGGTTTTAACCCATCAACTATAAACTACTCCTAGACTATTATAACTCATTCAAAAGCTTGGAATAGGTTGGGTACGAGTTTCTACCTTGTTTTGCGAAGATTTGGCGAAAAATGGGTTTTGGCGAAAAACCGGCGGAGGGAGCTCTTTGACCGGCCTTGGCTGGCTTTGGTGGTGAAATGTGGGTACCTTGGAGTGTGTTGGATGATCTTGAAGTGGAAGATGAGAGGTGGGAGCTTTTGGTTGATATTTTGAAGTGAAAACCCACTTTTCTTGACTTTTCTCACTCTAGAACTTGAAGGATGTTAATGGGGCTTTGTGTTCTTGGTTTGGGAGTTCTTGGGAGAGATTGGAGGAGGAAGAGAGTGAATGAGAGGGGCAGCAGCTGTTCTGGACGAAATTTGGGGTTTGGGGGAGTATAAAATGAGTTTTGGGTGGAGTTGGAGTGTAAGATTGGTGAAAGAAGTGCCATAGTGGGTTAGGAAGTGATGGGGGAGGGTGGTGGAGTGTATGGCAGTCAAGGGGGGCCCATGTTGACTGATTTTGGCTGATGGGGGAGGTAGAGTGTGGTATTGGTGATGGTTGGTGGTGGTTGGGTAGTGTAGGATGATGTATAAAGTATATGTATACACATATGTGTGTATGTGTACTAGTATTGCTTGTGTATGTATATAAATGTATATAATTACGTATGAAATGAATTTATAAAAATGTAATGCTCGTGATTAAAATGTAAACGTGCCTTAGGGTCGAATTTGTAGTAATTTGGAAGTGTTAGGGTATAAACCGTAGTAATTGCAAATTAAGGGCCCTAAATGTAATTAGAGATTAAATAACGAAATTAAAGTAATTAAAATGAAATTAAATAATCCTAAATTTTATTAAAAATTTTGGATTATTACAGAAAATGCTCTTTCTACTGTACCTGTCGCAACAGGTAAAACTAGAGCCAAAGTCAAAAGCTTGAAAATTAATACCCTATATCTTTTCGAGTCTCAACCATCTTTCGAGAAACATCACCAATTCCTTTTAAGTTTGAAAACTCGACACTAGACCGCACATCAATAATGAAATTCTCAAGTTGATCCGAAAGTGCCAAAAGCATAGTACCGGAGAAATCTTTAGAATAAAATTTGACCAAGCAATTCAACTTTTGGTTGTCAAAACTTGCAAATAAGTTGAATGGACTTAAAGATGCAACACAAAGAAGCAACTATGTGTTTACCTCATTAAAACAATCATTTAGCTCTTGGAGTTGCATATATATGATAGTATACAACAATTCGACGCAATTGGGTTTGGTAAGGAGGGCAAGTAGAGGAAAAGAGAATTAGAGTGTTGCAAGAAAAATTATTTGGTGTGGTCAATGGTAAGGAGGAGGGCAAGTAGTTGGGCAAAAAATACCATATACAAGGGGCAAAAATACAAAATCTAAAAAATATTATACCTATCCTATTAAACTTTGACACCTCAGTGGGGTCAAGTGACCCCGCTTGACCCCCCTTGGCTCCGCCCCTGCATGCAACAAAATAAGTAGATTCGCATTCAACAATGCATGCATGCCACTCTCGTGCCAATTCCCGGCCCCGGCATTGTGACTACCAAAGCACATATCAATCGCTGTTACCTTGCCACTAGGAGCTACGGGTAAACGGTTCATTAGGTCGCAATCTTATGTCACAGCTTTTCCCAAAAATTGTTTGCTTAATCGCCTTCAATAGCATCTATGGCACCTTCTCACACAAAGTACGATTCATGCGTTTTGCCACCCAACTTTGTTGCCGAGTCTTTTGTGCGGTTAGTATATGGCTATACCATCTTTTTTGCACATATTCATAAATCTATTTAACTCGTAGTCTCTTGCATTGTCTGATAATATGAGCCACTCACTTTTATGTTTTATCCTGTACAACTCATACAAGACGAGAGTAATCAACTATAACCAACTAGGCTTCCTTTTCCGTATGATTGATTGCTTTCTAAACTTGAGCAAAGTTTGGTTTTCAAGAACACAATTCTCGCATCATGCACTCATTTGCAAATGGGTCCCAGTAAATGCGGAGTCTATACACATTGGAGCGTCGTGTTCACTTTTATGTACATTTAAATATATGTCCGTAGTAGCTTTTGTTTTTTTCTAATTCTTTAAAATTTCATATGACCCAACGGTCAAGATTACATCAAAACAAGAGTTCCAAAATTTTGCCTTTTTTTAAGAGTAGCTAAAGATACATTCACTCTACATTCATTCTTACATCATCTCTCACGAGACAAGGTGTGACCGAAAACACTATCTAAATAGTTCTACCATCAGATGTAAGAAAGGATGTAAAAATTTACATAAATACATATGTAATGTGTGTGTAGCATTTTTTCTCTTGGTAAATGAGGATTTGAGGGGCAAACGATTGTGAATTTTTACAAAATACAAATGGTATGGAGGATAAATTAACACAATGGTAGAAGTGGTGGGTATTAAAAATAGGAAACCAAGTAGGGAGAAGGAACGGGTGTTGTCTGAGCTACAACCGGAGTTGTCGAATCGATCCCTCAGTTTTAGCATTTTATTTCTCTTTTACTTATGGGATCATCTCCTTCCTTTTCCCTATTTATATCTCTATACAAATCTCTCACATTATCGCTGTTACAACGACAGCGATCATTAAAATCCAACTCTCCAACCGGACTCTACATTTCAGCAAGTCAATCTCCCGCATGAATTTCAGGTAATCCAATCTCTCTCTGTCATAATTTCATTCGCATTTGATCCTCGTAAGTGTTTTAGAACATCGTTGCATTTTCTTGAGATGCTAGCAATGAATTTCGAAAGTTAAGTTGAATTGAGTTAATTCATCAACTTTACCAATTCCTTTTGACAAGGGACAATTTTTGGGATATCCCAAGAAGGACAAACAAATGGGGCAGAGGGAATACATTGTATTAGTTCTCAACATGATTTGAAAATTTACCACCTGAAGAAGACGGAATTTGATATGTGGGCAGGTTTGAGATCAGATTTTTTTTTTTTTTTTCTTTTTTTCAAAGAACGAAGGCCTTTGAGATTTATGTGGATTAGAACTTTGCATTTTTGGCCTCACGAAAAATTTGGAGGCTAAACGAGAGAAAATAAGGGTTTGGGAGCAGGGGCGACTTCAGGAATTTCATCCAGCTCTGTCAAAAATAAATAGCCTATCTAGGATGAAAGTTGTATGAAAAAAAAAAAAAAACAATTACTAGCCAATAAAGATATATACATATACAGTATATTATTTGACAAAAAGACTCCAACATGTCATAACATCCAACGACGAGTTTTCATATTTTGGAGAATGCAAGTCCTCATGACCTGTTTTTAGCTTCTTCTCTTTAAATGTCAATGGAAAACTCATTCTCACAAAATCTGTTTTAAAGACAAAACTTGAAAAGGAGAAATGAAAAGCCAAAAATAGGCTCCCAAACACCTCTTAAAGTTTAACCAAATGCATTCCTATTTTCCGTCAAATAAGTTGTAACCAAGGTTTAGTAAACCATTTTTAAATGTGTAATACTCCTCTTTCCTTTTAAATGGGTATTATATATTGGGTTCTAGGCTTGTTTTGTTTTGTTAGGGCTATAACAATTTGGTTCAAATTTAGTTAGAAATATTTATTTTAACCTTGTACAAGTGACCCAGCAATCACAATATTAAAGAAAATTTTATTTTTTTCAGTGCATTTTTTTAACACAGTGAGGTCGCTCGCTGGGTTCAAAGGTAGAGTCGCCCCTATTTGGGAGTAATGTTTTGAGAAACCCAACTGTTGAGGGATCTGTTAAAGCACCTGGGTAATGGATTACCGGAATTGAACCTATATCACGCACAGTACGAAAATGTAAAATATGTTTTTTTTTTGGATAACCGGGTGGCCAGACTAGCTTGCGCGCACTTCAACTAATTCCACAACTGTGAAGTTAATGACCGGCCAAACCTCCCATGGCACCAAGGTATGGAATGTTTGGCCTTTCATGAGATTCAACCTTGCAACCTCTTGGGAGCAAGCCCCTTTAGTTGTTGTCTCATGCCCATTCGGCCAAACTGTGGTGTCCTGATTTCTAAATGGATCCTTTGATCTTCCCTTTGACCTCTATGAGTGACGAGAGTAGGATTCCTTGGTACACCTGCACACTTAGCACCCGACGTTAGCACCCAACCTGGCAGGATGTTGGCCAGGGAAAGCACTCTGACGGTCTAGTAAGTATTTGGAAGAAGGAAGTACCAAAGAGTAGAGTTACTGTTTAGAGAGAGTGAATTGTGTACCTTCTAGGGTTCCTCCTCTTCCTTTATATAGGCTCCTCCTAACTTGAGCTCCAAGTACAGGGGCAAATTAGTCATTTGGCTTAGATGATGTCACGACACGTGATGAGCCAAATCTGTTATCATTGCATGCAATTGTCTCGAATCGTATCTTGACACGTAGCATAACGGTTCGGCTGTCGTCACCATGACGTGTGGACAGCTGTAGCATGCACATGTGCCCTCACGAGAATGTCACCAGGACTAACCGCCTCGGATGATATCATCTGTGACGTCAGTCATAATCGATATCTTGGATTTCCTTCCGAGTCACCTCGGGTTTCCCCCGGCTTGGATGACTCGTCCGGATCAAAGTCTTGCTCGGCCGAGACGCTGACTCGTCCCGGTCCGGACTGTCTCGGTAGGGTTATTTCGGTTTGCACCGGCATTGGGCCTTGTCTCTTTTGGGATTCGGGCCATTGGGCCATGTTGAATATAGTTACTTCAATCCATTATATTTCGGCCCACTACACAAACCCCGGGGGTTGTGTATGTTCTTATATTACAGGAAAGTTATACTTGAATTTTTCTAATGGTGTTATCTCCTTGGATCTACATGTGTGTGTATGTACATATGAAAGTCATTTCAGTTTTGCTTTTGTAACAGTATATGACATGCTGTTCCATGATATTAATGTTTTTTGTCACACATCGCGGGTAATATTCGTAAGAAAGTAGCTGCACCTGCAAGGAAAGCTATCCGGTTGGCATGGTTTTGACAGTCACCAGATCAACCACTGTTTTGGCATTGCTTTTCCGAAATAATCAGGTCTTTAGTGCAATCGGTTCAAGTGTTTTGTCGCAACTGGAATCCGGTAGACACTTTATCCAGTTGGAATGGATGGTGCAGTATGGGTTTTTGAAACATTGGCTCGAAGAATGTTCTACTGAGAGAGATTGATAGCTAGCTTTACTACCAAACTCCTTAGATTCCGGGGCTAATATGTTGCTATCCATGTAGTGGTTTGTTGCTAATTTCTTTAGTTTCAATTTTGGGTTTTAACTCCTTAGATGAGGTGACTCATATGTTGTTATCTGTGTACTTGTTTGTTGCAATCGAATTTGCTAGTTTGAATTTTTGGTTTTATCACTTTTCTTGGCCAAATGCAGTTTTTGTAGTATTTGAAAAGTTTCTGAGTAATTGATTGTGCGTACTGTAGAGCGACAAGTTGAGAAATGAAGACTTCAAAAAGGGAGGAGAGAGCGATGCTGCTTGATGTTTTGACGATGGTATAGGCAATGGATTCGTGGAAAGATTGGCACTGTGACCATGGGGAGCCTTGTCTTCGTCAATCACCTATACATGTTAAAGCTGTAAGAACTCTGAACTACTTTCTATTCCCTGTTTTCACCCTAATTGCTCAGAAATTCACTTTTTTATAATCTTTGTATCAGTCCCCTTTCTTCCAGTTTCTCTTACACTTCAAGTTTACTATGGTCACCCACGTAGATACATGTTTGAGATATACAGTATCTCTTGTTCTGTAAGGGGCCTGTTGCCAAGCATTTCTCCTTCATTGAACTCTCTTGTTTAATTTCTTTCTTATTTCAATGAACTTCCTGCTTGTTGATGAAAAGTGTGAGTCATAGAAGTTTCCTGCATCTTAGAATGGGAAACTAACATCATTCCTGGTACTTCTGTGGTTCAGTTTCATACTTATCTATGTTTGGTTTTTCTTGAGTGTAGACCACAGTATACGGTGTTACCAGTTGTTTGATTGAGTATTTTAGTGCTGGATCACTTGGATATATAACTGAGAGTTCACTTTAGATATTTAAACAGATGCTTATGGTGATAATATACAGGTTTGTTGTCCTCTTGTGCTGTTAATAGAGAAAATATATCGATTTACTGCAAGAAAAAGGGAATTAATTATGTAATTGGAAAGATTTCCCCATGAAGCAAAAGATTCCTGACTTTTGTCTGAGGTTCCCTCTCTCCTCTCTTCACCCCTTTCTCATTTCCTTCCACGACAGTCAGCGCCATCGCCATCTTTTGCCTGCAAGACCACCATTAAGGGGCCCATTCACCACACTTTCTTTCCTCTCCCTCTAGCCAATCCCTGATCCAATCTCTCCCCCCTATAGCAGTCAAGTTGTTGCTATGCTACCTTGATCATTTACCTCCGTTGAAGTCCCATCTAGACCAGCAAGGCAGCAACGACCAATTTTAATCTCTCTCTCTCTCTCACTAGACACACACACACATATTTAGATATATTTCCTATTTGATATTTACACATATCACACACATATTTGGGTGTGCTATCCAGATAAACTATTTGGATTTTTGTTGGAGGGTTTGGGAAAAAGAGTACCACGAGCATTAGTGAGGGATGGAGGACGGAAGGCTGTGGCATTATCAGTGGTGGCATATAGGAGGAAGAAAATCTGAGAGATATGGGATGTGAGGGCCGGCGGGTAAAGGGGGACGTGCCTCCCTTCCTTCCGTTGTTCACATGTTGGTAAGGATGGGTCAGAGAGGCCACAAGGGCAAACCGGAAAGGTTGAGGGTGGGAGGAAGAACTGACTGACACGGCACCCATTAAGTAGTTGCCTGTAACCCAGGGTTTTATTGCAGATCAGTTAACAAATTAATTTCAACGGTATAAAGGGAAAGAATGATATGTGTTTTGGTGTTCCAAGTCGCTGTTGGACCCTGATCTTGGTAATTTGAACTACATATTCTATATAAATGTGCATCTGGAATAGTTTTTAATTATTAGTGGGTTCGCGAAGATCGAGTGATTGGCTAAAATACTCAAAGAATGATGTTTTTTGTCCGAAGAAATAATTACATCTTTTCTTTTTCTTCTGCTCTTCGTTGCATTTTGTAAACCGTCTTCTTGAAGAGATATGTGAAAACATGTTCTGCAATGATGTACAATGTATTCGACCAGTAAATCATGTGCCATAATCTAGTATGAATTTTTTTTAAAAAAAAATTGTTTACGCAGGACACAATCCGTGAGCGATTTGGCTGCACTTTTAGCTCACAATAGATCCCAATGGTTTACCACTAAAACCTACTCCTCCTAAAAACACCGCAAAACAAAACACCCCAATCTAAAGCAGTGAGAGTCATATTCCAGTAGTAGGATGAAAAGAATCAATCAAGCACAAAAGTCCATTGTAGTGTTTTTCTAGATTCTTTTAAAGATAATCACAATAGAGTCTAGAATCCACAGCTTATAGTAGCGGCACTCAAGCATCATGCATACATGCACATACGAAAGCCATGAAGGGATGAAACCCATAGTAGGAATTTTCCCAATAAGTTCATAAGGCATGGATCGGTGAAGAAGCATCCATCCATTTATCATGCCAAACATCCCTGCTTCCTCTTTCCAATTCCTTTCTCAGTACAATTTTTCATAATCTGCAAACATATAACATTTGTACTAATATTTGTTGATCTTTTTTTTTTTTTTTATCCTAACATTTGTTCTAATGACTATTGTTTCGAAGAAAAAAAATACACACACATACTAATTACTAGACCTTTATACCGATGATCCTTCCATTTCCATCTCCTTGGTCTATGGGAATTTACGTCCGCCCACATTTTCATATTGCCTCCACATAGCTCTTGGGTTATTTCCCTAGATTTCTCATGTGGGTTTTTGCAAATCGGGCACGTTTGCCAAAATCTCAGCTTGGGTAGAGATGTTTTAGCCATGTTGGTGTACTTGTGTTTTGAACTCAGTAAAAATTTGTGGGATTGATTTCATGGTTGGATTTTTTGCAGTGGCGCTGAATTCTGTGTCGATTGATCGAGGTGGCGTCAATGTCTTCGGGTCGGATTCGAGGATAGCAAGGCAGTATCAGGCAATTGTGATTTTGGGTTACCGATAGATTAAGGTATGATTGTCGTTGTTTGATTGTTTTTATCTGCATCTTGAGTAACTTGTTTATCACCAGGACCACTTAAAGGGTGAATTGTGATTGGTTTTCCTGTTTCAGAGGTCTCCTGTATTATAAACTAAATTAGCTAGAAATTTGTTGCTTGTTCACAAAGATCAACTATGAAATTGGGTGGCATTGTTCTATATTTGGTAGAACTTAAAATTTTTAAGTTCTGGAGTAATTCTTTTGTTGTAGGAAAATGCAATCGGATCTTGGAAAAGTATTCATTGGTGGAATTTCTCGGGACACAGATGGAGAATGTTTGAAGGACTATTTTAGTGGTTATGGGGAAGTCTTGGAAGCAGTAAGTATGAAGGATCGCAGCACAGGTCGCTCTCGTGGTTTTGGATTCGTTGTCTTTTCTGACCCTGAAGCAGCAAAGAGAGTACTTCAGGAGAGACACGTCATCGATGGTCGGATGGTAATTTTCCGAGTCATTAGTAAATTTATTGCTCGATTGTCCCTTTGCTGTAGTTATCCTCTTACATGAGACCTGCACACATTAGTGTAATTTTGCACACTTTAGTTAGTTTGATACGGAGTCAACTCAACTCAATCTCACTTTGAACTAAATGTAAGTTGTGCCTTTGATTATTGTTTCTGTTGATGATACCCGATAATGAGCCCACAACGTTTAGGCATTAGCTAGTCATTTAGGAGCATTTTACTTGATAACAGGGGGAATTAGGAGATCTTCATTTTGTTAATATAGTCAATTCAATCCTTCAATCCCAATTTTGAGCAAAGTATTTATTTCTTTTTATTCCTGTTTCTGTTGCACTTTATCAAAGCAGATGATATAGGCAATGTTTAGGCGTTGTACATTTAGGTTGTCTTTGAGTCTGGTAACAACCATTGGTTCTTACTTTTCAGGTTGAGGCAAAGAAGGTTGTTCCAAGGGATGACCAGAGCACGAGTAGAAGCAGTAGTAGTATTCCGGGTTCTCCTGGTCTAGGGCACACAAGGAAGATATTCGTTGGCGGCTTAGCTTCCACAGTCACAGAGAGTGACTTCAAGATGTATTTTGATCAGTTTGGGACCATCACGGATGCTGCTGTGATGTATGATCACAACACTCGGAGACCAAGAGGCTTCGGATTCATCACCTATGAATCGGAGAACGCAGTGGACAAAGTTTTGCTTAAAACATTCCACGAGCTGAATGGTAAACTGGTTGAGGTCAAGCGTGCGGTCCCTAAAGAGTTGTCGCTTGGCCCTACCCAAAGCCCACTTGGTGGATATAATTACGGTTTGGCTAGAAATAACTTCCTCAATGGCTACAATCAAGGGTATTCTCCAAGTACAGTTGATTATTATGGTCTTAGAATTGATAGCAGATTCAGTCCAATCCCCGGTGGTCGAAGTTGGTTTGCTCCATTTGGTTCTGGTTATGGAATGGGTTTGAACTTTGAACCGAGGTTGAACCCAAATTTTGGCATAACTACTTTCAATAGTACGTTGAGCTATGGACAGGGATTGAACCCTTATCTTATGGGTACTTTAAATAGGTCTAGCATTCCTGTTGGGTATGATGGTGGGAATGGACGAAGCAATTCGTTTTTTAGCTCAGGGGTTCAGAATTTGTGGGAGAATGGCGGGATTAATTATGGAACAAGCTCAACTCCTTCGAGTGGTGAGGTTTTCGGCAGTGGAACCATTGGAGGAAACTTTGCAAACAATTTGGTCAATTGGGGTTCTTCTCCAATTTCACCTCAAGGTGGAGGTAATGCTGCTAGTCATGGTGGAAATGGTGGATATGGAGGTGGTGAAAACAACTTTGGTTTAGGTGCTGGAGGGAATGGAAGAAATACTGCAACTAGTGGATCCCTCTCCCCATTTGAAGTGGAGGGTTTGTTCAAACAAGAAGGGTCAAGCTCAAATACTTACTTTTCTACTTAGAGGTGGTCATAGCATACATGGTTGGGTACTTGGGTGGGGAGACGGTATGAAGGAAATACAACAGCTAGTGCACCCCTCTCACATGCTGCATCTAGTTCTTAGTTGCAAGATCCTTCTAAAATGGGTGCGTTTCCTAGACGGGAGCTCGAATCCGCGCTTCCGAGACGGGAGCTCGATGGGAGTTCGCTCCCATTCATTCGGAAACCCGCTCCTTAATAGGATGGGAGCTTCTACACTAATCTTAAGGAAAAAATTTCACTTCTCTTTTCAAATATATGCAAGGAAGAAGAAAAAGAAAAAAGAAGTAAGAGAGATTGAGGACTCTCTTTCTCGTATTGTATTGCACATCTTATCCACGTATTTAGTCCATATATTTGGCAAAAAAATTCTATTGGGATGTCATTTCTCACTCATGTTTATACATATATAATGTTTATACGCACTCTCTCCTATTGCAACTATAAAACATATGTACGCTACATATATATATACTCATTTAAGAATGTGGATATATACTCAAAAAGAAATTTTGCAGGAACCTGTAATGTTCAAATAAATTAGGAAATAATGAGGAAAATCATTCAGAGTGTGCCTAGTTTTTTGTTTTTTTTTCTTGTCATGTTTCGTAAGGCTTAAAAGGCATTGATATGACTTGATTATGTCATGGACTTGGGGGAGAATATGGCTTTTGTTTGCTAGTTCCTGGCCATATGAAACCATGGCCGCAGATTGAATTTCTGGGGATGACCAGCGAACCTGAAAGAACCGTGTTTTTTTTTTTTTTGATAGTTCCTGGCCATATGAAACCATGGCTGCAGAGGATGACCAGCGAACCTGAAAGAACCGTGTTTTTGTTTTTGTTAAAAAAAAACACAGTTCATTTTGGTTTGGAGTTCTAGTTAACCATGGTTCTGCTGGTCATTTTTTATTTGTGCTGACAATAAGCCAACAAAAACTGTTGTGAGCCTCTCATGGTAGTCAGTAGAGGGTGGCGAGATATACTGGTGATTTGGATACTGTGTTTTCTTGTTCAATAACTCAGTTTCTGGCCCAATAGACCGTGTAGGACCAACCCCTCAGTCTACTGGAAAGTGATCTTTTCCTGGTGTGTGTTTGCTAAAGCATAGCCTGGATGGGAATGACTTCCTAGCATATTTGTGGAATTAATGAAAAAAGGAAGTGATGCTAATGTTATCAAAAGTCTTTAATTTTTAGAGAGCCATAAGTTCCAAATGATTCTATTAAAAGTACTCATTCCATTAACAACCATAGCATTTTTCAATTGCTTATATCTTTCAATTTACAATGTTGTTTTTATAATTTTGAAAACTTTGTTTAATAGAATCATTCGAGAACTATCAAACTAGGTCATATATATATAACATTATATTAGGTCAAATGAATAAAATGTGAAATCTGCCAGAGGAATGACCAATAATTGATGATGGAATGATATCGGCACTTGGCAACACCAAACCATCCCATCTTCTCTAAACTATGAACACCAGGATTTTTTTTTTATTTTTTTTTGAGCTGCGAACACCACGATGAAATGAGAGAAAGTAAAAATACGAATATCGTCTGAATTTTAACAATAATGTCTCATTAACACCAAAAATTGATGAAATTTCAATTAAATGTACACCTGAACTTGACCAGGATGCCTCAAGTAGACCTCTATCATGTTCTATTTGTTGGGAAACGAATCCCAGAACCCAGTAATTATGCGTACAGATTAAACAACAAAAATAAACACAAACGCTACAAGGGGGAATTAGGGTTTACCTCTCATCCGTAGACACGAACGCTAGTTGACTTGTTTATTTTAGAACTTGACAGACCCGATTACTGTATGCAACAAGCTTTGCTCGACAGTACCTCATGATCTTTTGCCATATTCCCTTATATCTCGATCATGTAGCCAAGTGTGGACTTCTACATGATCTCTATTGTTCTCTCTCACAGCCTCTATTCTAATTTTCTGAATGACTGTCATGTGACCTAGAGAACATAACGATATATTTATAGGGCTAGAGCAGGGACCTGAGGAGAAATAAATCTGGGCTCCTTGTGTAAATAAGAAAACCTAAGCCCACCGGGATTCTATTCTTATTTCACAAATTATAATTCACACCACTAAAGAATTATAATTGCACTCCCATCTTTATCTCGATTATATTTCGAGCTCCACGTTATTAAATACTTATTAATCTCCCCACGTTAAGATTACAGATACCCGTTGATTAAATGTCGATTACTAACACTATTAAGAGTATAGATAGCTTACTAACTTGAACCCCGTAGGTTGAAATTGCAATGACATGACAGATGCTTGGATGAACGGAAACACACTAGACCTATTCTCTTGGACCCTCATCCTCCCCCACTCTAGATTTTCTTTGGAGTTACCTTTTAGGGTTTTTTATATTTGGAAGCAAGGGGGTTGGCCTTCTTGGACCCCGTCGTATCTATAGATGTGACCAAAACACCTCATCTCTAAGGAGTTTGGGTAACTCCTTTGAGGAGATTCGGCAGTGGAGTTCTAATTTGGCTTTTGATGCTTCACGCCTTGTTTGGGTTAGCTGTTACAGAGTGCCTTTGCATTTGTGGAATTCTGAAACGTTTTTTAACATTGGAAGGATTTGGGGAGAGGCAATTACTCTTGATGATGGAACTGATAGACGCGTAAATGTTAACATTAGCGTCCCCTAATTTATCATTGTTAAGTCCGTTTATATTGTTACCTGGAGTTTAACTTCTTTTATTTTGTGTTACAGGTATTTGGAAGCTTGATCAGTTAATGGGTTGAATTTACTTGGTGTCAAAGCGAAGCCGTTGCCAATGAATTTCAATCGAGAGTACACTAGATAATGAGAAGCACAGAATCAATTTCCTAGTTGCCTAAAGGGAATTTTCAGCATATATGTAGGTGGCTTGCTAGGGACGGAGTTGGGGCCCACGGCAATAGGTTGATTGGCATTAAAAGAAAGAAGGATTATGGGATGGTTCTTGGCAGACAATTAAGGAAACTCATATAATCGAAACTCTCCGCATTGCCATTTAAAATAGCACATAATGTAGAAGGGTTGGGGGGACTTTTGGTGGCTGACTACGGAACAGGTTGGAAAACAAGGAACGGCTGCTGTTGGGTTCAAGTCGTGATGTCCGGCTAAATATCTCTCTTAAGGTGTAGATGAAACCCTAACAAAGTAACTATGTTTTTATGTTAATTTTGGATTTTGATTATCGAAACGACGGTTGTATAACTTTCAAACTTATTTTTATGATTCGATCTTATTTTTCTTATCTAGTGTTATGTGTTTGTTTTTTATGATTGCAAATACATAGTTATGCAACGATTTTCTTGGCGTGTGAAATTGCGAATTAGGATAATCTATGCCTAGGGAAGACGAGTCGTGCCTAGATTAATTAGTTATAGAATAGAAGACGATTCGTGCCAACCGAAGATAGGTTATGCCCGGTTTTCAATTGCATGCTATTTTCTTGTCGAAATCCCTAGGGCTTATAACTTCTAGTGTGGTAGTACTACTTACTCTCAAGTATCTCCGAAAACAAGTGAAGTCAGTTCAGCACTGCAAACAGCTTGCTCAAGCAACATGTCGATCAATTAAGCAACTTATTCCAGTATGGTAGAACTTGCTCAAGCAACCATCAAGCAACTCCTTTAATCACAAGTTGCTCGAGCAACTTGTTTCTTGTTTGAGCAACCGGTGTGTGCCTATATATACGCATCAATTAAAGTTGAAGCATTACGAAACGCAGCATGTTGGAGATAAGCCTTGAATTTAGACGTTTGAAGAAGCACAGAAGTTCGTGGAGTGCAGATTTCAGTTTTGGGGACTGTTTTGAAGTTCCTGAAATTCTAATCCGAACGGGATTTAAGTCCGTCCGGACGGTCCGGTTTGAGTTCTGTACGGAATGCCCTGGGCTGCTCATTTTTGTAGGGTTTAACCTAATATTCTGTGTTTTCTTATAAAGAGAGGCCTTGGGGGCCATTAGGGTTTGGACTTCTAGAGTGAATCCCTTTGAGGGAGCCCCCATGGGATTCCCATAGTGTGTTAGGGTTTCTTGGTTGTTCCATTGGTTTAGTCTTGAGTTGGGATAGATATCTAGGGTTTGGAGTCGTCTCCTTTGTGTATGTGAGACATTGATGCTCTGTAGTTCGCGCTTCAAAGATTTGTTCCTAGATATCTATTGGATGCTTCAAGTAGAGTTACGGGTATAGCCGGCTCTTTGTATTTCTCCCCATTGATAGTGAATCCTCTTGCTATTTCCCGTGGACATACCTGTAGAGCCTCGTGCTTGGGGGGGGGGGGGGGGACCACGTAAATTCTTGTCTGTTGTTTTCTTGTTGGTTTGGTTATATTCTTTACTTCGAGTTTTGGGCACAACAACTGGTATCAGAGCTCTGGGTTCAATCCGAGGCTTTCATTTTTTCGCTGCGTAGATTGTGCGTTGGTGTGTCTTGATGGCGACTTGTTTTGAAGTTGAGACGTTTGGTGCAACAAGGAACTCACAAGGCTTTGCTGGGGAAAGTTGAGAAGCCTGTACGTAGGATGGTGTTTTCGAGGATTTCGTGCGAAGGTGTTTTTGGGAGAATTTTGGATTTGAAGTAGTACCTTTATGCGTTTCGTATGAAGGAGGTATGCCCAAAAAAAGAATATTTTGATGAGTTGTATCGGATTAATTTGGTTATGCTCCTTTTGGATACTGTTATGGAGGCCATTTGGGGTGCTTCATGTTGGGTTTTGTCGTGGAGATTCAGGTCCATTAATAATTCTGGTTCAACTTTGGGAGTATGCTTGAGGGCATACAAGGCTCTGTGGTGGGGACATGGGGCTCTGCGGTAGAGTCGATTAACTCTGTGTGGAGTAATGAGAACGTCTTTTTTGGCATCAGTCATGGATGCATTGGGTGCACAGTCGGATTAAGATGGTTGCTTGTTTTGGTGTTTAGCTTCGGGTGGAGTTCGAGCGGATCTTCGTGGACATTCTTGGAGGGATGCATTGGGTGAGCGGTACCCGTTTGAAGATGGAGGCTTGATTGGAGGCAGTCGCGGCTACGCTTTCTTAGTCGTGTTTGCATGGTCAAGCAGGTGTGCTTGAGCCTTGTATGGTGGTGCCATTGGTGATCTACCCGTGTGCGACTGCCCCACGAGGCATTGGGGGGAACAGCGAGTGTTGAGAGGATTGCCTATGTTGTTGGCTTGGAAGGGAATTCAAGTCAATGTGGAGATTGTTGGAGATATGCCTTGAATTTAGACGTTTGAAGAAGCACAGAAGTTCGTGGCAGATTTCAATTTTGGGGACTATTTTGAAGTTCTTGAAATTCTAGTCCGGACGGGATTTAAGTCTGTCCGAACGGTCCGGTCTGAGTTTTGTACGGAATGCGCTGGGCTGCTCATTTTTGTAGGGTTTAACCTAATATTCTGTGTTTTCTTATAAAGAGAGGCCTTGGGGGCCATTAGGGTTTGGACTTCTTGAGTGAATCCCTTTGAGGGAGCCCCCATGGGGTTCCCATAGTGTGTTAGGGTTTCTTGGTTGTTCCATTGGTTTAGTCTTGAGTTGGGATAGATATCTAGGGTTTGCAGTCGTATCATTTGTGTATGTGAGACATTGATGCTCTGTAGTTTGTGCCTCAGAGATTTGTTCCTAGATATCTATTGGATGCTTCAAGTAGAGTTACGGGTATAGTCGGCTCTTTGTATTTCTCCCCATTGATAGTGAATCATCTTGCTCTTTCCCGTGGACGTACCTCTAGAGCCTCGTGCTTGGGGGGGAACCACGTAAATTCTTGTCTCTTGTTTTCTTGTTGGTTTGGTTATATTCTTTATTTCGAGTTTTGGGCACAACACAGCAGCCATATTCTACAACTCTAATTTATATCTCACTCAATTCACTTGTGAGAGCTAGGGTTGATGTATCTTGAAGAATCATAAAGACTGATGGATCTTTGACCGCATATAAGTCATCTTCAAGGGGTTTTGTTCTTATTCATCCACATTCAAACCTTTGAAGCAAGTCCTGTTGTGGAGTTCAAAAGGCACCTTTGGAAAGCTTGAGGATTCAAGAGTCGGTGATCATGCAGGAGTATGGTGAACGTGGATTCAGCAAATATTTCTTTGGGCTCGTCGGAGCCCCTTTGGGGTTTCGATCTCGCTTGGTTTCCTTTCATCTTTTTTCCTTTCCTTTTCTTTTGGTTGGGTCTTACTTTCAATTTAATGGGGATGCTTCCATTGTTGTCCATGGGATGTTAAGAACTGTTCCAATGAGGAGAGAATTCCAGTTAGGGCGGAAGACTTTCGAATTTATTAGGGATGGCGTGGGAGGGAGTCGAGTGTATAGTGGAAAAATGGAGGGGATCTCAGAGTTCTCTTTCTCTGTTGGGATTTGAAGTATGTTGGTTGGGATCTAAGTTACAGAAGATATCTAAGGGACAAATGGGCTGTGGTTTTATGGGAAGTTTGAGAAGGAGAGAAAATCATTGGAGGTGAATGTTATAGTTTCGAATAGGAGGGAGAAAATCTGCATACCGAAATCAGAGGGGTGTGATGGGTGGTCAACATTTGCGTCCACACTGATAGATTTTGAGTCATGTTGGGGACAGAGAACTGCTTCTCAAAGGAAATCTTCTTCCATGGCCAACGAGATTTCTGCCAGCACCTTATACGATGATGATAGAGTGATGGGTTTCTTGGGTCAAATTTTTCTGAACCAAGTAAGAGCAACAAAGGTCCCGTTCAAAGAGATTAAAATCATTTGTGAATGGATTGACCAGATGTGCAGTATGAGCACATCGAAAATGGGTGATTTGCAAGTAGATTTGGGAGCCAATAGAAAAAATGCTTCTAAGCCTATTGGTGATTTCAATTCACTCTCTTCGAAAAGAGGAGCGGAGAAGATGGATGTGCGTGGAGTAGTTAGAATGAAAAAGATGGCGCGTGTAGATACTCTCACAAAGGGGACTGAGAAACTTTGGAAACATCAGAACTGAGAGAGGAGTGGGCTGGTTTCCAAGAAAGTTATTGAAGCACACAAAACTCTTGCTCCGAGGTATGGCTATATAGCTGGTTACAATTCAAAGTTTCAAAAACAAAGTCCAAGTGGTGCATTTATTCGAGGGTTGGATTTGGCTCAATCTGGTGCATTTGCTAGACCACTTTTTTCTGTAGTCAACCATAGGAATAAGTGCCATCAAGTTTCTAAAAGTGGTGGGGCATGACAATTTTGTTTGGGTTCAAAAGCACAAATTATTTGATGGGAATGGTTTTAAGCACCAAAATGGGGTTTTGGAACAGGGGAATTTTGAAGAAGGGA
This sequence comes from Vaccinium vitis-idaea, assembly GCA_963854785.1. Lineage (NCBI taxonomy): Eukaryota > Viridiplantae > Streptophyta > Magnoliopsida > Ericales > Ericaceae > Vaccinium > Vaccinium vitis-idaea. The sequence continues at coordinate 33,121,629 of OY978215.1, read as the reverse complement.
ATTCAAAATTATCGATTAGTTCTAATGACATGAGGACTGATGTAGTTAGGGAATGCATTGTTAAACAACCATCGAAGGAAATGAAAGGGTCAAGCTTTATGGGGGAGAATTTTACAACTGCAACTTTAAAATCTTTTGGTACTATTGAAATAGATGAAAATCTGATTCTAGAAAAGATCAATGCTGAGAAAATGGAGGCTGAGGTTCAGATTGATGGGGCTACTGATGGACATGATATTAACGGCAAAATGAGGATTTGAAAAATGAGACTTTGGAAAAATGTAATTCCAAGTTATCAATGCAAGAAAATATTATTGAGACTAACAATGAAGAAGGCAAAGAGGAGTCCAATCCGAGGGGTGGATCAAGACAAGGATTCAGCGAAGTTTTCACATGAAGTGCAATTAAAAAGATTACGGGCAAAAAGGACGTTAAAGGGTCGGTTTTGGTTTTCAAATCGTTTGGATTTCTTTAGAGCACAAAGGAGATGTGGGAGTATTCAAATGAAAAATTTGATATTTGGGGTGTAGAGATAGATTCATATGGGAGAAAATTGAACCCGGTGTTAGGGTTGATAACAAGGAAAGTGGCGCGTGCAACTCGTTAAAACTAGGTGCTTGGGCTTTGCTCAGGGTATTTTAATTGGGTTTTAAGCTTGGGTTGTAATCAATTGGAGGGGCCTTGGTGTTTCTTTAGGTTGTTTTGTTTTGGTGTTGATTGTTTGGTTGTCTCCATGTCAGCCTTTCAATCTTTTGGGTCTCGAGAGGCAGAGGATTGTCGTCGGGTGGGTTGCCAACCTCGTTGGGATGCCGCTCCTTGTTTTGAGGCTTTTCTCTTGTTCCGTTTAATCTTGTATCTTTGATATTTTATTAATAAAATCTTTTTTGTTGTTCCAAAAAAAAAAAAGGATAAACAGTTAAGAGTAAGAATACTCGTAACCATATGATGTTTCTAGTGCATGATTCCTTCTTGTGGTTTTTACCCATCCAGGGGTTCTCCACGTATAATGTTGTGCCAATTGTTTGATTTGTTTTTCGTTGTGTGATTGGTTTATTATCTGCTAGTGGATTGATAATTAAGGAGTTTAAACATCGCAAATTTTATATACCTAAGGTTCTAGGGTTTTTTCATTTGGTATCAGAGCGGGTTGCTTTATATTGAAATCGTTGGGTTTTAAGCGGATCCTTGATTTGCGATGGAGTTGCATCCAAATCGCCCTCCAATATTAGAAAGAACAAACTTTGACAATTGGAAAACTAAAATGTAAGCCTACTTGAAGGCAATTGACGAAGATGTTTGGAATGCATGTGAAATCAAATATACACCGCCTACTGAAACTGTAAATGGGATTGTTGTTCCAAAGGCAAGTGCAAAATACTCAAAGGCAGAGAAAACAGAACGTGTTGTGAATAGTCGGGCCCTAAATGTTTTATTCACATATGTTGATACGAAGGAGTTTCATCGCATATGTCACACCCCAAAACGGGAAATGATCGGTCATGAATCACATAACTGACACATGGATCACGAAGCCTAAAATAAAATAAACCATGTAACACTAAATGACCATTTTTAATTATTACATAAAATCAAACCAAATTTTGTCTCAACATAAGGATGGGGCACTCCATCCCATGATCCAAACATTAAAAATGATCACCAATAATACCATGAATCCAATCCTTTACTGTAACGGCCCTAAATTTTATTTTCATAATTATAATTGGTCATTTAAATAATTAGCTTTTATGATCGTGTCCTATTTAATTATTTTTGCGCTTGGTTCGGGTGTAATTGGCATTATTATAGTTTTAGGATATAAGCCTAATTTTAGTAGATTATGTTTATCAGGCCATTTTTATTATAGATGTGTCGGTAATTTTGGATACTTTAAAATAATTAGTTACCTAAAATTCAGGGATATTATGGGTTAGTGGGGAGTTTTATTAAGTTACTCTTCTAAGGAGTTATATTCTTACGGTATATTATTTATTGGGTTTGCTTTTGATGGTTCTGTTGAGAGAGAGAACATGAGGCTTGGGTGCTTTGGTGATTCCTGTCAGATTGTGTGTGGCTTGTGGTTGCTCAATGAATTAATTTGTGGGAGTGGGCATTTGCTTGAATTGAAGTGTGGTGGAAAAAAAATGATTTTATTACTAATAGAGTAAGAGAAATGGTTTGTAGGATGTATACATGGGCATGCGAGGACAAAATTATGGTGATTAGAGATTAGGAATTGGGAACTGATGGGTACACGTAGGAGTATGAAATATATTACTTGGAAATTGGCAAATGGGATTTCACATTTTGAAGTTCTGTTGGTTAACAACAACTGGGGTTTTGGTTGTACTTGGGTTTTAATAACATACGGAAATCTTAATTTATACATAAAGTTGATATTTAATTAGTTAGTTACTTCGTATTCCTTATTTCTTGTACAGGTTAATCTCTCTTTTTGCATGCTCGAGTTGCAATACTTTTGAATTCAGGTGAGTGGTTAAGTGTGTTACATACTTTCGAAACTTCCCCGTGTCCTCTAAATTGTTCTTTAAAAACAAATAGAATTGTTAATTGGAAAAACGAATTATTATTTTTATTTGGTTCTTTAAATTGGCACGCGATAAAAAAATGTTCTTTTTGGTGAGAACTTTATGGATATTATTGGGAACTTTTATTATTGGAAGTCCAGGGAAATTATTCCTTTATATAGGTGACCCTGGCCATTATATAGGTGACCCTGGCCATTGGGGAAGAGACCCGGGTTAGGCCGGTGACCCTTTTGCTCAATGGCTGTCTTTCGCCGGATCGACTTAGGGAAGAGTACCACGGTCTGCCAACGCCTGGTGACTCTAAGTTCGATATTGGATCCAATTTTGAGATTATTATTTTGTTGGCCATGGTACTATTTGGTTGTGGTTCCCCATTATATTGGATATCATTTGTGATCACCATTAAGATTTATTTTATTTTATCTTACGTCGTTTGTGCCAAATTATGATGATATGGTAATTTAATTTAATCCCTGCTTTAGAACTTTATTTAATATACATGCTTGCCATTCACTGAGCTTGTCAGCTGATGGATTTAATCCAACACCATTTTCAGTAGAATCAAGTCGTTAGATGAGGACTCTAGCGGTGTCTTGGGGAACTACTGTGTCGACCTCCATAGGATATTGCATGCATCGTAGCTTTGTGATTAATTTATTTAGCTTCCGCACATGGTTAAACCTTTTTGGTAAAGATTGGATTTATGGTATTATTGGTGATCATTTTTAAAGTTTGGAACATGGGATGGTGTTCCCCAGGCTAATGCTGAGACAAATTTGGTTTGATTTTGTTTAGTAATAAAATGGTCATTTAGGATTATATGGTTTATTTTATTTTAGGCTTCGTGATTCATGTATCAATTGCGTGGTTCACGGCCGGTCATTCCTATTTCGGGGTGTGACATTTACCAAAAAGGTTTAACCATGTGCAGAAGCGAAATAAATTAGATAATAAAGTTAGGATGCAATATCTTATGGAGGTCGACACAGTAAATACGTCAGCTGACAAGCTCAGTGAATGACAAGCATGTATATTAAATAAAGTTCTAAAGCAAGGATTAAATTAAATTACCATATCATCATAATTTGGCACACACGATGTAAGATAAAACAACAATAAATCTTAATGGTGATCACAAGATAATATCCAATAACAATGGGGAAACACAACCAAATAGTACCATGACGAACAAAATAATAATCTCAAGATTGGATCCAATATCAAACTTAGAGTCACCAGGTGTTGGCAGCCCGTGGCACTCTTCCCTAAGTCAATCTAGTGAAAAGACAGCCGTCGAGCAAAAGGGTCACCGGCCTAACCCGGGTCTCTTCCCTAATGGCCAAGGTCACCTATAGAAAGGAATAATTTCCCTGGACTTCCAATAATAAAAGTTCCCAATAATATCTTTAAAGTTATCACCAAAAAGAATACCTTTTATAGCGTGCCAATTTAATGAACCAAATATAAATAATTCACTATTCCAACTAACAATGCCAAATTTTTCAAAGAGTAATTTAAGGAACACGGCGAAATTTTGAAAGTACGTAACATTCTGAACCACTCACCTGGGTCCAAAGATAATGCAACTAAATAATGCAAATTAGGCTAACCTGTGAAAATTGAATCACATAAAAACTAATTATAACAAGTATATTGATATCTATATAAAACTAGGACTATCATTCAAAGATAAATAATAAATTAAACTATTCTTGAACTAGACCCAACCTAAGAATGTTACAATTCCCACTCCATAATCCAATTACGTATCTTGTTCTCCACGTATACACACCCCTTTTATATTCTAATTCCACCAAAGCAAAATCTTAATGATGGAATGTCAGAGTAAAAGATCTAAACTTGAGTATTTGCTCTTGTCAAAACAAATCACATATCCCACTGGCATGGTCGATAATACTCATGCTTACACCTTTTGGCTAAGCAGCACCTTCACCCTATCACTTACACGTACACATTGCCATGCACCACACACGGCTTCACCTTACACTGCCATTTCCCTAGTCCCATAAACACACCGCCCCACACCGCCACATGCTCTCTCTCACTTTCTCAAATACAACTCACATAAAACAACTTAAAAAGAACATGAACCTTCTACAAAACGCTAAAAATCTGAAGAGAAAGAATTGGATGGGAGTAATTTTACCTCAAAGGAAAAAGGAAGAAGAGCGCCTATGAGAACTGTCGACTGCTACTACTAGTCTCTCCTCTCAAAAAAAGCCACAATAAAACCCTACTTATTAAACTTAAACATAACTTTAACCCACTACTAACCCATGTTCCCCAAAAATAGGCCACGTACATAGTTCATATAATGGATAACTAATTAATTGGATTTACGGGAATAACTGATAAAATAGATACATCTATCTAATTAGCCTAATACTAGTATATTACATAATAGTCTACTTAATTTAGACTTACGCCCGTACCAAGCGCCAAAAAATAATTAAATAGGACACTATCATAAAAGTTAAATTTATAAGCGACCAATAATTAGTAGGAAAAGAAAAGTCAGGGCGTAACATCCTCCTCCTCTTGATAAAAATTTGTCCTCGAAATTGCATACTAACCTCAATCATACAAATGTGGGTGGTTCTCTCGCATCTCCTCTTCAAGCTCCCAAGTGGGCTTCTTTAACCGCATGATTGCGCCACAAGATTTTGACCAAACGAATCGTTTTATTGCGAAGCACCTTCTCCTTCGTGTCGAGAATCTCAACTAGTTGCTCATCGTAGCTTACATCATCACGAACATGAAGTGGTTCCTAATCAATCAAGGGCTATGCATATATTTCCTCAACATCGATACATGAAAAACATTATGAACCCGAGCAAAACTTGGCGGCAGTGCCAAACAATAAGCCACCTCACCAATCCATTCCAAAACCTCAAAAGGCCCAATATAGCGAGGACTCAACTTTCCCTTTTTGCCAAAACGAATAACACCTTTCCAAGGGGATACTTTGAGAAACACCATATCTCCTATTACAAACTCCAAATCTCTCCTACGATTATCAACATAGTTTTTCTATCTACTCCAACCCATTACAAGTCTCTCCCGAATAGTAGCAATCTTTTGGGTCGCATCCTCCACCAACTCAAGTCCCAAAAGTTGCCTCTCTCCAACCTCATACCAACATATGTGTGATCTGCACTTTTGGCCATACAAAGCCTCATATGGAGCAACTCCCAAACTCGAGTGGTAACTGTTATTATATGCAAATTCCATTAACGACAATTGATTATCCCAATTTCCTTTCCACTCTAGGCTACACGCTCTCAACAAATCCTCCAAAGTCTGTATAGTTCTCGCAGTCTGACCATCGATCTGCGTGTGGTGAGCAGAACTGAAAAGTAAGCGAGTACCCATTGCTAACTGTAATGCACCCCAAAACTTAGACACAAAACGAGGATCACGGTATGACACAATCGATACAGGTGCTCCATGGAGTCTAATAATCTCTCACATACAACTGCGCTAAACGATCCAACGTATATGTCATCTTAATAGCAACAAAATGCGTTGTCTTAGTGAGCCAATCAACTATAACCCAAACTGCATCGTGCCCACTGTTAGTTCGAGGCAGCACAGATACAAAATCCATAAAGATATGATCCCACTTCCACCCAAGTAATGGTAATGGCTGAAGTTTCCCTGCTAGTTTCTTATGCTCCAACTTAACCTGCTGACATGTAAGACACTGTACCACAAACCTCGCAATACCCTTTTTCATACCATTCCACCAAAAATGCTCTCGCAGATCTTTGTACATTTTAGTTCTACCTGGATGAATACTATACCAAGAACTATGAGCCTCAGCCAAAATCTCTGCCCTCAAATCACTACCACCTGGCACACAAACACGATCCCCAAACCTAAGTACTCCATCCTTACCCATAATGAACCCTTTACTCACACACTTTGATATGCCCTCCAAAATCCTTTTACACACGCGGTCATCTTGTTGAGCTAGTCGAATTCTATCCAACTAATTTGGTCTCACTGTTAACTGACTACATATAGCAACATCTCCATGTCGTACTACCTCCACCCCCAACCGCCTAAGGTCTTCCATCAGGTGTGGCTGAACAGTCAAAGATGCCAAACTAGCCACAGACGACTTCCTACTTAATGCATCTGTTACTACATTTGCCTTTCTCGGATGACACAATATACTAACGTCATAGTCCTTCAACAACTCAAGCCATCGCCTTTGCCTCAAATTAAGTTCTTTTCGGGTAAAAATATATTTTAGGCTCTTATGATCAGTATAAATCTCACAAGTCTTACCATATAAGTAATGTCTCTATATTTTGCCATTGACATATTCCCTTGCTTCAAACCCAGAAACTCATTGCGCTTTTGATCCTTAACTGTTGGTGGGATGTATTTATCTTCAAAATCCTTCTTAAAAGCGCTCCAAATTAATTCATACTCCTTTCTCTTATACTTTTGCTTGGCCATACGCCACCAATGCTCTGCATCCCCTTCTTGCTTATATGTTGCCAATGACACTTTCTGCATCTCTAAACAGCCCAAAATGTCAAATATGTTTTCCACCCTTAGTAACCAAGCTTCAACATCAAATGGTTGGTTAGACGGCATGAATGATGGTGGAGTAGTCTTAAAAATTCTATCTAAAACTATACCCTTATCCAAAGTCATGGACCTTGCTGCATATGATGGTCCTACTTGTCCTGTTGCCCTGTGAACAATCCCACTAATGTCTGAATGGCTTGATAAGCAGCTGTGGGGTCAATAGGAGCTGTAGATGCAACCGAATTGGCAATAACTTGTATAATTGGGTCGACCGGGTTTGTTGTGTCAACTGGCTCAATAGAAGGTTCTTGATCTAGTGTATCATCATGAGCTGTGGGGGAGACACTACATCGGCCACAGCCCGTGGAAATAGTAGGACCACGACCACAAGCAATATGGGTGGCACAACCACGGCCACGAGCAGGAGTGGCACGACCACGACTAGTAGGAGTGGCCAGACCACGACCATGAGCGGTAAGAGTGGCCCAACTGCGACCACCAGCTGCTGAACCCCATAAATGGACCTAGTAGTATGACATGAGCGATCCATCTCCTAAATTTCATCAAAGAACAATCCAGATATAATTATGTAATAGTGAAACATTATAACCAATAAATAAATAAACAATTAAAGAACTGCCTAAAGGACTCTGGGGAAATGACCAGTCGTGAATCACATAATTGACACATGGATCACGAAGCCTAAAATAAAATAAACCATGTAACACCAAATGACTATTTTTATAATTACATAAAATCAAACCAAATTTTGTCTAAACATAAGCATGGGGCACACCATCCCATGATTCAACTATTAAAAATGATCACCAATAATACCATGAATCCAATCCATTACCAAAAAGGTTTAACCATGTGCAGAAGCAAAATAAATTATATAATAAAGTTAGGATGCAATATCTTATGGAGGTCGACACAGATGCAATATCCTATGAAGGTCGACACAGTAACTCCGCAAGATGCCGCTAGAGTTCTAACCTATCGACTTGGTTTTCCTGAAAATGGTGTTGGAATAAATCAGTCAGCTAACAAGCTTAGTGTGGACAGCCCACCGAGATGGCGCGAAAAGGATTGTGATTGTTAGAGTCGCCACCCGGATTTGAGGTCCGAACCCGAGAAACCGATAAAAATATGACTCGTTGCCCATAGAAAAAGATTTTACTGATCATGGCGTAACCAAAGATTTCTCGGATTCGGGGGTTTGGTTACGAGAGGGGAAGGGTTTTACGGCACCCCTCTCGCCCGGTCCGTGAACCGGCCTCTACTTGATATTTTGTGGGATTTTAGAAATGTTCAAAATTTGATTTATTCACATGAATGGGGAATCGGGGACAGGGATCACATAATAACCAAATATACAAGAGATGCGATTTTACAGTGGATGCTTGTGCGCGAGATCTACATGGATGATGATCATGAAAGCTACAATTGTTCACAGAAGTAAATTACAACAGAAATCATACAATAACCCAAGAAACTATGATCATGAGACTTATCATACTGTTCACAATCTGGAACCCAGAATGGGGGTTGAGCGCTCAAGGGTGATGACTTGAGCGCTCAACCCTCATTCCACCCGAACATTTTCCTTGCTGGTTCTTAATATTTAATGCTGCTTTAAGGCTTAAATCCACCATAAAAACATCACACAAGCATCACCTCTCTTTATGAATCACCGGAAAATGCTTAAAACAAACTTGCTTTAGAACCAGTTTGAGCGCTCAAGGCTCATGGATTGAGTGCTCAAACCAATTCTGCAAGAGAGAGGGATTCAGATCACAGATGCTTACACTGACAACTTATATACACCAATCAAAGAATTAAACCATAAATCATCATCAGAGTTGCTGAAAACTGCAAATAAGCCCAGAACAGCTTGAGCGCTCAAAGATCTGGCCTTGAGCGCTCAAGCCATAACATGGATTTCCACTTTTTAGCCTTTAAACTGATTTTACTACTCCCTCAGGACCACCAAAGGCATAAAATGAAGTTTGAGAAGGACAGACGGCCACTGTTTTGCAGTCCAATATGAGAAATATGAAGTTTTTGATGTTTGATCACTATGAAATAGTTAATTTGCATTCGTGCATGTAGTTTTGGAGTGGAAATAAACTGATTTGAGTGCTACATGAACACAATTAACTTTTAGACAATGATCAAAATCAAAAGAAAGCTCAGAAGTTAGCAAAACAGAGGCCTGTTCAGAACTGGGTTTGAGCGCTCAAGGCCATAGGTTTGAGCGCTCAAACCTGCTACAACTGCAATTTTGAAAAAGGTTTTTAAGCAACTTTCAGGCCTTTGTGAGTTCAATGCAAGTATAGAGAACTTGCTTAAACTCACTAACCTTCCTCAGAATGATCAAAACAGTGAGTTCATCTCATGTTTTACTACCTTTTGGAAAATGTTTGTGACTTGAGCTTGGTTCTGGACTTTGAGAAGTTGATCGTGGATGTTTTTGGATGGTATTCTGGACGAATTAGACAATGTAGGTGGTTGATCGTTGATCAAGGGTCAAATTTCTGAGTTTGGTGAGTGATTTTGTAGGTGGTCTTGATGGAAAAGGAGTGGTTTTGTAGAGAGAGAAAGAGAGGAGTGGTTTTCTGGTGGAAAACAAAGGTAAGGAGTATCAGAATCCGTCCCCAAAACCAGGGGTAGTGGGTAGCTTTTATAGAGTGAGTGGGAGAGAAGAGAGGAGAGAGAGGAAGTGGGTTTTGGTATTTGGGAGTATTTTTGGTGTATTTCTGGAATTGGTGGAGTGTATTATACGTATAGGGATCGTATAAGATCAACCACAGACGCTCCCATGCAGGAAATCTCATGATGAGATACTCTGCAAGTTGCTGACTGGACCGAAGTTGAGCGCTCAAAGCCGTGGGCTTGAGCGCTCAAGGTGCTCCTCAGGGGTTTGAGCGCTCAAAGCCATGGGCTTGAGCGCTCAAGTCTATGGATGGTGGTTTGCTTAGCTTGGCTTGATTTGGCAGTGCTTGGGTTGGTTTGGCACATTTTGATTGTTTGGGTGGTGCTTGGTTGGTTTTGATCAAATTCAAGTCATTCTCTCAAGTTCCAGGTAATTACGATTGATCCATTTCATCATCGGAGATGCACGAGCGTATCTCGGGTTCAAAATTGGGGTGTCTACAGTTGCCCCTCTTGGATGAGACTCGATGCCATTGATTTGGTATGAGTAACGTCCAAGATATAGACAACCCAACTCGCTATCCGTAATACATCTCAAACTGCCAAAAGGAAACATTAAAAATTAATCGGTCGTGCCATTCAGGCTGCCTACGTACCCCATTGTAGGGATCAGACCGGCGTAGTTCCTGGGGGCATATGCAAACAAATGTAACGGGTCCTCCTGTCCCTCAGGACGATTGATTAAAAAGTTTGGTCCCTCAGGAAAAATGATACAACACGAATCGACGAGCCTTCCCGGGTCGTGAAACGCCTTAGCAAATGAAGCAAATAATTATGATTGTGATTGTGATTGTGATTGTGATTGTGATTGTGGTTGTGATTGTGACTGTGATTGTGATTGTGATTGTGATTGTGATTGTGATTGTGATTGTGATTGTGATTGTGATTGTGATTGTGATTGTGATTGTGTAGCTACCCTCTGAACAACGGGGAGGCTAATTTTAATGGGGCTATCCCTTGAGCAACAAGATAGCCGATGATAAGATGATTGTCTACTGAGCAACGAGACAATCGATACGCCATTTGATCAACAAAAACTCAGATGATTAATGAGATTGACTTGGAACATGATTGCTACACATGATTTTAAATGAGCACGTGGCTTTCAAAAAAAATGATGATGTAAACAAGCACGTGGCCCTCAGACCGTAGTCAAAACACTTCGCGCATACGCTAACGCGACCACATGATTGGTGAACTATGATTTAAACGAGCACGTGGCCCTCAGTAAATGATTTAAATGAGCGTAAAGCCCTCAGACCGCAGTCAAAACACTTCGCGCATACGCTAACGCGACCACATGATTGGTGAACTATGATTTAAACGAGCACGTGGCCCTCAGAAAATGATTTAAATGAGCGTAAAGCCCTCAGACCGCAGTCAAAACACTTCGCGCATACGCTAACGCGACCACATGATTGGTGAACTATGATTTAAACGAGCACGTGGCCCTCAGAAAATGATTTAAATGAACGTAAAGCCCTCAGACCGCAGTCAAAACACTTCGCGCATACGCTAACGCGACCACATGATTGGTGAACTATGATTTAAACGAGCACGTGGCCCTCAGAAAATGATTTAAATGAGCGTAAAGCCCTCAGACCGCAGTCAAAACACTTCGCGCATACGCTAACGCGACCACATGATTGGTGAACTATGATTTAAACGAGCACGTGGCCCTCAGAAAATGATTTAAATGAGCGTAAAGCCCTCAGACCGCAGTCAAAACACTTCGCGCATACGCTAACGCGACCACATGATTGGTGAACTATGATTTAAACGAGCACGTGGCCCTCAGAAAATGATTTAAATGAACGTAAAGCCCTCAGACCGCAGTCAAAACACTTCGCGCATACGCTAACGCGACCACATGATTGGTGAACTATGATTTAAACGAGCACGTGGCCCTCAGAAAATGATTTAAATGAACGTAAAGCCCTCAGACCGCAGTCAAAACACTTCGCGCATACGCTAACGCGACCACATGACACACAACACATCTTGATTGATTAACACGGTCTGGCGCGACCAATTTCCGAGATTTTTTTTTTTAGATCCTTGGATCATTACACGTTCAGTTGATTGGCACCGACAAGTCCAAAGTATACTAAAAAATCATAAGGGATGCCCAAAATGCCCCTGCAAAGCTTACAAAGGAAGCCAAGAATCCTGCCAGGATTGGGTTTGAGCGCTCAGGGTCCTCCTCCTTGAGCGCTCAACCCTCCCTTGAGCGCTCAACTCCAAAGCCTTGAGCGCTCAACTTCACAAGTTGACCCTCCAGCGCTCAAAAGGTCCAGCTTGAGCGCTTAGACCCCTGATCGGGGACGACGGTTCAGAATCATAACGTCCGTTTTAACTCTGATTTACACCGATTAAACTTCACAACGTTCAAAAACTCTTCCGAAATCAAACCTCCATACTCCTCTCGCGATTCCGAACCAAACCCATTCGTTTCTCACTCAAATTTTCTGCAAAATCGAAAACCCCCAATTCCTAGGGTTTTCCCGCACGGTCTCGGTCCAATTTCTGTTCGATTAAGGTTCGAATCACGTTTAGATCGGTTTTCATGGAGAATCCCGATGTGTCACGGCTTCCGGTGGACTCGCCGACGTCGAGGGAAGGCAACGGTGGTAGTGCGGTGGTTTTGCCACCGCCGAGCTTGAGCGCTCAAGGCCCTGGCCCGGCGGTTGAGGGGCCATCAGAGGCCGCGCCGCCATCTACGGCCATGGAGGCGGTTGAGAGAGGAGGAAACGATGAAGGAGAGAGGGAGAGAGAAGGCGGCAGTGGGGGTAGTGGTTTAGGTGGTGGTGATGGTGAGGGTGGTGATGGTGGTGATGGTGGTGGTGAGGGTAGTGGTGCCGGTGGTGAGGGTAGTGGTGATGGTGGCCCGGCACCGGAGAGAGTAGAGGAGAAGGGAGAGGGGATGGAGATGGTGGAGGTCCATGACGTGGACAGCGACGGTAGTGAGGATACAGTTGAGGAGAGGGGGACGAGCGGTGGCGATGGCGGGGATAGGGCGGAGGGTACTAGCGGGGTCACCAGGACTAGGGTTGACCGCTGGAGGATAGAGCCGAGACCTCGCCAGCAGCCTAGCGGAGTGGATAGGGGGAAGGCGGTGGTGATTGGTGAGGAGTCACTGACTCGGGGTCAGAGTAGTAGACTGGCGGATCAGGGGCCGGTTGGGATTTCTCGGGAGGATTACCTTGAGCACGCACCGCCGGAGGTGGTGATGGCGGCTGCAGCAGATGCCCCGGGGATCTTAGATGCAGCGAGGGAAGCTGTAGTTGAGAGCAGAGAGAGAGAGGTGGCGATGCTACGGGAGGCCGCCGCTGAGGATGAGGCGGCGAGGGCTTTTTGCGAGGAGTTTGAGACAGAGGAGGCGGCGGAGGAGGCGAGGACACAGGCTGAGGAGGAGGAGAGGGCAGCTGGACGGAGGGTGACGGTGGTCCAGGCTGCTAGACTGTGGTTGAGGAGAGGGAGACCAGCTTTCGATGCGGCGACTTACGCTCCACCGGTGCACCTCTTCGTGCCTTCTGCTTCAGACGCTTACACTCCCCAACGGGAGTTGTACTTTGGAGAGGAGGTGCTACTGGACCCCGAGGTCCATCTTTCGACAGACTGCCTGACGGTACACTTGCTTTCACTTCCTTGCTTCATTGTTTTCACGCACTTTAGTAATTAATAATCCTGATTTGCATTGAATGATTGAATTACTGCTTGTTGATGACTGGATTCGGATAAGAAATCGGACTGACATTTGACTGCTTGACTGTCTGTTTGATTGCGTGCAGAATGACTTGCGCTTGAAGGCTCATGGGGGCATGGGCTCAAGTTGGGAGATATACCAGCAGCTGCATGCCTCTGTGAGGGCTCTGGTGGATCTGGCTGGGTTTGGGAGGTTCATCCCGACTCTCACGGGCACACAGCACGACCATGCTGTGGTGACAGCACTGGCCGAGAGGTGGAGGGACTCTACGAGTTCTTTCCATCTCACCTTCGGAGAGGCGACGATGACGCCGCTGGACTTCTCAGCGATCACAGGGCTGCAGGTAGGAGGAGACCCGATCCCATTCGACTCTGGGATTGGCAGGGATGATGCGGCGCTGAGGTGGTTTTTGGGCTTCGTGCCCAACAAGGAGGGAGAGACGGCCACATATGGCCAATTCAAGACGAAAGGATTGGGCGAGCCGACTGATGAGGAGGATGCAGCACGGAAGGCGAGGTGCTACCTGTTGTACTTGTTTGGGGCATCACTGTACCCAAACAGGCGTAATAGGGTGCACCTCTCCTATCTCGGAGGCTTGAGAGATTTTGCCAGGGCGGCGAGGTATGACTGGGGAGGGGCAGCGTTGGGAAGCTGCTACGCGTTCATGAATGCCGTCTCGAGGCGGAAAGGGACGGGCATTTCAGGACTGTGGAGTGTCTGGGAGGTAAAACTCAAAACTCTTAGTTTCAAATTTAATTGCATGCATTTTCAATACTCGCACTTGATTACCAAAATTTACACTGACTGACGGATTCGTTATTTTCATTGCAGCTCTGGGCTTACGAGGTGTTGGGGTTACACCCCCCTGAGACACGGCATCAGGACCCGAACGTCATCCCCCGGGCGTTGTGCTGGGGTGAAGGCTTCCGCTACGGCGGCACAGCACGGGGGAACATCCACGTTCTCCGTGCTTCACTTGACAGACTCGCCGCTTCTCTGGTAAATATCGAGCTCTTTCTCATGTATTCGATTTGCTTTTGTTCTATTTCACAGTCGATTACTGATGCTCTTAACAACTCTTGCAGGTTCGCTGGGAGGTATGGGATGCCGTTGACGAGCCTTACCTGGCTCGGAGCAGGGAGCTCACGAGAGGGAGGGTCCTACTTGAGTGCCAGTACGGCTGGTTCTGGTACCTTGGTGACAGGGTGCTGCGCCAGTCGATACGGGCCGATAAACCACAGGTGCCAGGACGCCTTCCTCCCCGGGTGCTGATGACGTCCCGGTATACGCTGGCGGAGATTGAGCGCTACACGACGCCTGACCTGGATTTGCGCCAGTATCTGCGCCCTGCTTTGAGCTACATCGACTACCGGAGCAGGTATCTGGCCGGTCCCCTGAGAGCGGCAGAGTGGATGGAGAGGATGGAGAGAGAGAAGGCCGCGAAGGCGCGTGCCTCAGCTGGCGGGGTGGCAAGAGGTGAGGGTACTGGTACCTCATCTCAGGAGATAGCGGGAGCTAGGTGGTGGGTGCGCGTCACCTCTGCTGGGGGTGAGATAGGGGACATAGACATCCCAAGGCCTCCAGCAGACTTCCCGCGGCTTGCAGCACCGGTAAGAAACACTTCATTCTTTCAATTTGTGAACTTCAATTATGATTGCCCAAATGTACTTGATGACTCAAATTTTGATGTGCTTGCAGGTTTCACATGAGGCGGTACAGACTTTGTATGAGCAGAACCGTGGACTGCGCGTCCTGATTCGCCGCCTCATAGCCGGAGAGGAGGTTACTATCCGCCGGGAGGGCGAGCCAGTACCTCCTGCTGCTCCTGGTCCGTCCCGACTGAGAGTCGCACCGGTATGCAATTTACCTTCCTTATGCTTTCAATACCTTGACTATACCATGTACTGATTCTTTCCTTGTTTGCTTGATGATGCAGCCGCCCGTGATCAGGAAGAGGACACATGACGGAGCTGGTGGTCCTGGAGACACGACAGTGCGGCTTGGGCGTTCAAAGCCCGCGGAGGTGAGGCCACGGAGATCGACCCGTCAGAGGGTGGAGGTAGCACCCGGGGGGATAGTTGAGACCACGAGCTCGAGCGATGACAGCGTTGATGACGCTAACTATCCCTCTTCCCGGCAGGAGCGACTGGAGCAGCGGCAAGGGGAACGAGACTGAGAGCTCGGACGAGACGATGGATGAGGCGGAGTAGTACACAGTAGTTTAGAGTCTTGTTTTTGCTTTTATATCTTTTCTTTTTGATTGGGCCTGCGTGCCCCAGTAGATAGATGGATTGGGCCTGCGTGCCCTAGTTGCGGATTTCTTCATTGGGCGTCGTGTGCCCTGTACAGACTTGATGTTTTTGCCTTGCATGAATTTAGTTCAGTTTATGCACATGATTTGCACTTTCATTGTTCGTTGTATTACTTGCTGTTTTGATTGTACAAACAAACAACCTGTTGTAGAATGTACACGATTTATCCACCAAATTCTTGAATTCAAACATCCGAGTATAAAGTTTTAAAATTCAACCTTTAAGAAAAGCTAACATGTTCGAGAATTTGGACGAAACATGATTATTTGAATTTATGTACAACCGGAAGATGTATTTACATGACGCATAACTTGACACACTTCCCGCGTATAAGCAATCAATAACAATTTATACCAAGTGACCTTAGAACGGAATTTGATGTTCATAAGGCAAATTTGAAAGTAAGATGCTTCATGAGCCTCTTTGCATGTACTGATTTACCATGTTACCACCTTGACCAAGTCAACAATGACATAAATGCCCCTGGGATCATGACCTTTCATCCGGAAAACTTCTAAAACCATTTTTTTGACGCGGTGATGACCGCTATTTCATTGCTTGAATGAGCCGTCGGAACCTCAAAACCTTGAATCTTTGAAGAATTGCCCCGGGAAATGTTCTGACAAGTCAAAAGTGCCTTCCGACACGTGTTCCAATGATTGGATATGGTTAGCATGGCTTGGAAATGGATTTGAACATTTTGAGTGGCCATTTTAAGCTTGTATCTCGTATCCGTACACGTATCGGCTTGATAACTCGGGACACGGGACGTTCCGTGAAGTCACAAACGCTTATTGAGACTTGACTTGGGTGTTAAATGAGGTTTAAGAAGCTTGGAAAAGGTTTCGGGCATCAAACAGGCAATAATGCAGCTGCTGCAGTCTGCTGCATGTTCTGCAGGCCTTGAGCGCTCAATGGGGCTTGAGCGCTCAAGCTCACCACCTTGAGCGCTCAAGGTGGTCTGGGGGAAGTTGAGCGCTCAACTCTCTGGCCTTGAGCGCTCAATGCCTGTGCTGGGCTGGTTTGTGGTATTGCTTCCCAATGCATTTTTGGACTCTTTTGCATGGTTTCCTCTGCCCCAAATGTCTTGTTGCTCTGCTATAACCCCTTTCAAGCTTTGAACAACACCTTCCCAAGGTCTTTTCACATTTTCCCCACAAATGCCATGCATTTCCAATGCATTTTCAAATTTTCAAACACAAATACTTTGGAAACATGCAATTGACCATCTTGAAAATGTAATCTTTGATTTCCAATGTTGCATGGCAAATTTGTAAGGTTCCTCACAAGTCCCCTATAAATACCATCCATGATCAAGCTTTTTCCACACACCATTTCTACATCAATTCTCATTTCTCACTCCATATACATTCCTCAATAATTCTTCATTGCCCGAAACATGGCTTCCCTTGATCCTTCCATTATCAACACTTGGATTGCTAGCCTTGACAACATTGATTGGTTCAACTTTCGGGGTCTTGGCCTTAATGCCCTTCGCCACCTCCACACTTTCCCTATTTGCCAGGACATCTTACATGCCGCCGTCCGCTGTTGGGATTCAGAGCTCCATGTGTTCCGCTTCGGCATGCAAGAACTTTGTCCGACTGTCGAAGAATTTCAGGCATATCTTGGCGGTAATGCTTTCGCCGATCCCGTCATACCGCCCATCCGTCAAAATTATGCCGACATTCTCAGCAGGAAGCTTGGCCTTGGGAATGGTGCCGCGCGCTTTTTGATTCGCAATGAGACTCTCAACATCCTCCGTCTTTTTGCGGATTACAGCCCAACAGGCGATCTTTTAGATTTTACCGTTCAGAACAGGCGCATGTTTGCACTTTGCATGTGCCTCTTGGCATTATACTTGTTGGTCCCCGGTGATGGCCATCCCAGTTCTGCCATTGTCGGTGTTGCTGCTCAGATCGAACAGCGGCGGGATGTGGTTCCTTTGGTTTTGGCTGAAACAATCATGGGCTTGGATGTGGTTAAAACTGGGAGAACAGATACATTTGCTGGGAGTCCGCTTCTGCTTCAGGTTTGGTTTATAGAGTCTGGATGCTTTTGGGTTTTTGGGAATTTTGGGGAATTTTTGGTTGTTTGGCTTTGGTTTTGACTTTGACTTGGGTGTTTTTGTTTTTTATAGATGTGGCTGTGTGACAAGGTTGGGCTTTTGAGGGAGCCAGCAGGTGATTGGGTTTACGAGCCCCGGACTTGGGTGAGTAGGCCGTTTGTGCATGACGAGCCTGATGAAAATGAATGGGTTGACTTCTTCAGATCATTGGAAGAGGATCACATCACTTGGAGGTGCCATTGGTTGCCCTTGCCAGATATGACGGCCAGTCACATGGGAGACACATGGGTGATTTTAGCGGGACTGCAAGGTTATGCATATTATTTCCCACAGCGTATTCTCCGTCAATACTGCATTCGCCAAGAAGTGGAGTATATAGTTCCTGCTACTTTCTGCCTTCCCGTATTCAAACATTCCGTTCTTGAGCGCTATCGTACTTCTTGGAGGCACAGGGTTGTTTGGGCTCCTGATCCCTACCCAACTATTCATTTGAATGGGCACTACAGAGATTGGATGAGGATGCAGATGAGGGCCATACGCTGAAGAAATTAGCACAACTTCCTTTCTGACCCACTAGGCTGTTTCCCAAAATAAATGGTGTTTTTTTCTTCTTTTTTTTTTATTTTTATTTTTATTTTTTTTTATTATTTTTTTTTTACCATGCTCAGCTTATGTAATCGAAGAAGTGATTTGAATAAAATTGAATGATGAAGGGTTTCCCCCTCTTGGTTCACCTAGTTCCATATGCTATCTTCTTCAAATGTTGCAAAACTGCGGGCCAACTCATCAGATTTAGACCGAACCCCAAGATAGGGTTGCCTACGTATCCCTTTTCAAGGAATCAGGTCATGGCGTAGTTCAGGGAAAGGTTCACTCGGGTATTAACACTCTCCTTTTTGTGCTCTAAGTTTTGCCTGATACCGCCTTTTCAGGTTTTCGGTCCAGCGAGCTTCTTTTGGATTTTCGCCTTAGATTTTGCCTAGACTGCCCAGTGTGGGTTTTCAGACTAGCAGGCTTGCTCTAATTTTTGCTTGGGTCGGTTCGCCCTTGCGATTTTCCGCCCAACGAGCATCTCTCAGGGATAATATCGTTTGAGTTGGTCCAAGTTGACAAGATTGCTGAACTCGTTACCATCCAAATCAAGGATCACTGCTGCTCCACCGTCGAGGATAGTCTTGATGATGTATGGTCCTGCCCATTTTGGCCTGAATTTTCCCCGCGGATCGAATATCGGTGCCCGAATTTCCTTCACCACCATATCCCCTTCAATCAGATCCCTGGACTTCACCTTTTTGTTGAATGCGCGGGCAATTCTTCTCTGATATCCCTGAATATGATACAATGCCCGCAACCTCCTTTCATCAAACAACATTAGCTCTGCGAACCTGTCGCTCAACCAATCGGCTTCGTTAATCTCACTTTCTATCATCACCCTCAGGGATGGTACTTCAAGCTCAATAGGAAGTACTGCTTCCATTCCATAAACCAGTGAATAGGGCGTTGCCCCTGTTGGAGTTCGGATCGAAGTGCGGTACCCCCATAATGCTAATGGCAGCTTCTCATGCCAATCCCTGGATGACTCGATAGTTTTCTCCAAGATGTTCTTGATTGACTTGTTTGCTGCTTCTACTGCCCCATTGGTTTGTGGTCTGTATACTGTTGACTTGTGAACCTGGACATTGAATTCCTCAAGCACCTCTGCTGCTCTTCCCTTGAAATGTACACCATTGTCTGACACGAAGGCGTTAGGAACCCCATATCGGTAGATGATGTTTTGCTTAATGAAATGAGCCACTTGTACTGCGGTCAATGTAGCGTAAGAGGCCGA
Organism: Vaccinium vitis-idaea; assembly: GCA_963854785.1. Lineage (NCBI taxonomy): Eukaryota > Viridiplantae > Streptophyta > Magnoliopsida > Ericales > Ericaceae > Vaccinium > Vaccinium vitis-idaea. The sequence goes on along the minus strand of OY978215.1, from coordinate 33,101,888 downwards.
CTCTACCCACTTCGTGAAATAATCAATTGCCACCAATATAAACTTGTGTCCGTTCGATGCTGGTGGCGTGATTTTCCCTATCACATCTATCCCCCATACTGAGAAAGGCCAAGGCGTCGCCATTGTATGAAGTTCAGATGGCGGCACGTGCATGAGGTTGGCGTGGATCTGACACTTATGGCATCTCCGCACATACTGCACGCAGTCTGTTTCCAAAGTTGACCAATAATACCCTTGCCTCAGGATCTTCTTTGCCATCATTAATCCACTCATGTGAGGACCGCAGATTCCTTCGTGAATTTCCTCCATCACCCTTTTCGTGTCATCACCATAAATGCACAACTTATGCATGCCACAATACGACCTTTTGTATAACCTTCCACCGCAGAGGATGTATTGCGAAGCTAACCTTTGTAATGCTATCCGGTCTTTCTTGTTTGCTCCTTCTGGATATTCTCCTTTCTCAACCAAATTCCAGATATCATGGTACCAAGGCAAGCCATCGTCAATTTCGCCGACATTCATCACATACTCGTATGCCGGCTTATTCCTTTGCTCAATCATGATTGGTCTCATTCTCACTCCCACAGGCAATTCCACCATGGATGCCAAAGTAGCAAGAGCGTCGGCAAACTGGTTTTTCATTCTCGGGATATGTGTAAAAGTAACTTGCTCGAATCGATGGATCAGATCATCGAGGTCTTTGTGGTATGGTTTCAACTTTTCCTCTCGCACTTTCCAATCACCATTAGCTTGAGATACTACCAGATTCGAATCTCCGACCACTTCCAACTTCCTAACCCCAATTTCAAAAGCAGCCTCCATTCCAACAATGCACGCTTCATATTCTGCTTGATTATTAGTAACTTCGAAATTCAATTTGAAAGATAGGGGAATGTGCGGCCCTTCTGGTGAAACCAATAATATGCCGATCCCGAATCCTCTCTGATTTGCAGCTCCATCAAAGTACAATTTCCAAACATCCTCTGTTACTGTCATAACGTGTTCATCGGGAAATTGGAATTCTGTATCTTCTGGCCCTTCGATTGGATGATCTGCCAAGAATTCTGCCACAGCCCTGCCTTTCACCGATTTTCGCGTTACATACTTGAGTTCAAACTCGGCCAATAAGAGCAACCACCGTGCCAACTTTCCAGTGAGTGCCGGTTTTTCGAACAAATATTTGAGGGGGTCCATTCGAGAAATCAACACCACCGAATAAGCTAACATGTAATGCCTTAGCTTTTTAGAGGCCCATACAAGAGCCCAACAAGTCTTCTCTAAGGTGGTGTATCTTTCTTCGGCTCCAACCATTTTCTTACTTAGATAATACACTGCCTTCTCGATACCTGCTTCACCTTCTTGTGCCAACATGCAACCCATTGCAGACTGTGTTACTGATAAATACAGAATTAGCGGCTTTCCAGGTGTTGGTGGCATCAATACTGGGGGACTTTGAAGATACTGCCGAATTGATTCGAAGGCTTTTTGGCACCTGTCATCCCACTTGAACAGCACTCCTTTCTTGAGCAAATGAAACATCGGCTCGCAAGTTGAAGTCAACTTGGCGATGAATCTGCTGATGAACTGAATTTTCCCAAGAAAACTCCGAACCTCTTTTTCCGTCTTTGGTGGCTCCATTTCTAATATCGCCTTGATTTTCGTTGGATCAACTTCAATCCCTCGGGTAGTGATCATAAACCCCAACATTTTCCCTGCGGTGACTCCAAATGTGCACTTCTGTGGATTGAGGCGCATCCGATACTTCCGTATCCTTTCAAAGAACTTGCGTAACGCCGGAAGATGTCCTTCCCTTTCCTTGGCTTTTACAATCATGTCATCCACATATACCTCAACTTCTCTATGCATCATATCATGCAACAAAGTTGTTGCAGCCCGTTGGTAAGTCGACCCTGCGTTCTTTAATCCAAACGGCATGACCCGATAACAGAACGTCCCCCATTCAGTGGTGAAGGTCGTTTTCTCCCGATCCTCTGGTGCCATCAAAATCTGATTGTATCCCGAAAAACCATCCATAAATGATAGCAGCGCGTGCCCTGCCGTATTGTCTACCAATACATCAATGTGTGGTAAGGGAAAATCATCTTTCGGACTGGCTTTGTTTAAATCCCTGAAATCTACACATACCCTGACTTTTCCATCTTTCTTGGGCACCGGCACAATATTTGCAACCCACTGTGGATATTCAGTTACCATCAAAAAGCCAGCATTGAATTGCTTGGTGACTTCTTCTTTGACTTTTTCAACCCAATCTGGCCTGATTTTTCTCAATTTTTGTTTTACCGGTTTTGCATCAGGATACAGGGGAATTCGATGTTGCACAATTTCAGGATCGATTCCGGGCATATCTGCGTGGGACCAAGCAAAGACATCTTCAAATTCTTTGAGTAAATCGACGAGTAATTCTTGTTCCTCAGTAGATAGCCCGGAACCGATTTGAACCATGCGAGGATTCTCCTCATCCCTCAATTTAACTGAAATAACTTCTTCTTTTATTGGCTGAGCATGCCTTTCATTTTCCCTTTCGATTAGAGACTTGAGTTCTTTGGGTATTTCTCCCTCAAACTCAGTCTCATCATTGTCAGGGTCAACACAATTTATTTCGGGAACAGCAAAGTAAGCGAAATCACCGTTTATTTCATTAACAAAGCCCTCTGGGGCATAGTACATGGCATCAGACTCAAACTCGAAATAGAAATGACGACGTGGAGGGCCAAGAGGCACAAACTCCGACTCACAGCCAAATTCAAACCCTGACTCAGACTCGAATTCTAACTTAGTGAATGCATTGGTAAATTTTACAACAGGAGTGAAAGTGCAATTCTTGTATTCACCGACTGCATCCACTATCAGCACACTAGGATCATTGAGGGCCTCCTGTCCGAGCATCATCACAGCTGGCTCTTCTCCATCCTTACCCGTCAGACTGACCTCATCGAACATTGACATCAAGACCCCACCATCCAAAGCCTCCATCCAATCTGCTTTAAGGTCTTTCACCAATTTCTCAACCTTTTCATGTTCATCTTCGCTGTCCCAAGCATCATTAGCAAAGATTTCGAACCCAGGGTGTACCTTTCCACTTATTTCATTTACAAACGGCTCAGGCTGGCCGCGATAAGGTGCATTCGACCCTTCTCCAACAAAGCGAATCCGACGGTTTGCGCTGCTACTTGTTCCATTGGTCTTCCCCCTTTGCATCTCTTTCAGTGTAGGTTCGTATCCCAATCCGAAACGACCTCGCTGAGAAGGGAATTCTGGAAACTGAGCCACCCCCTGGTGAGTTCGTCCCAAGCCCGTGCCTGGTAGATAAGACATTCTTCTCATCATCTCGAGAGCTGTGGTGCTGATTGAAAAATCGTCATCAATACGAAGCGTAAACACACCACCAGACGTATCGAAAGCAAAGCCCCCAAGTTGAACATCATTCTCATCATGCATAATTTCTAACAAAGGAGCATTGTCCTCAGCATGAGGGCGAATGCCTGTATCTCCGTAGAGGGCAACTGTCCCACTTTCCAAACCGAGCAAAACCTTTTGATGCAAGGTGGATGGAACTGCCATAATATCAGATCGATGCATCCAGGGACGTCCCAACAGCAAATTGAACGAAGCTGGGATCTCAAGCACATGAAACTCAACTGTTGACTTAAACCCCTCTGCAGCAATTTCCATTTCAACAGTCCCAAGCACATTGCGACGGGTGTTATCATAAGCCCGAACAGTGAGATTAGATGGTGTGAAATCCTTTGGTTTGAGTCCCAAACACAAAGCTGTTCGAAGAGGGCATACATTGAGTGCTGACCCATTGTCTATCAACACCACCGGGATCCATTTCCCCATGCACTTCATGGTGACATGCAAAGGCTTATTGTGGTCAGTTCCTTCAAGCGGCAGGTCAGCTTCGGTAAAGGTTACAACATGTTTGGTTGGCTTAGCGGCAATGGTAGGCTTGGTGACAATAGCGGCCATCATGGCTTCCGGGGTGATATCAGGCGCAATTTCCATGCAGGATAATGTTTGAGCGAGTTTCTGACGATGCTCACTGGAGCTCATAAGCAATCCCCAAATGGTAAGAGCGGCTGGAGTTTTCTCAAGTTGTTTCTGAATGGGATTTTCTTCATTGGTTGGCGGAGGCTTCGGACGGGGAACGCGACTGTTGGCAGTAGAGGTAGCTTGGGATTGGTTGGTTATTGGGTTAAAGAGATTTTGGAAATCAGCTGGGTTAGCGATTGGGTCGCTAAGGTTGTTTGGTGTGGCTAGGTTATTTTGTGGAGCTAGGTTGTTTTGTGGAGCTGGGTTGTTTTGTGGAGCTGGGTTGTTTTGTGGAGCTGGGTTGAATGGTAGCTGCTTTGTAGTATTTGGTGGTGGGATAGAAGTGTTCCCAGTGAACCTCTGAGGTGGTTGATAAAACCGACCACTCCGAAGAAGATGAAGAACCGAGTCGATGTCATCTCCCCATAGATCAGTGTAGTCCGTGTAGAAATCGACAAGATCCCCTTCCGCCTTTCTCTTTCCCTTTGCAATACTGGCCCCTTCCAAACCTTTGGTAATTCCTTCCACAGTCGCTTCACTCCAAACATCTCCATTTTCCATGGCAGCCTCGTTAACAACCCAGACCTCATTGTTTCCGACCCACAACGGTGTTATGCCCTCATTCTGATTGGCCCACATATTTGCTACAACGTTTTCTTCCATTTGCTGCCCCCAAACATCGGGTAGGCCTCCATTTAAAACCATGATGTTGCAGTCCTCTGGGACTTGCACTCGGGGTACCGGAAGGTTTTCATCAACTATGTAATCATAAGGTGTGAACTCTATTCCTTCCGTCATTCGATTTATCGCGTACTCACTCATCATGGAAAAATCAGGGCGACCCTCCCATAATGGTTGCATTGGAAAATATGCTTCTTCGAAGAACATGGGAAGTGTAGATCCATCCAGAGGGTCGTTAGGGTCCATGAGCTGCCATTCATTAGGTGTGGGGTCCCATTCATCTTCTTGTGCACCATCGGGTGCCCTGTTCTCTTCTTGCCAATTTTGTCCTTGTCCCTCTTCCATAGGTTGTTGATCTTGTAGCATAGGCAATGGTTCAAATAGATTGGGAAGCGCAAATCCATCCAGTGGATCCTCAAACATCGGATCCCAAAGTAGGTTAATCATGGCACCAAATGGAAGTCCTTCATTAAGCTGTTCATTATGTGGCCAAACTTCTTCATTTGCCACATTGTTGGCCACCATCTGCTCATACTCCCGAGCTTCCATTGCCATTATCAAATCACCCCATTCTTGCCACACAGTAGGATCCAAGTGGATGTCTAGAAAGCATACTTCGTGCTCAACAGGTATTGGCACAATGGGCTTGGGGTCTGTTTCGGGTAGGATGAATTGGCTTGGGTCAAACGGAGTGGATTTTGGAGTGGAGCTAAAGGTAATTTGACCTATGTCAGTATTCCTTTTGTGGGTTGGCAAAGGGTTTGTGAGGATATTGGGCTTTTCAGTGGGATCTCGGATTTGTTTGTTGTCAATGAGATCTTGAATCTCATGACGCAGGCGCTGGCATCTTTCAGTGGGATGACCGGGTGTCTGGTGAAATATACAGAAGGTGTTAGGGTTATATGTTGGCGGGGGATTTTGTGGAGGTGGAGTTGGCTGAAGAGGTTTGATTTTTCCCTGTTGCACGAGTCGTTCGAAAACAACAGGTAAAGGTAAGGGAAGAGGGGTGAAGATGCGCCGTCCTCTTTGATTTTGTGGTGGTTGAATTGATTGGATTGGTTGAGATAAGATGGCGTTTATGGGTTCGGCTTTGTGGGATTGGTGATTCATGGTGTTGGATGAGGTACCGGCTGTGTAACTGGGGTTCGCATACAAGGAAGACGTGTTCCCAATGTAGTTTCGCTTTGGTTTGGGGAATGAGTCCCCTTTCTTTAGCATCCCGCTTTGCAGAGCTTCTTCAATCGACAGACCCATCTCAAAGTAGGTTTCAAAATTATGTGCTTGGGCCATGACCATGTACTGAGCCAAATCGGGTTGAAGGTTCTTGGTTATGATGCGCATTTGGTCCTTATCACTGGGACGATCGGTCATCTGTGCAGCCTTCGCTCTCCATCTTTTCACAAAATCTGCGAAAGATTCCTTTTCCTTCATCTTGATGCTCTCAAGCTCTCGAGTGGTGACTTTGAGTTGAACATTATACTCATACTGCTTAATGAAAGCAGCCACCATTTCTTCCCAAGTTTGTCTTTTTGAAATGTCAAGGGATAAGAGCCACTGAAGTGCAGGCCCTGTGAGAGTTTCGTGAAACATCTGTGCCATAGCAGGCTCATCAACTTCTTGTAACGAGAGGGAGCTTACATATGCCTGAATGTGTCCTCTCGGGTCCCCAGTCCCATCAAACTTCTCGAAGTCTACATGCTTGAACCTCTTGGGAAGCTTTGCGCCTGGGAAGATGCAGAGTTTGTTCATGTCAAAGCCGGTAATGGCTCGCTTTTCGCTTTTAGCCACAGATTCTTCCAACTTAAGTATTTTAGCCAGCATTTCCGCCAGCTGAGGATTTTCAGGGGGAGGAGGCTGTTCCGGATGTTCATCATTGGGAATCTCCTGATCCCGAGCTTCATCATCATGTACTCGCTGCTGCGGTGGGGGAAGTCGACCCTGGATGTTTACCATAATTGCCATCAGTTGAGCGATTCGGGTGTCATTTCGGACCCTCTCATCATGCATTTCCTTTCTCAGTTGCTCAAACTCATTTGGGGGATTTTGTCTCTGTTCTTCTGCCATACTTGTCTCGGCCTTTGGTGATAAAGATCTAGACAGTCTTTGTCCAGGAGGTCGAGTCCAAACAGGTAAGGTCTTCTTCTTCTTTGCAGGCCCAATGATTCAAGAACTGATTATAAAGCAAAAACCGGACTCAGATGTGTACTCGATGTGTCTACTATGCACAAAATGAATGAATCATGAATGCTCACTATCGTCTCGCCACAACCTAACTCACGGAGTTAGTCTTATTTCTAGCCTTAGGAATTTAGTCTACCGGTTTCGGAACTCACTTAGAATCGCTTGCACAACAGATTGTATCAACATCACGGGTAAGTCATTACTCGGTGAATACGGCGTTTCAACCTAAGCCTAGATGTTGACGCTGTAGCACTTTTCTTAACCATCCGAGACAAAGCAATGAGATGTTGCCATCCAGTTGCAATCAATTCTAAGGCTAGTCCGAAACACGGGTGGCCGTTCGGGCACGACCAACACCGGAGGTATCTCAAACTCCGTGGATTTTAAGTCTCCTAGACTACATGTACAATCTTAGGGTTAGTCTACCGGATCTGAATCTCACTTAAGATCATTGCACAGAAGATTTTCCAACACCCCGGGTAGACCATTACTCGGCAGGTTAAACTCCAAACTTTGTTGGAATCAGAGCCAATCGCTTTTCTTAATCATCCGAGACAAAGCAATTTGGATGTTGTAATCCAGATATCAATGATCTTAAGGCTAGTCCAAATCACGGTGGCCGTTCGGGCACGACCAACACCGGAGGTATCTCAAACTCCGTGGATTTTAAGTCTCCTAGACTAAAAATTGACAGTTTTGGAAGATTGCCTCAATCCTCAAGTTTTCTTTTTGAGTAATAAGTCCTTGATATCGGATGGTCGGATTTGGGAAATCCTGGTCCATGCCCCTTCCGACAATGATCTAAGATCAGATGCCTAAGGGCGATTGACCCTCCTCGGGCCAAGGTCCCTTAAACCTGTTTTAGATCATTGTTTAGGAATTCGATGATCCAAATTTTCCCACGTCCGGCCATCCTAAAGGCTAACTTGCAAGAACAACGCGCATATGGGATGCATGATTCATCATCGGGCCGAGGCAACCTTCTACTAACTGTAAAGGCATTAAAACCAAGTAGGATATGTACACAGAAAACCTATACCAACGACGCTCGCAGTGACTATATACAATGCGAATGTATGAATGCAACATGGCATGGCGAGAAAAAGCGGTAACATATAGCATGTAGCAAAATGGAGCACGTAAGCCTAACACACAGGTGGATTACTAAACGTGGGGTTCTATGGTTATTTATATGCAAAGGCCGGTTTTGGTCACTGAGGGTACCCCGGACTCAAAATCAAAACCGTCTCCTACCGTTAAAAACGATAGCGACGATGTGATTTATCACGGTCGAGGGCTGCTGGGCATTTCGGGATTCCCTGTCACCGGCAAGCCGGGCAGGATTGCCAAAACACGCCAGCGGGGTTAAGAACAATGCAAATGCAATGCAAAAATTAAATTTCAAACATTTGAAAAATCCCACAAAATATTTTTCGAATTAAACCCGCTTTCATTAACACATATTTCAATAAAATTACACAAGTGTAACAAAAATTGCACAAGTGTAATTAAATAAAATATATATTAACCAACATCCCCAGCAGAGTCGCCAGCTTGTGGACAGCCCACCGAGATGGCGCGAAAAGGATTGTGATTGTTAGAGTCGCCACCCGGATTTGAGGTCCGAACCCGAGAAACCGATAAAAATATGACTCGTTGCCCATAGAAAAAGATTTTACTGATCATGGCGTAACCAAAGATTTCTCGGATTCGGGGGTTTGGTTACGAGAGGGGAAGGGTTTTACGGCACCCCTCTCGCCCGGTCCGTGAACCGGCCTCTACTTGATATTTTGTGGGATTTTAGAAATGTTCAAAATTTGATTTATTCACATGAATGGGGAATCGGGGACAGGGATCACATAATAACCAAATATACAAGAGATGCGATTTTACAGTGGATGCTTGTGCGCGAGATCTACATGGATGATGATCATGAAAGCTACAATTGTTCACAGAAGTAAATTACAACAGAAATCATACAATAACCCAAGAAACTATGATCATGAGACTTATCATACTGTTCACAATTTGGAACCCAGAATGGGGGTTGAGCGCTCAAGGGTGATGACTTGAGCGCTCAACCCTCATTCCACCCGAACATTTTCCTTGCTGGTTCTTAATATTTAATGCTGCTTTAAGGCTTAAATCCACCATAAAAACATCACACAAGCATCACCTCTCTTTATGAATCACCGGAAAATGCTTAAAACAAACTTGCTTTAGAACCAGTTTGAGCGCTCAAGGCTCATGGATTGAGCGCTCAAACCAATTCTGCAAGAGAGAGGGATTCAGATCACAGATGCTTACACTGACAACTTATATACACCAATCAAAGAATTAAACCATAAATCATCATCAGAGTTGCTGAAAACTGCAAATAAGCCCAGAACAGCTTGAGCGCTCAAAGATCTGGCCTTGAGCGCTCAAGCCATAACATGGATTTCCACTTTTTAGCCTTTAAACTGATTTTACTACTCCCTCAGGACCACCAAAGGCATAAAATGAAGTTTGAGAAGGACAGACGGCCACTGTTTTGCAGTCCAATATGAGAAATATGAAGTTTTTGATGTTTGATCACTATGAAATAGTTAATTTGCATTCGTGCATGTAGTTTTGGAGTGGAAATAAACTGATTTGAGTGCTACATGAACACAATTAACTTTTAGACAATGATCAAAATCAAAAGAAAGCTCAGAAGTTAGCAAAACAGAGGCCTGTTCAGAACTGGGTTTGAGCGCTCAAGGCCATAGGTTTGAGCGCTCAAACCTGCTACAACTGCAATTTTGAAAAAGGTTTTTAAGCAACTTTCAGGCCTTTGTGAGTTCAATGCAAGTATAGAGAACTTGCTTAAACTCACTAACCTTCCTCAGAATGATCAAAACAGTGAGTTCATCTCATGTTTTACTACCTTTTGGAAAATGTTTGTGACTTGAGCTTGGTTCTGGACTTTGAGAAGTTGATCGTGGATGTTTTTGGATGGTATTCTGGACGAATTAGACAATGTAGGTGGTTGATCGTTGATCAAGGGTCAAATTTCTGAGTTTGGTGAGTGATTTTGTAGGTGGTCTTGATGGAAAAGGAGTGGTTTTGTAGAGAGAGAAAGAGAGGAGTGGTTTTCTGGTGGAAAACAAAGGTAAGGAGTATCAGAATCCGTCCCCAAAACCAGGGGTAGTGGGTAGCTTTTATAGAGTGAGTGGGAGAGAAGAGAGGAGAGAGAGGAAGTGGGTTTTGGTATTTGGGAGTATTTTTGGTGTATTTCTGGAATTGGTGGAGTGTATTATACGTATAGGGATCGTATAAGATCAACCACAGACGCTCCCATGCAGGAAATCTCATGATGAGATACTCTGCAAGTTGCTGACTGGACCGAAGTTGAGCGCTCAAAGCCGTGGGCTTGAGCGCTCAAGGTGCTCCTCAGGGGTTTGAGCGCTCAAAGCCATGGGCTTGAGCGCTCAAGTCTATGGATGGTGGTTTGCTTAGCTTGGCTTGATTTGGCAGTGCTTGGGTTGGTTTGGCACATTTTGATTGTTTGGGTGGTGCTTGGTTGGTTTTGATCAAATTCAAGTCATTCTCTCAAGTTCCAGGTAATTACGATTGATCCATTTCATCATCGGAGATGCACGAGCGTATCTCGGGTTCAAAATTGGGGTGTCTACACTTAGTGAATGACAAACATGTATATTAAATAAAGTTCTAAAGCAGGGATTAAATTAAATTACCATATCATCATAATTTGGCACACATGATGTAGGATAAATTAATAATAAATCTTAATGGTGATCACAAGATAATATCCAATAACAATGGGGAAACACAACCAAATAGTACCTTAGCCAACAAAACAATAATCTCAAGATTGGATCCAATATCAAACTTAGAGTCACAAGGTGTTGCCAGCCCGTGGTACTCTTCCTTAAATCGATCCGGCGAAAAGACAGTCGTCGAACAAAAGGGTTACCGGGCTAACCCGGGTCTCTTCCCTAATGGCCAGGGTCACCTATACAAAGGAATAATTTCCCTAGACTTCCAATAATAAAAGTTTCCAATAATATCCTTAAAGTTCTCACCAAAAAGAACACTTTTTATCGCGTCCCAATTTAAAGAACCAAATATAAATAATTCGCTTTTCCAACTAACAATTCCAAATTTTTCAAAGAATAATTTAAGGAACACGACGAAATTTTGAAAGTACGTAACATACTTAACCACTCACCTGGGTCCAAAGATAATGCAACCAAATAATGAAAATTAGGTTAACCTGTGAAAATTGAATCACATAAAAACTAATTATAACAAGTATATTGATATCTATATAAAACTAGGACTACCAATAAAAGATAAATAATAAATTAAACTATTCTAGAACTAGACCCAACCTAAGAATGTTACAATTCCCACTCCATAAACCAATTACCTATCCCATTCTCCATGTATACACCCCCCCCTTATATTCTAGTTCCACCAAAGCAAAATCTTAATGAAGGAATGTCAGAGTAAAAGATCTAAACATGAGTATTTGCTCTAGTCAAAACACATCACATGTCCCACTGACATGGTCAATAATACTCATGTTTACACCTTTCGACTAAGCAATACCATCACCACATCACTTACACGTACACACTGCCATGCACTACACACGTCTTCACCTTACACTGCCATTTCCCTAGTCCCCTGAACACACCGCCACTTGCTCTCTCTCACTTTCTCAAATACAACTCACATAATGTTAAATGTTAAAAATCTGAAGAGAAAGAATTGGATGGGGAGTAATTTTACCTCAAAGAAAAAAGGAAGAAGAGCGCCTATGGGAACTGCTGACTGCTACTACTAGTCTTTCCTCTCAAAAAGCTATCCCACAATAAAACCCTACTTATTAAACTTAAACATAACTGTAACCCACTACTAACCTATGTTCCCCAAAATTACGCCACGTACATAGTTCGTATAATGGATAACTAATTAATTGGATTTACGAGAATAACTGATAAAATAGATACATCTATCTAATCAGCCTAATACTAGTATATTACATAATAGTCTACTAAATTTAGACTTACGCCCATACCAAGCGCCAAAAAATAATTAAATAGGACACAATCATAAAAGATAAATTTAAAGCGACCAATAATTAGTGGGAAAAGAAAAGTCAGGGCGTAACAACATATCTACCATTAATTACTTTTTGGTGACTACACATGAGGCAATACATACAGTAAAACAAGGGAAACTGAAATGTGTCACAACAAAATTTGAGATGATGAGAATTTGGACGAGTTCTACGACAAATTGAATCACAACGTCAACACGAGCTACACATTGGGTGAGCTTATTTCTCCTTTTCATATTGTTAAAAACATTTTACAATCATTGCCTGAACGTTTTAGAACTAAAATTGATAGTTTAGAAAGTAAAAGGAAATGGCCTGAAATGTCAATCGAAGAAATTGTTTCTCAGTTTCAAGATTATGAACTCACACATTTTGATCAAGATGTTTCTACTGAAATTACCTCAATAGCTTTCGAATAATCTATTGCTTTTTCTAGTAAACATAATGAGTTTAATGATTCAGAAAGTGATGATAATTATGATAAGGAAGCTATGGATTTATTTACAAAAACCTTCAAATGGTGTTTCAAGAGAAATACTAGAGTTGGCAATGTCCACCCGGACCCATGAACCCAACCAAACTTGCCCACTTATAACCCAACCCAACTTGCCCATATTAAAATATGGTTTCTAAATGGGTGAACCCATATTAACCGATATACACGTGGGTTTATTAAAAACTGTGATTTAACATGTCATAGGGCGCCTAAAATGGAAGAAAATATCGACGAGAATCTTGAGCAATGCTCTTCGAGTACTGTTAGACGTTCAAAGAGGTCCACTTCTACTGTATGGGATGACTTTGAGAAGTTACCTCCTAGTGTTGATGGAGAAAAATGGGCCAAGTGTAATAACTGTGGTCAAAAGTATGTTGTTTCATCAGGAACATCGAGTTTAATACGTCAAAATTGTCCTAACAAAGATTCTCTTGACTTTCATCCTTCTATTAAGATAGATCAGAAGAGGTCTCGTTAGAAAATGACGATGGCAACTATGAAGCACAATTACCCTTTTAAATTTGTGGAACATGAAGGAATTAGAGATGTACATTCTTATCTAAATCACATAGCAAAATCTATTTTAAGAAACATGGCAAAGGATGATGCGTTAAAGCTATTTGAAAAGGAGAAGGAAAAATTGAAAGGTGAATTGGAATCCATTGCAAGTAATATATGCCTAACATCAGACTTATGGTCTTTGTTAACTTGTGATGGCTATTTAGCTTTTACATCACACTAAATTGATGAGAATTGAGTTCTATAGAAAAAAATATTGTTCCTCCTCCACACAATGGTCCGATTTTGGCTAAAGAGTTATCCATTTATTGAAAGATTGGGGAATTGATAGAAGATATTCTCCCTCACATTGGATAACGTGAAATATAATGATGGTCTTGTTGATGTATTGAAATGTCATATTTCGTTGAGTAAATCCTTGGTGTGTGATGGTCAATTCTGCCATATACGTTGTAGTGCGCATGTGTTGAATCTTATCATTCAAGAGGGATTGAAAGTAATTGATGAGGCTATATATAATATTCATGAAAGTGTTAAGTATGTTAGAGGTTCAGAAGTGATAAGTGCATTGCTCAATCACCTTCAAGTTGCAGTAAGAAAGTTCAACAAGACATTGTGACGAGATGGAACTCAACATATTTGATTTGATGCTTGAATGTACCTAGTTCATTGTCTTGCCTACTCTCAATTATAGGGGTAGGCAAAATAATCATAAAACCGCGAGTCCAGTCCAAACCTATCCAAACCAAAAGGTTTGGTACGGTTTTTTAGTAATGTAGTTTGGCCTTGGTTTAAAAAATTAGGAACCGTGTTAAATGGTTTGGTCTGTGGATTTACATTCATGGTTCTAGTTCCAAACCGATCCAAGCCACACACACACATACACATGTATGTATATATATCTGCACATAGGTACAAAATTCGATTTGAGTACACTGAATAAACTTTTTTTTCCATAGTTAATTAATTTCATAATCTAATGTTCCGTTCCACTTCCCTATTCTTTCATTTTCAAGATTAATTCGTAAACTTCTATACATGATCATAACATATTCTTATGATTTGAATACACAAATCATACAGTTTACTCTATTGTTTTCTTAATATATCTCTCGGTAACTAATTTCTCAATCCAATGCATTGTTCCATTGCCCTAACCACTTACTAATTACTGGTATTCTACTCTTCTTTAACTGGTTGATGGTAGGAGTTTTGGTGATTTTAATAGAATCAGTTTTAATATTAGTTTTTGTTTAATTTATCTTTGCAATTTTAAGTACTTTAAATAGTTTATGAAGATAATATCGCAAGCTCAAGTAAAACTGTGGTTCAGAACCGAAACCAAATCATTTATTAATGGTTTGCATTGGTTTAGTTCAATGAATTAAATGGTTTGGTTTGGTTCTCCAAATTCATAATCTGTAAGTAGTGGTTTGGTTCTTGGTTTACTACAAAACCGAACCAATCGGGTCCATGCTCACCCCTACTCAATTACAGTTGGTAGATACGAATTACAAGACATGCCCATCTGAAGATGAGTGGCTAAGGGTTGAAAGAATAAGTAGGTTTTTAAGGCCATTTTATGAGATATTTACTCTATTCTTCGGATTTCGGTATCCAATTGCAAATTTATATTCCCATGGGGTGTGGAAGATACAATTTCTCATTCAGCAAGAGATGGAGAATTTTGACGATTTTATAAGTTCCATGGCAAGAAGGATGAAATGGAAATTTGACAAGTATTGGGAATGCTATAGCACGGTGTTATCATTTGCCATCATATTAGATCCTCGGTGCAAGCTACAATTTGTAAAATTTTTCTTTTTAAAGCTTGATTTGGTGAACTGTTCTGAGCAAATCAAAACCATCCGCAAGAAGTTTTATTTACTATTTGAAGACTATGCGAGCCGTTCTACCGCTTCTACTTCCAATGTTCTATCATCATCTGCATGCAATACAAGTGGAGGTGATCAAAATGATCCACTTGATGTAATGGATGTGACTATGTCTAATTTTGTCTAATGGTTATATGCGCACTATCTAATTCATATGTTTGATAACTCTTAACTTCATAACTTTGTAGGAGTTTGATGTTTTTGAAAGTCAACAATGTGGATTGGATAGAGTTTAAGTTAGAGCTAGACTTGTATTTACAAGACCCTAGACTTGAGAGCAAGAAAAATGTGGATTTGGATATCCTTTGTTACTGCAAGGCAAATAGCTCTAGATATCGAAACCTCTCATTCATAGCACGTGACATTTTGAGTATTCCGATCACCATAGTGGCTTCAAAGTCGGCTTTTAGTATTGGAGGCTGTAGTATAGACAAGTATTGCTCTTCAATCATACCCAAGAATGTAGAGGCATTATTATGTACTCTTGATTGACAATTCAATGCAAAAGGTGAGCAAAATGAGCTCATTTTATTAGATTGGCAACTGATTTACTTTATATGTGATACATAATATTGTGTGCTTTTTCAAAAAATATAGTTGTTGAAGATTTGGAGGAAGAGGAAGACCTTATCGAGGATTTTGAAGAGAGAGTTGCTGCACTTTGCATTAATACAATCATTGATGCTTAGAACCATAGGTGTGCGTGTCTATTTCGGATGTCTCTACTATTGGTGTTGCTTACCTCTGAGGTTGATACTTGCTGCTGAATATCTGTTGCTGCTGCTAGCTTGCTACTGTTGCTGCTGAAAATGTGCTTTTGATACTGTCATGCTTGTGAAATTCAGTTATGTATGAAAATACAATCATGGATATTTTTGGGTATTGAGAATATCAATCTGAATATCAATTTATGAAAGTTGGTGTCTTGTGTTGCTGTAATGTTCTTCTCTTAGTTAGGTAAGTTTTTTTTTTTTTTTTTGGGTGTACCACGATCTTTATAAAGCTTAATTGGGTAAGTTTCCAATGGAATGTATTTTGAGCAATGGAAGATCTTAAATTAAACATCGCATACTCTTCTATAAAAAAATTTAAATTTTCGATCAGGTTGGGTTGGGTTGGCTTAGGTTTGGCTTGACTCATATTCAACCCACCCATATTGAACCCATTCACTTTCAACCCATATTCAACTCACCCACATTCAATCCATAAACCATACCAACCCACCCATTTGCCACCTCTAAGAAATACTGGTAAAAATGAAAGAACTAACAAGATGGGAAAATGCAATGTTGAATTTTTTTAATCCTAAGGAAAGAAAAGGAGGAAAAGTACCACCATCGGGGCCAAATTGAGTGTGATGCCTATGGGCATCTAACTCAAGATTGTGCAATAAAAAGATGAAGCAAGAGATGTACAATGTGAAATTTTGGGATGATGATTCAAGAAGTGACAAATCGAGTAGTGAAAGAAATAAGGAGACTAATAAGAAGAATTTCCTGGCCTTCACAGCCAAGCAGCAAAAATGTAAGAAGATTGATGCTAGATTAAATTATGAGGGAACAACTGACAGTGATGAAGAAGATGAGGAAGTGGAGTTTGAAGTTCATGAGAGAACCAATAGTGATATAGAAGAGGAGGAAGTGGATTTTTTATGAACAGAAGGAGGCATATGACACTCTATAAAGAAATCTTGAAAATTACCAAGCACAACCTCAAGCTGGCCAACAAGAATGAAACAACTAATAATGACTTGGCAAAAGCTTTATCTTCAACAAAGGAATTGTAGGAATCCTCGAAATGGACACTGAAGAGAGAAATTTAAAAAGGAATCGGTACATGTTTGCAAAGGAAGTCAAAGAGCTTCAAAAATTGAATGATGTAAATGAAGGTTAAAATACATGATTTAACTATAGAATTAAGCAATATTAATGGTGTCTTTAAGCGTTTTAATGCAAGGTCAAAGATTCTTGATGACATACTTGACATCCAAAGTCCAACCATTGACAACTCATGACTTGGATATCATGCTTCATCGTCCAATCAGGCAATTGAAGGGTAGTTAAGGCAATACAAAACAATCTAAAGAAGATTCCATCAAAGCCTCTATTAAGTTCTACAATGGATCAAAGCCAACACAAGGAGGTAACATCTAAACCTACTATAAAAACAGTTACGCCTCAAACTTTTGTTGAAATGACTAAACTCACCCAAAAACATACTATTGAAAAATTTATCACCGGTTGTCATCACAGTGGTGTTCAAGGTCACATCAAACCTCAATTTAGGAAATTGCATGCGAGTCATACATCATGCGCGCACTTTCCACATTCTCATGATTATAACAAATTTATTCATATATGTCATTTTTTGTGGTGTTAAGGGTCACATACGAACTAATTGTTTTAGACTCTATGGGTACCCCAATGCTCTTTCCAAATATTACAATGCTAGTTTTTATGAAGGTAGAACCCAAAGACCTATTAGAAATAAGATTACTCCTCTTGCACACAATAAAGTTGTGAGTCATAAACAAGTTTCTAATTGCACTGGGTTAGTTGAAACGGTCAAAGTTAGAGCCACTTGAAAGATTATCTCAAACTTGAGGCCTAATGTTGGTTTAGCTACCACCCATTTGATGACATTGTATCATCTGGACGAGTTGAGCTTGCATTTTGAGGCTTGGTTTCATATCCATTGTTTAGGTTGGTTCATATTGCCTATCTTTTATGTTGGGTTTATATATTTTTATTACACAGTTAGTTAGCCCTTTTTATTTATAAACAGGTTAAAAATAAATAAAAATTGTGTTGAAATGATAATGTGTTACTTTATAGTTTCATTTGCTGATAACAAAATT
Source organism: Vaccinium vitis-idaea (assembly GCA_963854785.1). Classification (NCBI taxonomy): domain Eukaryota; kingdom Viridiplantae; phylum Streptophyta; class Magnoliopsida; order Ericales; family Ericaceae; genus Vaccinium; species Vaccinium vitis-idaea. The sequence continues at coordinate 33,084,093 of OY978215.1, read as the reverse complement.
TTTAATATATATATTGTTGAGCCGTGTTCTTTGGTTGACTCGACATTACAGTAGAGTGTTTCCTGGAATTCATGAACTCTCTCAGATTGTATTTCTTTGTGCATGATCTTCGGGTCTAAATCATTGGGTACTCTTTGTTGTGGGTTGTAGCATGAGTTTTGTTATAATGATCACCACGTTTTCACGTCAGACATAGATAGCTTCTGTGTCTCTTTCTGCTATTTCTCATGCAGCATAAGTGTGTCTTATCTTCTTCACCCGAGATTGACCATTTGGCTCTTCGAACATTCATTCGGATGTTGAGTTGAAAATTGTGTCGACATTTGTATTATACTTATTCTTGCTTATCCGGGGGTTCACTGAGTTACCCGGGCCTTTCGCCTCATCCAAGCGTTAGTGTTCGCATAAAAAGGTAGATAGACCTTGTGAAAGCAAGTAAATTGGGCCACTTTCCTAGTAGTGGAGTAAAAGTGATTATGTTATTCAATGAATATATATATTTTAAAAAAGGACGTGATTGGTTACAACTATACTATTATCTGGTTGAGGGGGAGATGCGTGCTTGTATTCAATGATCTCTAAATTATCCAATGGGCTTTGTTTGACTTCTCAAGGGGGAGTGTTACTCGACCCTTTACAACTACATGAGAAACCAAGTTTTAGTATCAGTTGAACTTGATATGATTTGACGTGAAGCACACACTTACATTTGTTGATATTACTAGATTCATGGTACATTACATCATTTTGTTTTCCTCTTGGTTTAGCTTCCTAGATGAAGCCCTTGATTTCATCATGTGAGAATTCATCAGTTCTTGTAATCCATTGTACTCTTTCGCTAGATGTTGTCGTTGAATACTGCTCATTGTGATTGTATTTTGTCATATCCTGTATGGTTAGTTTTCCTTATCATTTGTGGATATGGCTTCTACTTGATGTTTAATGGGTGCTAGGAGAAAAGAGATTCTTGGCTTCGTGAATCGATAGTTTACTTTCGAATTGTGATTAACTTATTGGTGCACTTGATTCAGTTTCTTTGCTTTCCATTCTGATATGGGTTTATGGCTATTGGCATCTCCTAACCCTGCCCTTTTGTCCTTCTGTGACAAAAACGGGGAGAAAAGATCTAAGAGTCTGTGTGTGTTCTAGTTTTGCAGTTTCACAGGTCTTCGAGGTCTCCGTCTCACAGTCTGTCTAGGGATAGATTTTCGTTGAGTGTGTTTTGACATTGAAGTGTCAAAGGAGGAGATTGCAAGCTCTATATGCCGAGCTCCTTCATGGTTGGCAATTTTATGTCAAAACACATATTTGCATGTATTTAAGGACCCGTATTTTTGCAAAACATTTTGTAAATAAAGTTGGGGTTTTGTGAGGAAATGTTTGAAATGTTTATTAGTGAAGTTTGGAGGTTATTTAAATGTGATGTGGTGTTTTTAATATACACAAGTGACTTAAGGGGTGTGAGTGCAATTATCTAGATATATATGTGTGTGTGTGGTCGGGAGAAGAGAGATGGCATAAGAGATCAGAGGAGAGAAGAAGAGAAGAAGAAAATGAGAAAGAAAGGAGGAGAAAGAGAGGAGGAAAGAGAGAGAGAGAGAGAGAGGCCGGCTGCCCCACCTCCGGCGACCTCCACCGCCACGTACAACCAGCATATCCACCCCAAGCTTCATCTCCATAAGTATATCTTTTCTCTCCTTTTTTTTTTTTGCTAATTTTATTGTACAAATTCGCGGTTTTGGTACCGGTGGGTACAACAGTTTGTTATAGCTAACTGGGTAACGGTTTTTAGACGATTTCTCCTTCATAAACTACTAATTAGGTTTCGATCCCTTCTTATGATTTAACGTTAACTCAAAACCCTTTCATTTGCCGCTGGAATCACTCCAATCCATCAAGAAATGAATTTGTTATGAAGTTTTGAAAATCGGGTCTGTAGTCTGTAAATCTGCTCTTTGTCAGATTCGTGTGGCCTGCGTATTTTTCCGTTTTCTCATCTTTTGAGTTCCAATTGGATTTGGGTCGCTTCTGTAACTTTGAAGGTCATCTCAATACAAAACCTTTGGCACAAGAATCACTCAAAAATATTAATAGTTCGATTTATGGTGATTTTTCAAAGTTAGGCTGTCCAGTTCATCCGTTTTCCTACCGATCTCTGTTTTGGCCGGTTGTTTTGATACAGTTCCAGAACTTGTAAATTTATGAAAAGTTTACAGAAGCTACCCATGGATGTTCTCTGTGTTGTGTAAAAATTTCAGAGGTTAATTTGAAGTATAGAAAATATGAAAAATGTTTGATCAGACTGTGGTACTAAACTTCACTGTGCTAACAACTACTTGTTGGGCCTCCATTGTTTTTCTTGGAGCTTGAGTTTTGGGAGTTTGGGTTTTGCGCAAAACCCTATCAAGTAGGTATTTCTCTCCTCTCTCCATATATTTATGTGTTTAGATCATGAATATCCAATTTCTTAACTCGATTTTCGGATATATTGATGTGTTGTGAAATTTTTAGCCTTTGCTCATAAATTTGAGATTTTGGGTGAAACTTCTAAGTAAGGGTTGAATGTTTGACTATTTTAGAATGTTTATCCGTATAAATCTTGAATTTAGTTGACTGGTGGAGAGAATCATGATTTGGCTAAAGTTACGGTTTATGGCTTGAATCGAAATTGGGACTTTCGTGACATTGAAGACTATACTTCCAATTGCTTTCTTCATAGAGAAATTGGGATATTTAGAAGTGCATATGGGTTATGGATTGATGGTGATACTTATGGATGTGAAACGTGGTGAAATTACAAAATTTCCCTTCATCGAAAGAGATCGGGTGATGCTTGATGTGTTGAGTACTTAATAAGTGGGATTGTTGTGGGTTGTTATGTGTCTAATCATTTGGTTTCTTGCACTCCTTAATTGGGTTGTTATGTTCATGGAGTTGGGTGTGATGCGTTGTTTGTTGTGTGTTGCCGTTATGTGTTATTTGTTGTGTGTTGTTTATTGTTCCTTACATTCCTTCGTTGATTTGATTGTGTTCGTGGAGTTGGGAGTTGTATGGTAATCGTTGTACATTTTATGAGAAGTATCTCGATGTTGAGGAAATGTCTAACAATGAAATCAAAATGCGTGGTTATGTTGAGAGACTAGAGTGTTTGTGTGTGTTGAGAAGTAAAAGAGTTGATTGTTGGAGAAAGGATTGGGACAAAGCCGTGGTGATCCTAATGGTGGTGTTGAAATGGAAATTAAACAATATAGAGTACTTCCGATAAGTTTGAGACTTTCTAGTGTTGTTGTTGTGGATGTTTGATGATGTTTTATGCTAGATATACCTAAATATCAGGATTTGGTGATAATCTATACATGATAAACCATGATTTTACTATTAAATGCATTCAAAAGCTACCTAAAATGAACTCTTTATACCGTGCAACACATATTAAACTGAAATGAGATGAAATGGGCTCAAATGAACATGAATAAATGCAAGAAATGGAGAAAAACACAGAATGTGGAATAGACTCCAGGCGCCTGCATTATGCTAGTCCAGGCGCCTGGACTTGAATGTGAGTGCAAGTGTAAAACTTCTATTCTATGGTATTTGAAGCCTATACTAGTATGAGGAACTACTTAGAACTTAGATGGTATCCCCTCAGAGCCTATTTGAGTATTTTGGTAGAAAAATCTACCTTTTGGCTTGATTAGCGAACTTTTGATGGAGGTTTGGATATTTTCTGGTGGTTATGTAAACTGAAAGAGGTCCTATGGGGCAGAGACAAGCTGATTGTTTTGGTTTTGGTTGAGCTTGATGATGGATGGTTGAAATGTGAGAGTTTTTTATGATCAAAGGGTGGATTTTTGGGCAAGGAAATGAGGAAAACAGAGGAGATAAACTGGAAATATGGATTCTGGAAATATTCCAGCAGAGTAACAGTAAGAGAGAGGTGGGGACTTGGTCTTCTCTCAAATGGAGGAGAAAGGGTGTTTAAATAGGCAAAGAAAGGTTCAAAAGGGGCCATTTGGACCTCTTAGGGGTGAGGTTTAGGGGGGCACCATAGGTCATCATCTCTCCCACTATATCTAACAGATTTCTACAGAAAAATCCCCAAAAATTCCTCCAAGACGCTCCTCCCCACTCAGTTCACCTTGGGATGCAAGTGTCTGGGGAGAGTCCAGGCACCTATATTGATCTAATCCTGGCGCCTGGATTCAATGTGGGCGCCTGGAATCATCTAATCCGGGCGCCTGGACTTGGAGACAGCATAAAATTCCAAACTTTGTGGGGCCATTCCGGGTGCTACCAAACTCCGTTTTGTGCATGGTTTGAAGCGTTGGAGAGCTTGTCAGGTCTACTTTCTAACCCAATTGGTTTGAACCCAAGATGATTTGTACATCAAAATCTATGACCATTTTACCCTTAGAAGGTCGGAAAAATGAATCGTTTGGGTAAAACGTGCACATCTCCCTCATTTCAAAACGGATTGGGACGTATTATATATCGATAAAGAGGGTTTTGAATGTACTAAGAGGTGGTGCAAGCTTGGGTTTATTTTGAAGGGGTTTTGGAGGGGTATCCAAGTTCACAATCAAGCCTCGCGTGCTCTCATTAGGCATTTTCATCATTGGGGATGCTTGATAAGTTTCTCGGGGCAAAATCGGGGTGTCTACAGAAGGACTTTTAAAATCAATCTTATGCATCGTAAGTTCACTCACTTGGATTGTGCACCACATACATATATTGAGTTTGTGTTAGAGATTTCTCCTACTGGGCTAGTGTAGCTCAACCTATCAATTTTCAGGTATTCGATGAAGAGCATGGCGTGAAGTGCATTGGGAGTGCATAAAATCTTTTGAAGGCATCATTAGTCATTGTCTCTTATTGAAAATTTAGTACGTACTCTTCAGTGAGATGATCATGTACTCTTATTAAAACTAAGATGGGTTTGTAACATTATTCTTTTGTTTAAATTTCCCTTTGTCTGGAGGAATGTAATCAACTTATCATTTTCTAATAATGCCTTTCCAAATGGATACGGCATATGGGTACCTTTTTTAAATGAAGCGTTGTGGTGGCATAAAAGAAGAAAATTTATTAAGTATGGCACTTTGTATTTCTAAAAGTGTTTACTTTTTATTGTTGAAAAATTGAGGGCATGACAACTTGGTATCAGAGCACTAGGTTCGAAAACCTAGGAACCGTGGGGAGACTTGAAGTCTCGGGGCTGAAATCATTGCATCATTTTCACATGAAAGACATTGATAGGCGCGCAATATCCTTAGATATAAGCGCCTAAGTAGGGCTAATCAACGCGTTAGAGGCGCGGTTTTATTCCATTTTCCACTTGATGCGGTGTGTCCTTGGGTTTTCTTGTTTTTGGTTGTTTTGTAGGGAACAGGCTGGGAAGAGCGCATGGAGTGGACACATGGCGGTCATGCACGTAGGGAACCAGTGGGGCCCAAGTGGGGACGGCCAAGCAAGCTGAGGAGCAAGTTAAAGGTCTCGGTATCGATACAGGGATTGTCCTGTATCGATACCCGAGTGATCATACGCGAACAGAACGTATGGGTATCGATACAGGACTTCTCCTGTATCGATACCGAGGGCGTTATAGTTAATTTTGACTTTGTTACGGATTTTGACTTCGGGAGGGGATATAAATACCCCGTTTTTGGGGCTAATTAGGGTTCCACGAATTTTACTTAGATTTTTAGCTTTGAAGCTTTCGGCTACAACTTTTCTTCAACTTCTACATTCAAGACTTGTTTTCCAGAATCCCAGTTTCAATATTTGTTTGCGGATCGAATTTCAAGATTAATTTTGCAATTACGGTATCATTCTCTATTGTTCTTCATATTTAATCTTTCAAGCATGTCTAGATCTAAGATTATTTTGATGTCTGCACTTTATTTTAATATGTGTGAGTAGTCGTATTGAGTGCGGCCGCGGGACAAGGTGTCCCGTGGCTAGGCTGATTCATATTCCACCTCGGTGCCGAATCACTTTAATTGATGCGCAGTTTCTGAATACGGAACTTTTCTAGCAAACAAAACCCGGGCATCGCCCGTTCTAAATTGCGCAGGAATTGGTGACAAGTGGTGTGCACTTGTTAGGAACTTTTTCCATATTTTTGAACCTATTAATTAAATAATTGTGGCCCGAGTGAATGTGGATTAGACTAGTTGCGGGCACCGTAGTGCCCACGGCTGTGCTCTCCTGTTTTAATTAAGAGTCAAATAACTTAATCAGTTTAATTTCGTTAACTAAATCAGTCATCTGAACAAGGGGTGGCTACCTGAGAGCCAGTTACAAACATAAAGTCTAGCATTGTTTGGGTCAACACCGTAGACCGTCTCTGTGGTTCGACTCCGGTACTTCCGGATTTATTGTGCTGCACCGGTCGATAGTCCTACGCTTGGGACGAAATCTTAGTTAATTTTTAATCACCTGAACGGTCAAGCATTTTTGGCGCCGTTGCCGGGGACGGTGACGTGTGTTCAAACGGTGTTAGTTTAGGTTTGTTAAATTTTAGTTGAGTCATCATAGGTAGAGGTAAGCAAGTCGTACGTAAGCCTGATCCTCTCTATTACCGTGATCGTACTAATCGTTTGGTTAAGATAGAGAGCAGGTCGAGTCAGTCTGAGCCTTCAAATTCTTCGTCAAAGTCAGTAGAGAGTCGGTCGGAGTCCATTCCCATTAGTGGACTCTACATAGATTTACCTTTCGAGTCAGTTAATTTTGATAATCCGCTGTATCAGTCAGAGTCAGAGTCAGAGTCAGTTTCCGCACCAGAATCTTTTGAGATGGGAGACCAGGAGGTAGTTCAACAACCATCGTTGAGGCAGCACTTGAATCCCGAGAGGACCACTCCTCCCGGGCCGATTGTGTTCCCTCGAGAGACACAGGAGGCACGCAATGCCTTCACTGTAAAACCCGGTGTCCTGAATAGCCTCCCTAACTTCTATGGGAGAGAGTCTGATGATCCGTACGAACATGTGCGGACGTTCGAGGGGTTAGTGCGCAACCTGGCGTCTACTACCCAATATGACAATGCCTGCCTCAAGCTGTTTGAGGCAACTTTAAAGGATGGCGCACTTAGATGGTTTAGAATGCAAAAGCCTCAGTCCTTCACCACATGGGCGCATGTGCGTGACACGTTTTACAGGAAATATTTTTCTGAGGCTAAAACTAATAGTTTAAGGCGTCAAATTCAAGGTTTTAGGCAAGAGAGGGGAGAGTCTTTTGTGAAGGCATGGGAGCGTTTCAAAGATTTGCTCTTAAGAATGCCACACCCTGGTTTTGAGAAGATACAGTTGGTCGAATTCTTTCACCTGGGTCTCAACGCTGAGACAATCCAGCATATAGAGTATTCGTGTAAAGGGGACGACTTCTTGTCCAAAACTGCGGATGAGGGTTGGGATTTTCTGGATGACCTAGCAGATAGGCAGAGGGCGTTAGAACCCTCTGATTTTGATCGGTCCGGACCTTTTGGGTCCACTGTTATCCCTGTTACCATTCGTGACCAGCGACTCCAGGCCCAGGTTGAAAAAATGGCGCAAAAGCTAGAGGAATTAGAAGTTAGGCAGACTCGTCCAGTGCAAGAGGTCAGTATAGAGGAAGTCTGTGTGTGGTGTGAGTGTAAGGGGCACATTGCAACTGCATGCCCCGGATTTTTAGCAGCCAAAGGGGCAAGTCAGTTCAATCAGGAGGAGGTCAATGCAGTCCGGAGTTGGGATAATTCGTATAACCCGGGATGGAGAGATCATCCCAAAGACTGGTGGTCAGACCCTAGACCCGCAGGTGGAGGTCAAGCGCAACTCCTTGCGCCGCCTCCGCCGCAACAATTTTCACAGTCTCAATCATCCAGGCCTCCGCAGGGCCAAGTCATTCCATTCCACTACCAGCAACAGCCTGGTAGGGGGGCAGGTTCATCCACCCGTGGACCTCCCCCATGTGATTCACAGATGACTGCACGTGACCATAAGCTAGAGGATAGTGTCAACTCCATGATGCGGTCTCAGATGACATTTCAGACTGAGACAAGGCAGCAAATAGGAGCCCTTACTACCCAGATGTCCCAACTCACTGCGATTATTAGTCAAATGCAACAGGAGAAGGGAAAGTTCCCAGCCCAGGGTAGTACAGCGGGGGCGCATTACTTGGGAAATTCTTCAGGTCCGAATATTCAGGGTCAGAATCAGGGGGAGGTCAAGTCGGTCACCATTCTTAGAAATGGGAAGGAGATTGACAAGTCCATCCCGCCCAAGCAGAAACCAGCTCCACCCCCGGAGCCGGTTGATGCACCACGCGCAACTCCTGAGAGTGTTGAGAGGTCACCCGAGGTGGTGGTGCCTGCTGATGCGGCCCCCAAGACTCAAACGCCGCCAGCGATGCCATTAGCTCCATTTCCACAAAGGCTGGCGGTGAAGCCTAGGCAGAGCAGGAACCATAAGATGCTCGAACTTTTTAAGAGGGTGCAATTCCCTATCACTTTGATGGAGGCAATTGAGTCTTTTCCCCAGTGTGCGAAGGTTCTGAAGGACCTCTGCACACCAAAGCGCAAGAGTCAGAACAATGTGGTTCTGACCGAGGTAGTGAGCTCCATTATTGAGACTGAGATTCCTGCAAAGTGCAAGGATCCAGGGTGTCCTACCATTCTCATAGCCATAGCAGGTCAGCGTTTTGACAAGGCATTATTAGACTTGGGAGCGAGTGTTAATTTGCTCCCTTATTCTGCATACTTGAGGCTAGGCCTAGGCGATCTGCGAGCTACTCCTGTCACATTGCAGTTGGCAGACCGGAGTGTTAGGGTACCCAAGGGTGTGGTAGAAGATGTGATGATTCAGGTAGGTGAGTTCCAATTCCCTGCAGATTTTATTGTCCTAGACACCTGCTTAAATCCTGAGATTTTAGAGAAGACTCCTATCATCCTAGGTCGTCCTTTCTTAGCCACCTCCAATGCTGTCATGAATTGCAAAACTGGCAAGGTCCAGTTGTCTGTTGGCGAGGATAAAATGGAGGTGGATGTCTATAGTGTCGGTACCTTGGGTGAGGATGAGGAGGAGTTCGATGAGTTATGTTTGGTTGACGCGCTCGTTCAGGAGCACATCGATCCAATCTTGTATAAGGATCCTCTGGAGATTGCTCTACCCGCCGAGAAGGCGTCATATCTAGATTCTCCAGAGGTAGGGGATTTGTTAGAAATGCTAAATGTCAACGATAGTGTGAAACCTTCTGGGCAGCCTCAGCGGCGCCTGAATCCCAATAGGAAAGAGGTGGTTCGGGATGAGGTTTTGAAGCTTTTAGATGCAGGCTGAGTAGGCTTTATCAGCCATGTTTTGACGGGTAGCTCACGCGTACCATGCTCTTCATTGAGTGTGGACCCGGCCCCTAGCAATAGGGGTACCCATCATTGACTTGGGTTTCTCATAGCTTCGCACGCCGCTATTAAAATAAGGATCGTGTGCCCAGCCCCGGTTAGTAAGGGCATGTTATGCATTTTAGTTTTAAAAAAAAAAAAAAAGAAGAAGTTTTTCATGGTCCGGTATAGCCACCTAATTTCTAGCCTTAAATTTGTGTATCTGGGTTTCTAACAATCTTATTGCCGTGTCTCGGATAGTCATAAAAGACGATTGGCTCTGATTTCTTTGAAGGACAACCTTGAGTAATTTGACCTGTTGAGTCATGACTTACCCGGGATTGTTCTGATGACCTTCTCTACACAAATTTAAGTGAGAAATTAGGGAGAAAAGTGGTACCCATGTCTTTCACGTGACGGAAGTGGTGGTGTATTTTCTTATTCTATGTTTGTTTCTTTTTGGTTTTTCTGTGTACGCCCGGATACCACGTGCCGGGCTGGACTGACGTGTTTTGCAGGTTGCACGGTGAGCGTACTTGAAATTCCTCGTATATCGGCCGAGGTCATGGTGGTTGGCTGCCACCCGGAGGTCCAGTTCTTCCCCTTGTTCTTTTAATTTTAATGTCTCCATGCTCTGGGGACATAGCATGTTCTAAGTTGGGGGGAGGGTGTACTTCGTACATGTTTTTCATTTTGTTTTGTTTTTCCAAAAAAAAAAAAAAAAGAATTTGGATGTTTGGGGTGTAACTATTCTTGGTTGATGACTGCTAATTAGCGCTATAATGGTTGTTGTGCGAGTCGGAGTCTCGATACGATTTCATGGATAGACTTAAGCTCGTGAACATAATGTTTAGAAAGCCTTTAGTTAGCCTGTTTCGTCTATAGTCGGATAGCGTTTGGTCATTTGGAAACATGCTCTCACACACACACTGTTCCACTTAAGTATTTACCAGTTTCGAGTTTGGTTCATATGCCTTTGATATTGCGGTATGTTTTGACTTATAACTCCTTCCTAAAAAAAAAAAGAACAAGTTATGTGTGCTATATTGTTAATGCTTATCCGGGCGTCCATTGAGTAGTAACCGGACAATCGGGGTATGCTCCCACCGTGTTGTTCGCATCAAAAGATGGATTGACCTTGTGAAGGCATTGGTTAAATTTGGTTAGTTGGATCTCAATAAAGCCTTTTTGACTTGAGCAATTAAGTCCGTAGGGGTCTCTTAAAACCTGGTGCTCTAGGGCCGTTTGGCTTGGGGATAGCCGACCCAAAGCTCGCTAAAGAGTCAACTAGAAAGCCCGAGAGATCCGGCATTACACGACCACACAAAAAGGAAAAAGAGAAGAAAAGAAAAGGGAAGGAGTGTGCTTAAAGAAATATTGGGCTATCAACGGTGTGGAATTATTCTCGAGATTGGTGAATTTCTATATGTGGTTTTTCCATACATGCATGCCATTTGAAAATTCTTTATCCGATCGTAGGTGAGGGGATTAATTTCTGTGCTAAGGTTGCTGCGAATTTCACTTGTTTAACTTTGTCCATGGATGAAATATCTTGCCTTTGACTTGCCTGACAGTCACTGTAGTATTTCAAGAAGCTATTGATTGGGTTGAGTTGCATTCAAATGTCTGAGTCCTTTGTGTTTTGTGGGTTATCACTGCTGAAAACCCTCACGAGACTTCACTCGTCCTACCGGGGCCGCCTGGGGGTTTAAAAGATCTATCTTTTTATTTATGTGTTTTATTCTTTTCGTTGCTCGGGACTAGCAACCTTCAAGTTGGGGGGTGTGATAGGCGCGCAATATCTCAAGATATAAGCGCCTAAGTAGGGCGAATTAGCGCATTAGAGGCGCGATTTATTTCATTTTCCACTTGATGCGGTGTTGTCCTTTGTTTTTGGTGTTTGTGTTCATTTTGTAGGAAACGGGCCAAAAGGAGCACGGGAAGTAGTCACAAGGCTTCGGGCATGCGGGCAACCGGTGGCACCCAAGCAAGGACGACCAAAAAGCTGAAAAGTCAATTTTAGAGGCTCGGTATCGATACATGTATTGTCCCGTATCGATACCGTGGGCATCATCTGCGAACAGAATGTCTGGGTATCGATACGGCTAAAAGCCTGTATCGATACCGACTAGCTTAAATGGGCCGGTGATTTTGCCACGTGTTTGGGCTTCGGGAAAGACATAAATACCTCTTTTTGAGGTCGAATTAGGGTTCCCAACTTTGTTTTTGTTCTTCTTCCGTTTGAGGAGCCGACTTTTTCCTTTGGAGATTTTCCTTTCAAGTTTTCAAGCTTTGTTCAATTACTCGCATTCCGGTAACTCGTTATTAATTCCCGTTCTTTAATAAAGTTATTTTTTGGTACTTGTTTAATTCGTATCTTTTGTTTATTTCGTATTCAGAAGCATGTTTCAATCTAGGGTTTTCTTCGCTTATTGCGTAAGCATGAGTGAGTAGTCGCATCGAGTGCGGCTGCGGGGCGAGGGCGCCCACGTTGAGTCTAAACAATATTTCACCTCGGGGTCGAATTAAATCAATTTCATGCAATTTTGGGAACTAGAAACTTCTCTAACGAACAACCCAAGCATTACCGGAATTCGAGTGCGCACGGAATCTGGTGACAGGTGGTGCGCATTCGTTAGAAATTCTTTCTCGTATTCTAAAATCAGTAAAATGGATTAATTGTGGCCCGAGTAAGTATTGTTTAGGCCAGGCGTGGACGCTGGGTTCCCACAGCTGTGCTCTTCTTATTAATTCGCATTCGAACAGTTAAATTAGTTCAGTAGTTAATTAATTAATTTCATAAAATCACAAAGGGTGGCTACCTAAGAGCCGTTTCAAAGTTCACAACCCGAGTTTTTAGTTAAGCACTCTCCGCCGTCTCTGTGGATTCGATTCCGGTCTTACCGGGTATTATGCTACACCGGTCTCAGCCCTACGCTTGGGGCAACCCATTAATTTAGGTCTAGGATTCGGTCAAGCATTTTTGTTCTTCTTCCAAAGTTGTAACGCCCCGAAAATTGGGTACGTTAATACATGAATTTCAAAATTTATTTAAATAAAATACCAACTTCTTTAAAAAAAAAATAATAATCCAAAGAATACTTAATAATTTTTTTTTAAAAATTAAAAGCAAACTAACTTGTTACAACTGAAATAAAGTGAATTCGAACACTGTCTGAAAAACTTAAACATTTATTCCAAAAAAAATCCAACGGAAATAAAATGACAGAGCCATCTAGCTAATTCTACTGATAAAGCCATGGGTCCGCCACTTGATTCCCATCTAGCTGCTCCATCGCCTCATAATCAGCAGGCGGCTCCTCATCTCCTTCTGTACCTGGCGTTGGGGACGCCAGCGCCACAAAAAGTAGCACAGTGAGTGGTAAAATTACACTCAGTAGGGCGCCCTAAACCACCCCTTTACTTAAGATATTCATGCAACAAATACACACATAACTGAAATTTTATTTGAATGAAATACTCAGATTTTTATCATCATTACTCAGCACATCGATTCTCAAAATTCCACTATGGTCATTCTCATTTCCGACTAATACTTTCCATCACCGGCCTCCATTCACAATATACCTCAGGTGCTCGATCACACAGCAAAGCCACCTCGGGGTATACTGTGCAAGGCTCACGATTGATCACCCATTGATCAATCTCTGTCCGGTATCGATTCCCACCCACAGTATACTTCCGGCGCCCGATCACACAGCAAAGCTACCTAAAAGTATAAGCTGCGCATGGCTCAAGACCCATACCGGACACGTCCCAACCCCAATATCGCGATTTAATCCAATCATTCTTAAACTTTAACTTTTCGATCAATAAATACTTAACAATTGGGTTCATGCATCACGTGGGTCATTGTTCACATATGTCTCACATAACAATAAAATAATCACAAGTTTAAAGAAAAACTTAATATGGCATGTAAAACGGGCAACTTCCTCGATTTGTTAAAAATAGTAAATTAATTCTAAAAATCACGAATTTTTACAGGGATATTATACTTCACAATACGAACAGATAATGTGTTTTACTCGAGTTCCAATTCCTTCATTAAGATGTTGAAAACGGGGTTTTAAAAGTAAATCGTGTTCTGTCTCGTTTTTCCACTACAGCAGAAACTTCGAAAAATCATGCTAAATTCTACGAAACTCGGATTAAGACGAGTTCTACATGGACTCCAAATAATTTTTCGAGATCTACAACCTTACTGTTTTGAGTTTTCTTTGAAACTGAACAGAAATAATCGAAAAATAGCAGAAACGAAACTGTGCGCAAAATCTCTATTTTCTGACATCATCACTTGTTTACTACTACTACCCATACGATAATGATCCGACTTCCAACAATTTAAATTACTTATTTCCACGTACACACAACTATACAAAAATAATATACTAAAGTAAAAGTTAGGTTAAAGGTGTCCTACCTCTCCTCCGACAAACTTAGCACGCTAGCGAAACGGTAGGATCGAAAAATCACAGCTTCGAGGAGAAATCTGTACAAAGGCAATTAAATATCCGCGTGAGTAAAAGAAAATATACTCCGCGAGAAAAAGAGAGGAATTTACCAATGGCGTAGGAGATATGATTTAAAGAAGTGAATTTGTGTGAGAGAAAATGAGAGAGAGAACCAAATGAAGGAAAAGAAAGAAGAAGAGAAAAAATATATATATATATGTTACCTGGGAATTTGAGAGATTGACGAGGGAATGAGGGAGTAAATTAGGAATTCTAATTAGTTTAGATATAGGAAGATTAGTGATAATGAGGGTGAAAGAGTTTTAAGGGAAATGGGAGAGTAGGATGAGATAAGGATAGGGTAGTTAGGTTAGGATAATTAGGATGAGTTTAAAAAAAATATATATAAATATATATTTTTTACACACTAATATATATGCATGTAAATACATATCCCTCAACAAGATAATTATCTCATTGTTAGGATAATTAACCCTATAACTCTTTATATTTATATATATAATATTTATATTTATATATATAAATATAAATATATAAAAAAAAACGGTCCGTTACAATCTACCCCCCTTAAACAAAATTTCGTCCCCGAAATTAAAGTTGATGGTTGGCCTGCAGCCAGTCTTCGCGTTCCCACGTCGTTTCTTCAATCCCCTGATGGCGCCACAAAACTTTGAAAAGCTTAATCTTCTTCCTTCGTAAAACCTTCTCTTGCTCGTCCACAATCTCGACAGCTTGTTCCTCGAATGTTGCGCCTTCATCCAACGTCAGTTCCTTCCAGTTGAGGATGTGCTCGGGATGCGCTATGTACTTTCAAAGCATAGACACGAGGAATACGTTGTGGACTCGAGCTATCTGCGGCGGCAAGGCTATACGATACGCAACCTCCCCAACACGCTCTAAAACCTCGAACGACCCAATAAACCCAGGTGAAAGTTTCCCCTTCTGCCCAAATCAGATAACTCCTCGCCGAGGTTAAATCTTAAAAAAAAACACGTGATCTCCCACACTGAAAGTCAACGGTCGGGTTCTTCTATCAACACAACTCTTCTGTCGACTCTGGATTGTCACCAATCGTTGTCTAATTTGTTGTACCTTCCCATTTGTTCCATGAACTAGGTTCGGTCCTAACAAACTATTCTCTCCAACATCTGTCCAACAGACTAGAGATCGACACGGTCTTCCATATAAAGCTTCGTAAAGAGCCATTCCGATACTGGCTTGAAAACTGTTGTTGTACGCAAACTTCACCAAGGGTAAATGACGCTCCCAACTTCCTTTGAATTCCATCACGCAGGCTCTAAGCATGTCTTCTAAAGTCTGAATAGTCCGTTCCGATTGGCAGACCGGAGTGTTAGGGTACCCAAGGGTGTGGTAGAAGATGTGATGATTCAGGTAGGTGAGTTCCAATTCCCTGCAGATTTTATTGTCCTAGACACCTGCTTAAATCCTGAGATTTTAGAGAAGACTCCTATCATCCTAGGTCGTCCTTTCTTAGCCACCTCCAATGCTGTCATGAATTGCAAAACTGGCAAGGTCCAGTTGTCTGTTGGCGAGGATAAAATGGAGGTGGATGTCTATAGTGTCGGTACCTTGGGTGAGGATGAGGAGGAGTTCGATGAGTTATGTTTGGTTGACGCGCTCGTTCAGGAGCACATCGATCCAATCTTGTATAAGGATCCTCTGGAGATTGCTCTACCCGCCGAGAAGGCGTCATATCTAGATTCTCCAGAGGTAGGGGATTTGTTAGAAATGCTAAATGTCAACGATAGTGTGAAACCTTCTGGGCAGCCTCAGCGGCGCCTGAATCCCAATAGGAAAGAGGTGGTTCGGGATGAGGTTTTGAAGCTTTTAGATGCAGGCTGAGTAGGCTTTATCAGCCATGTTTTGACGGGTAGCTCACGCGTACCATGCTCTTCATTGAGTGTGGACCCGGCCCCTAGCAATAGGGGTACCCATCATTGACTTGGGTTTCTCATAGCTTCGCACGCCGCTATTAAAATAAGGATCGTGTGCCCAGCCCCGGTTAGTAAGGGCATGTTATGCATTTTAGTTTTAAAAAAAAAAAAAAAAAAAGAAGTTTTTCATGGTCCGGTATAGCCACCTAATTTCTAGCCTTAAATTTGTGTATCTGGGTTTCTAACAATCTTATTGCCGTGTCTCGGATAGTCATAAAAGACGATTGGCTCTGATTTCTTTGAAGGACAACCTTGAGTAATTTGACCTGTTGAGTCATGACTTACCCGGGATTGTTCTGATGACCTTCTCTACACAAATTTAAGTGAGAAATTAGGGAGAAAAGTGGTACCCATGTCTTTCACGTGACGGAAGTGGTGGTGTATTTTCTTATTCTATGTTTGTTTCTTTTTGGTTTTTCTGTGTACGCCCGGATACCACGTGCCGGGCTGGACTGACGTGTTTTGCAGGTTGCACGGTGAGCGTACTTGAAATTCCTCGTATATCGGCCGAGGTCATGGTGGTTGGCTGCCACCCGGAGGTCCAGTTCTTCCCCTTGTTCTTTTAATTTTAATGTCTCCATGCTCTGGGGACATAGCATGTTCTAAGTTGGGGGGAGGGTGTACTTCGTACATGTTTTTCATTTTGTTTTGTTTTTCCAAAAAAAAAAAAAAAAGAATTTGGATGTTTGGGGTGTAACTATTCTTGGTTGATGACTGCTAATTAGCGTTATAATGGTTGTTGTGCGAGTCGGAGTCTCGATACGATTTCATGGATAGACTTAAGCTCGTGAACATAATGTTTAGAAAGCCTTTAGTTAGCCTGTTTCGTCTATAGTCGGATAGCGTTTGGTCATTTGGAAACATGCTCTCACACACACACTGTTCCACTTAAGTATTTACCAGTTTCGAGTTTGGTTCATATGCCTTTGATATTGCGGTATGTTTTGACTTATAACTCCTTCCTAAAAAAAAAAAGAACAAGTTATGTGTGCTATATTGTTAATGCTTATCCGGGCGTCCATTGAGTAGTAACCGGACAATCGGGGTATGCTCCCACCGTGTTGTTCGCATCAAAAGATGGATTGACCTTGTGAAGGCATTGGTTAAATTTGGTTAGTTGGATCTCAATAAAGCCTTTTTGACTTGAGCAATTAAGTCCGTAGGGGTCTCTTAAAACCTGGTGCTCTAGGGCCGTTTGGCTTGGGGATAGCCGACCCAAAGCTCGCTAAAGAGTCAACTAGAAAGCCCGAGAGATCCGGCATTACACGACCACACGAAAAGGAAAAAGAGAAGAAAAGAAAAGGGAAGGAGTGTGCTTAAAGAAATATTGGGCTATCAACGGTGTGGAATTATTCTCGAGATTGGTGAATTTCTATATGTGGTTTTTCCATACATGCATGCCATTTGAAAATTCTTTATCCGATCGTAGGTGAGGGGATTAATTTCTGTGCTAAGGTTGCTGCGAATTTCACTTGTTTAACTTTGTCCATGGATGAAATATCTTGCCTTTGACTTGCCTGACAGTCACTGTAGTATTTCAAGAAGCTATTGATTGGGTTGAGTTGCATTCAAATGTCTGAGTCCTTTGTGTTTTGTGGGTTATCACTGCTGAAAACCCTCACGAGACTTCACTCGTCCTACCGGGGCCGCCTGGGGGTTTAAAAGATCTATCTTTTTATTTATGTGTTTTATTCTTTTCGTTGCTCGGGACTAG
Source organism: Vaccinium vitis-idaea (assembly GCA_963854785.1). Classification (NCBI taxonomy): domain Eukaryota; kingdom Viridiplantae; phylum Streptophyta; class Magnoliopsida; order Ericales; family Ericaceae; genus Vaccinium; species Vaccinium vitis-idaea. The sequence goes on along the minus strand of OY978215.1, from coordinate 33,066,579 downwards.
CAACCTTCAAGTTGGGGGGTGTGATAGGCGCGCAATATCTCAAGATATAAGCGCCTAAGTAGGGCGAATTAGCGCATTAGAGGCGCGATTTATTTCATTTTTCACTTGATGCGGTGTTGTCCTTTGTTTTTGGTGTTTGTGTTCATTTTGTAGGAAACGGGCCAAAAGGAGCACGGGAAGTAGTCACAAGGCTTCGGGCATGCGGGCAACCGGTGGGACCCAAGCAAGGACGACCAAAAAGCTGAAAAGTCAATTTTAGAGGCTCGGTATCGATACATGTATTGTCCCGTATCGATACCGTGGGCATCATCTGCGAACAGAATGTCTGGGTATCGATACGGCTAAAAGCCTGTATCGATACCGACTAGCTTAAATGGGCCGGTGATTTTGCCACGTGTTTGGGCTTCGGGAAAGACATAAATACCTCTTTTTGAGGTCGAATTAGGGTTCCCAACTTTGTTTTTGTTCTTCTTCCGTTTGAGGAGCCGACTTTTTCCTTTGGAGATTTTCCTTTCAAGTTTTCAAGCTTTGTTCAATTACTCGCATTCCGGTAACTCGTTATTAATTCCCGTTCTTTAATAAAGTTATTTTTTGGTACTTGTTTAATTCGTATCTTTTGTTTATTTCGTATTCAGAAGCATGTTTCAATCTAGGATTTTCTTCGCTTATTGCGTAAGCATGAGTGAGTAGTCGCATCGAGTGCGGCTGCGGGGCGAGGGCGCCCACGTTGAGTCTAAACAATATTTCACCTCGGGGTCGAATTAAATCAATTTCATGCAATTTTGGGAACTAGAAACTTCTCTAACGAACAACCCAAGCATTACCGGAATTCGAGTGCGCACGGAATCTGGTGACAGGTGGTGCGCATTCGTTAGAAATTCTTTCTCGTATTCTAAAATCAGTAAAATGGATTAATTGTGGCCCGAGTAAGTATTGTTTAGGCCAGGCGTGGACGCTGGGTTCCCACAGCTGTGCTCTTCTTATTAATTCGCATTCGAACAGTTAAATTAGTTCAGTAGTTAATTAATTAATTTCATAAAATCACAAAGGGTGGCTACCTAAGAGCCGTTTCAAAGTTCACAACCCGAGTTTTTAGTTAAGCACTCTCCGCCGTCTCTGTGGATTCGATTCCGGTCTTACCGGGTATTATGCTACACCGGTCTCAGCCCTACGCTTGGGGCAACCCATTAATTTAGGTCTAGGATTCGGTCAAGCATTTTTGTTCTTCTTCCAAAATTGTAACGCCCCAAAAATTGGGTACGTTAATACATGAATTTCAAAATTTATTTAAATAAAATACCAACTTCTTTAAAAAAAAAAAATAATCCAAAGAATACTTAATAATTTTTTTTTAAAAATTAAAAGCAAACTAACTTGTTACAACTGAAATAAAGTGAATTCGAACACTGTCTGAAAAACTTAAACATTTATTCCAAAAAAAATCCAACGGAAATAAAATGACAGAGCCATCTAGCTAATTCTACTGATAAAGCCATGGGTCCGCCACTTGATTCCCATCTAGCTGCTCCATCGCCTCATAATCAGCAGGCGGCTCCTCATCTCCTTCTGTACCTGGCGTTGGGGACGCCAGCGCCACAAAAAGTAGCACAGTGAGTGGTAAAATTACACTCAGTAGGGCGCCCTAAACCACCCCTTTACTTAAGATATTCATGCAACAAATACACACATAACTGAAATTTTATTTGAATGAAATACTCAGATTTTTATCATCATTACTCAGCACATCGATTCTCAAAATTCCACTATGGTCATTCTCATTTCCGACTAATACTTTCCATCACCGGCCTCCATTCACAATATACCTCAGGTGCTCGATCACACAGCAAAGCCACCTCGGGGTATACTGTGCAAGGCTCACGATTGATCACCCATTGATCAATCTCTGTCCGGTATCGATTCCCACCCACAGTATACTTCCGGCGCCCGATCACACAGCAAAGCTACCTAAAAGTATAAGCTGCGCATGGCTCAAGACCCATACCGGACACGTCCCAACCCCAATATCGCGATTTAATCCAATCATTCTTAAACTTTAACTTTTCGATCAATAAATACTTAACAATTGGGTTCATGCATCACGTGGGTCATTGTTCACATATGTCTCACATAACAATAAAATAATCACAAGTTTAAAGAAAAACTTAATATGGCATGTAAAACGGGCAACTTCCTCGATTTGTTAAAAATAGTAAATTAATTCTAAAAATCACGAATTTTTACAGGGATATTATACTTCACAATACGAACAGATAATGTGTTTTACTCGAGTTCCAATTCCTTCATTAAGATGTTGAAAACGGGGTTTTAAAAGTAAATCGTGTTCTGTCTCGTTTTTCCACTACAGCAGAAACTTCGAAAAATCATGCTAAATTCTACGAAACTCGGATTAAGACGAGTTCTACATGGACTCCAAATAATTTTTCGAGATCTACAACCTTACTGTTTTGAGTTTTCTTTGAAACTGAACAGAAATAATCGAAAAATAGCAGAAACGAAACTGTGCGCAAAATCTCTATTTTCTGACATCATCACTTGTTTACTACTACTACCCATACGATAATGATCCGACTTCCAACAATTTAAATTACTTATTTCCACGTACACACAACTATACAAAAATAATATACTAAAGTAAAAGTTAGGTTAAAGGTGTCCTACCTCTCCTCCGACAAACTTAGCACGCTAGCGAAACGGTAGGATCGAAAAATCACAGCTTCGAGGAGAAATCTGTACAAAGGCAATTAAATATCCGCGTGAGTAAAAGAAAATATACTCCGCGAGAAAAAGAGAGGAATTTACCAATGGCGTAGGAGATATGATTTAAAGAAGTGAATTTGTGTGAGAGAAAATGAGAGAGAGAACCAAATGAAGGAAAAGAAAGAAGAAGAGAAAAAAAATATATATATATGTTACCTGGGAATTTGAGAGATTGACGAGGGAATGAGGGAGTAAATTAGGAATTCTAATTAGTTTAGATATAGGAAGATTAGTGATAATGAGGGTGAAAGAGTTTTAAGGGAAATGGGAGAGTAGGATGAGATAAGGATAGGGTAGTTAGGTTAGGATAATTAGGATGAGTTTAAAAAAAATATATATAAATATATATTTTTTACACACTAATATATATGCATGTAAATACATATCCCTCAACAAGATAATTATCTCATTGTTAGGATAATTAACCCTATAACTCTTTATATTTATATATATAATATTTATATTTATATATATAAATATAAATATATAAAAAAAAACGGTCCGTTACAATCTACCCCCCTTAAACAAAATTTCGTCCCCGAAATTAAAGTTGATGGTTGGCCTGCAGCCAGTCTTCGCGTTCCCACGTCGTTTCTTCAATCCCCTGATGGCGCCACAAAACTTTGAAAAGCTTAATCTTCTTCCTTCGTAAAACCTTCTCTTGCTCGTCCACAATCTCGACAGCTTGTTCCTCGAATGTTGCGCCTTCATCCAACGTCAGTTCCTTCCAGTTGAGGATGTGCTCGGGATGCGCTATGTACTTTCAAAGCATAGACACGAGGAATACGTTGTGGACTCGAGCTATCTGCGGCGGCAAGGCTATACGATACGCAACCTCCCCAACACGCTCTAAAACCTCGAACGACCCAATAAACCCAGGTGAAAGTTTCCCCTTCTGCCCAAATCAGATAACTCCTCGCCGAGGTTAAATCTTAAAAAAAAACACGTGATCTCCCACACTGAAAGTCAACGGTCGGGTTCTTCTATCAACACAACTCTTCTGTCGACTCTGGATTGTCACCAATCGTTGTCTAATTTGTTGTACCTTCCCATTTGTTCCATGAACTAGGTTCGGTCCTAACAAACTATTCTCTCCAACATCTGTCCAACAGACTAGAGATCGACACGGTCTTCCATATAAAGCTTCGTAAAGAGCCATTCCGATACTGGCTTGAAAACTGTTGTTGTACGCAAACTTCACCAAGGGTAAATGACGCTCCCAACTTCCTTTGAATTCCATCACGCAGGCTCTAAGCATGTCTTCTAAAGTCTGAATAGTCCGTTCCGATTGGCAGACCGGAGTGTTAGGGTACCCAAGGGTGTGGTAGAAGATGTGATGATTCAGGTAGGTGAGTTCCAATTCCCTGCAGATTTTATTGTCCTAGACACCTGCTTAAATCCTGAGATTTTAGAGAAGACTCCTATCATCCTAGGTCGTCCTTTCTTAGCCACCTCCAATGCTGTCATGAATTGCAAAACTGGCAAGGTCCAGTTGTCTGTTGGCGAGGATAAAATGGAGGTGGATGTCTATAGTGTCGGTACCTTGGGTGAGGATGAGGAGGAGTTCGATGAGTTATGTTTGGTTGACGCGCTCGTTCAGGAGCACATCGATCCAATCTTGTATAAGGATCCTCTGGAGATTGCTCTACCCGCCGAGAAGGCGTCATATCTAGATTCTCCAGAGGTAGGGGATTTGTTAGAAATGCTAAATGTCAACGATAGTGTGAAACCTTCTGGGCAGCCTCAGCGGCGCCTGAATCCCAATAGGAAAGAGGTGGTTCGGGATGAGGTTTTGAAGCTTTTAGATGCAGGCTGAGTAGGCTTTATCAGCCATGTTTTGATGGGTAGCTCACGCGTACCATGCTCTTCATTGAGTGTGGACCCGGCCCCTAGCAATAGGGGTACCCATCATTGACTTGGGTTTCTCATAGCTTCGCACGCCGCTATTAAAATAAGGATCGTGTGCCCAGCCCCGGTTAGTAAGGGCAATTTTTATACTCGTGTTTGTTTTTCAGTTTTCTATTCAAATAAGTTTTTAATGGTCCGGTATAGCCACCTAATTTCTAGCCTTAAATTTGTGTATCTGGGTTTCTAACAATCTTATTGCCGTGTCTCGGATAGTCATAAAAGACGATTGGCTCTGATTTCTTTGAGGAACAACCTTGAGTAATTTAACCTGTTGAGTCATGACTTACCCGGGATTGTTATGATGACCTTCTCTATGCAAATTTAAGTGAGAAATTAGGGAGAAAAGTAGTACTGCGATTATTAGTCAAATGCAACAGGAGAAGGGAAAGTTCCCAGCCCAGGGTAGTACAGCGGGGGTCCATTACTTGGGAAATTCTTCAGGTCCGAATGTTCAAGGGAAAAATCAGGAGGAGGCCAAGTCGGTCACCATTCTTAGAAATGGGAAGGAGATTGACAAGTCCATCCCGCTAAAGCAGAAACCAGCTCCACCCCCAGAGCCGGTTGATGCACCACGCGCAACTCCTGAGAGTGTTGAGAGGTCACCTGAGGTGGTGGTGCCTGCTGATGCGGCTCCCAAGACTCCAACGCCGCCAGCGATGCCATTAGCTCCGTTTCCACAAAGGCTGGCGGTGAAGCCTAAGCAGAGCATGAACCATAAGATGCTCGAACTTTTTAAGAGGGTGCAATTCCCTATCACTTTGATGGAAGCAATTGAGTCTTTTCCCCAGTGTGCGAAGGCTCTGAAGGACCTCTGTACACCAAAGCGCAAGAGTCGGAACAATGTGGTTCTGACCGAGGTAGTGAGCTCCATTATTGAGACTGAGATTCCTGCAAAGTGCAAGGATCCAGGGTGTCCTACCATTCCCATAGCCATAGCAGGTCAGCGTTTTGACAAGGCATTATTAGACTTGGGAGCGAGTGTTAATTTGCTCCCTTATTCTGCATACTTGAGGCTAGGCCTAGGCGATCTGAGAGCTACTCCTGTCACATTGCAGTTGGCAGACCGGAGTGTTAGGGTGCCCAAGGGTGTGGTAGAAGATGTAATGATTCAGGTAGGTGAGTTCCAATTCCCTGCAGATTTTATTGTCCTCGACACCTGCTTGAATCCTGAGGTTTTAGAGAAGACTCCCATCATTCTAGGTCGTCCTTTCTTAGCCACCTCCAATGCTGTTATGAATTGCAAAACTGGCAAGGTCCAGTTATCTGTTGGCGAGGAGAAAATGGAGGTGGATGTCTATAGTGTTAGTACTTTGGGTGAGGGTGATGAGGAGTCAGAAGAGCTGTGTCTGATCGACGCGCTCGTTCAGGAGCACATCGATCCAATTTTGTATAAGGATCCTCTGGAGATTGCTCTTACCGCCGAGAAGGCATCATATCTAGATTCTCCAGAGGTAGGGGATTTGTTAGAAATGCTAAATGTCAACGATAGTGTGAAACCTTCTGGGCAGCCTCAGCGGCGCCTGAATCCCAATAGGAAAGAGGTGGTTCGGGATGAGGTTTTGAAGCTTTTAGATGCAGGCTGAGTAGGCTTTATCAGCCATGTTTTGACGGGTAGCTCACGCGTACTATGCTTTTCATTGAGTGTGGACCCGGCCCCTAGCAATAGGGGTACCCATCATTGACTTGGGTTTCTCATAGCTTCGCACGCCGCTATTAAAATAAGGATCGTGTGCCCAGCCCCGGTTAGTAAGGGCATGTTATGCATTTTAGTTTTAAAAAAAAAAAAAAAAAAAAAGTTTTTCATTGTCCGGTATAGCCACCTAATTTCTAGCCTTAAATTTGTGTATCTGGGTTTCTAACAATCTTATTGCCGTGTCTCGGATAGTCATAAAAGACGATTAGCTCTGATTTCTTTGAAGGACAACCTTGAGTAATTTGACCTGTTGAGTCATGACTTACCCGGGATTGTTCTGATGACCTTCTCTACACAAATTTAAGTGAGAAATTAGGGAGAAAAGTGGTACCCGTGTCTTTCACGTGACGGAAGTGGTGGTGTATTTTCTTATTCTATGTTTGTTTCTTTTTTGTTTTTCTGTGTACGCCCGGATACCACGTGCCGGGCTGGACTGACGTGTTTTGCAGGGTGCGCGGCGAGAGTACCCGAAATTCCTCGTACATCGGCCGAGGTCATGGTGGTTGGCTGCCACCGAGAGGTCCAGTTCTTCCCCTTGTTCCTTCAATATTAATGTTTCCATGCTCTGGGGACAGAGCACATTTCAAGTTGGGGGGAGGGTGTACTTCGTACATGTTTTTCATTTTGTTTTGTTTTTTTCCAAAAAAAAAAAAAAGGAATTTGGATGTTTGGGGTGTAACTATTCTTGGTTGATGACTGCTAATTAGCGCTATAGTGGCTGTGTGCGAGTCGGAGTCTCGATACGATTTCATGAATAGATTTAAGCTCGTGAACATGATGTTTAGGAAGCACCCAATTAGCCGTATCATCTATAGTTGGATAGTGTTTGATCACTTGAGTTCATGCTTTTCACACGCACTGTCCCACTCTGAGCATTCACTAGCCTTGAATTTGGTTTACATATTATTGATATTTCGGTGTTAGTTGATTGCGCCCACGGGCTAATTGGAACCCCTTTCCTACATTGTGCGCTAAATTGGTATTGCTTATCCGGGCGTTCATTGAGTATTCGGGCAATCGGGGTTTGCTCCCACCGTATTGTTCGCATTACAAGATGGATAGACCTTGTGAAGGCATTGGTTAAATGTGGTTAGTTTGGGTCTCTCCCTAAAGCCTTTTTGACTCGAGCAATTAAGTCTGAGGGGTCTCTTTAAACCTGGTACCCTAAGGCCATTTGGCTTGGGGATGACCGACCTAAAGCTCGTTACATGGGTCAACTAGAAAGCCCGACAGATCCGGGCATTGCACGACCACAAGAAAAAATGGTAGAAAAAAAAAGGAAAAAAAAAAAGGGAAAAGATTTATCATTAGGGGAAGGGGTGAGTTTTAGAGACACACCGGGCTATTGATATTGTGTGAACTGTTCTCGGGATTAGTGAATTTCTAGGTGAGATTCTCACTTACACGCATGGTATGTGATAAATCCCTATCCGATCGTAGTTGAGAGGATTAATTTTGGTGCTAAGTTTGCTGCGAAGTTCACTTGTTTAATTTTGTCCATGGATGGAATATCTTGTCTTTGACTTGCCTGACAGTCACTGTAGTGTTTCAAGAAGCTATTGATTGGGTTGAGTTGCATTCAAATGTCTGAGTCCTTTGTGTTTTGTGGGTTATCACTGCTGAAAACCCTCACGAGACTTCACTCGTCCTATCGGGGCCGCCCGGGGGTTTAAAAGATCTATCCTTTTATTTATGTGTTTTATTCTTTTCGTTGCTCGGGACTAGCAACGCTCAAGTTGGGGGGTGTGATAGGCGCGCAATATCCTTAGATATAAGCGCCTAAGTAGGGCTAATCAACGCGTTAGAGGCGCGGTTTTATTCCATTTTCCACTTGATGCGGTGTGTCCTTGGGTTTTCTTGTTTTTGGTTGTTTTGTAGGGAACAGGCTGGGAAGAGCGCATGGAGTGGACACATGGCGGTCATGCACGTAGGGAACCAGTGGGGCCCAAGTGGGGACGGCCAAGCAAGCTGAGGAGCAAGTTAAAGGTCTCGGTATCGATACAGGGATTGTCCTGTATCGATACCCGAGTGATCATACGCGAACAGAACGTATGGGTATCGATACAGGACTTCTCCTGTATCGATACCGAGGGCGTTATAGTTAATTTTGACTTTGTTACGGATTTTGACTTCGGGAGGGGATATAAATACCCCGTTTTTGGGGCTAATTAGGGTTCCACGAATTTTACTTAGATTTTTAGCTTTGAAGCTTTCGGCTACAACTTTTCTTCAACTTCTACATTCAAGACTTGTTTTCCAGAATCCCAGTTTCAATATTTGTTTGCGGATCGAATTTCAAGATTAATTTTGCAATTACGGTATCATTCTCTATTGTTCTTCATATTTAATCTTTCAAGCATGTCTAGATCTAAGATTATTTTGATGTCTGCACTTTATTTTAATATGTGTGAGTAGTCGTATTGAGTGCGGCCGCGGGACAAGGTGTCCCGTGGCTAGGCTGATTCATATTCCACCTCGGTGCCGAATCACTTTAATTGATGCGCAGTTTCTGAATACGGAACTTTTCTAGCAAACAAAACCCGGGCATCGCCCGTTCTAAATTGCGCAGGAATTGGTGACAAGTGGTGTGCACTTGTTAGGAACTTTTTCCATATTTTTGAACCTATTAATTAAATAATTGTGGCCCGAGTGAATGTGGATTAGACTAGTTGCGGGCACCGTAGTGCCCACGGCTGTGCTCTCCTGTTTTAATTAAGAGTCAAATAACTTAATCAGTTTAATTTCGTTAACTAAATCAGTCATCTGAACAAGGGGTGGCTACCTGAGAGCCAGTTACAAACATAAAGTCTAGCATTGTTTGGGTCAACACCGTAGACCGTCTCTGTGGTTCGACTCCGGTACTTCCGGATTTATTGTGCTGCACCGGTCGATAGTCCTACGCTTGGGACGAAATCTTAGTTAATTTTTAATCACCCGAACGGTCAAGCAGACATTATTTTCACAAACGTTGTGTGCTTGCATAGGTGACATACATCTACGTGGCATCGCATTCATGATTTGGTAGGATGGTGTTGTCTTGTTGTACCATGTTGAGTAAATTTATAACCTTGAAGTAGGGGTCAATATTTACTCTCTCTAGTTGGATACTTGTGATTTGTTGCACATACTTTGTTCTTGACTTCCATTTCATTGAAATTCATGGTTTTCCCCCTTTATGTGAGTTTTCCTAACTTTGATTCTTTGATCTACAAAGTTGGTTGTTGATTGATGAATTTGGGAGTGGAATTGATCTCCCTCCATGTTTAATTGTTGCCTAGCATCTCTACTTTGAGCCTAAACAATCTAATTTGCATTTGGGTTGAAATTCCACACCTTAGAGGTGAAAATCTACAATTTTCTGGGCATTACAGGTGCTGCCCCTGTTTTCCAGGGAGCTGACCCAATTTTCTGAGTGGTTTTCGGCCACCCTTTGACGCCCGTTTGACTCCCGATTGCCTATTTCCTCGTGTATCTGACCTTTGGCATTAGAGCAAATCCAATGCAATTGTCAAAATGGCTATAGCCATTGCTATATTTTGGCACCAAAAAGTGGTTTTTGGTGTTAAAATAGAACCCAGGCTCCAGTGTTTGGTTCTATTTTAGAACCAAACAGTTCCAAAGTTAACTAATTTTCTCACGACCTCACTTTTAATTACGTTTTCAACCCCAATTCAACTATGTACGTTATTTTTAACCCCGTTGTGATCTAATTTTTAACCCCCATTCCGAATTATTTTTTAATTACGTTTTTTTTTCTAATTTTTTAACCCCCATTCCGAATTATTTAGCCGTTGGGCACACCAAATTGGTGTGCATCTTGCCTGCACCGAATAATTATCTCATGTCTCTCTTTCTCCTTCCCATCGTATGTCCAGAGAAAACAAAACCCAGATCTAAAATTGGGGGAAAGGGGAAAATCCAGTCCAACATCTCTCTCTCTCCCACACACACAAATCACAAACACCCTCTGTCTCTCTATTTGCGGTCGTGCCATAGAAGTTGAGGGTTTTTCAGCGGAAGAAATCACCATTGATTCTGGCGAAGGCAACAACCGTTGAGATTCCGGGGATGGCGTTGAGATTCCGGTCGTTTTTGTTTGGCCACTTTCCGATGGGATTTTATTTTCCGGCCGTTTGCCAGCCACTTTCAAGTATGTCCGGCCCACCCATTTTCTGGTATTTGGCAGTTGGAGTAGAGAGGTGGCAAGGATGGCTATAGCCATACTTAGTTCTAAATATAGAACCAAGTATAGCGTTGTGCCATTTTAGAACCAAATATAGCACTGCACTGGATTTGAGTTTTTTGAGTTTGGTGTCAAATTTTGAGTATAGAACCAAGTATAGCTCTTGCATTGGATTTGCTCTTATTGTCACACATGTTTTGGAACCAAGGATTGCAAAGTCATAATTAAATACGTTATCTAATGATACACAAATGTTTGTTGGACTTGGAATATGTGAGTGTGAGTGCGTGTACATAACTCATCGGAAAGTGTGTTTTGATGACATGAAATTGGGAAATGGATTTGTTATGAACATGGAAATGAAGTGTTTTGTGGTAATGATGTGTTTGAACCAATGCCATCATTTGGTAAATTTTTTTTTTTTGATAAAGGCACGCGGGACCTATGGAACCAGGTAGAGGCACGCAAGGCCTACAGAACTCGGTAGAGGCACGCGAGGCCTACAGAACTCGGCAGAGGCACGCGTGGCCTACGAATACCCAGCAGAGGCAGGCTGAGCCTATTGAATCCAGCAGGGGATTTAATCCCTAGGCACGCGGGGCCTATGGAACCTGGCAGAGGCAAGTGGGGCCTACAAATACCCAGTAGAGGCGCGCGAGGCCTACGAATACCCAACAGAGGTGCGCGGGGCCTATAGAACCCTAGGCCCCCGACAGAGGCAAGAGGGGCCTACGAATACCCAACAGAGGCGCGCGGGGCCTATGGAACCCGGCAGAGGCAGGCTAAGCCTATGGAATCCAGCTTAGGGATCAAATACCTAATACTGATGAAAATGATGGATTTTTCTTCAATGAAAGAAAAAAAATGAGATTTTTGGGCTATCTATTGTGTTTTGACGAAACTTCACGTGTGAACATAGATCTAGACTTGTGTGAAATCTCGGTAAAGTTTATCGCTTGATTTGTGTAGCAATTGGAAGATTGGGTGCGGTGTTAACATGTATTCCTCTAGAGTATGGTGCATAGTGGAGTATCATTTGATTGGATGATGATGATTAATTGTGCCAAGGTGCTAAGTGGCTTTTGTTTGAGTACTATTTCTCTAGAAATCAGTAGTACGAAGAAGAGAGTGTTTGTTATTGGTATAAGAAAGGGAGAGTGGAAAGTATTGAATGATTTTGTTATACTATCTTGCATGCATAAGTTTAATCTGTTCATGGGTTTACAAAGCGCAAGTTAAATGCTGTATTAGGTGTTAGATGTGACTGTCTGTTATGAAATGTAAAACTTCTTTTCTAAGAACCTTAATGATCTATTTTCGAATATTCAACTTGGAGTACAGCTGGCCACCGCTACTTCACGATTGAGCATTTGGGGTAGAAATTTTCGGACACGACGCATATATGAAACAAAACTTGGTTTCTTTGTACGGATATGAGTATATACCATATGACATGAGTACCAGAGTAGTTGATGTGATTAGAAGCATAAATTCATTTACTAAATTGTCTGCTCAGTAATCTAAATGTTGTTTCCTTATTTAAATTGTTGAAATTTCTTCTTTTACTATCGTCTGTGTGTTGTCACTAAATGGGAGTTGGTGGTCTTGCTTGCTTATAAATTTTTGAAGTTTGGGGTCCCAGTTGTCTTGGTGTGGCATGCTGGAGATTGAATACGTTGTTGGAATTAAAATTTTGCACGTGGTGATTATAGTAATATCCCTTTGATGTTATGAGTAAATCTGTGATAAATTCTGTTGAGCGACAATGTAATTAAATGCTGAAATATACGATTAATGGTGAGAAGCATACCGAGGTCTTTAGCACATTGTGCACTCTTATGTTTGAATGATATTGTTATATTTTATAACCAAGGGTGAACGGGAAATGGGTAATCAAAGTTAGAAATTTTGATCATGACTGAGGATAATTTAGCGAGAGAGTTGTTTGGAAGTCATTTGAGGACTTAGAGATTTGGAAATCTTAGAACTATAGATTGCAGTGGTGGTTTATTCGGATTGCGTGGGTTGTATAGACTTGTTGTTTGGAGTTGAGATCTGAGTGGTTAAATTAACGTCAAATAAGGGGGAAGGCTAAGTACGTATGTACCATGCGATCATTTTGTGATATACACCCTTGTAGGTTAAGAAAGAAAAGGACATGTAAGGAGATTAATGGTGAGCTAGATGTTGACAGAAGATGAGCTATTGTGCCATAGGGTCAGTACCAGGTGTAGTACATTGGACATCATGGGGTTATACATATGTGGGACTTAGTCCGCCGTTATTTGTTGATACCCCGTTGGGTAGTAGGATTCTTTTAGGATTGGAGATGTGAGTTGGTTATCTGAGTTTGTCTTGATTTTTGCGAGGAACACCGGAGACCGTTAGAACAGTACTCATGAGACCCTCAGGAAGGAAGTTGATTGTATATTTAGTGGTTGACTTGGCAATAGATGAGAACTAGTCCGTTCGTGGGGATTGCCGTGTATCATTTGTGATTTTTCGGGCATGCTTCCAAGAGAGTCACCGGGTTTGTCACCCGAGCAGGTGGTTGCATTCACTGTGGACTTATTATCAGTTGTGGCACCTATCACGAGAATTAAGGTTTCGGTAGATTCGAGTGAGATGAGACTAATTTGACAAGTGAGAGCTGATTTTCATACGTGGAGTTGACTGCTCCGTTTACCTCTATACATATCACGAGAGGGACTTGAATACGTGTCGATGTAATATGGGAGCGTGGTAACGTGTGGGTTTTGTTTTTGATTTGATTGAAGCACTTAGTAAATTTTACTTTGAGAGATTATTCGTTTGCATGAAAATCTGGTAGTTTAATTACGTCCATTAGAGACTTGCGTGTTATGACTCATTTTTGGTAAGGGACTTGGAGACACGTGAAGAAATTATGATTGAGAGAGTAAATGTGGTGCTATTGAATGAATCAGGAAGGTTTGGTATTGTTTGGTGTTATTACCGCATTAATTGCACATTTATGAATTATTCCACGTATGGGTTGATCGGTAATATGTGCTATGTTGTTCAAATTGGAGTTTGTGTTCGTGACATCTTACAGGGGAGATCAATACGAAAGTTTAGAGGCATGGGAAGAATTACTAAGGAGTGAGATGATACGAACAGTGAGGGTTATGAGGGGTAACTTAGCTTTTGATAAATTAACATGGGTGTGAGAGAACAAAGCGCAAGATAGATGTTCAGATGTTTTGCCATTTGGCCATGTGGATAGTTGTGACAAGTTGCATATCATTTGGGTGCAGTGGCGGACACGTATCGGGTACGGTGTCGGATACGGTTGTTTTTCATGTATGGCATGTCTAGTACATTCTTGTGTTGACGCACAAAATTTTGAGGACAAAATTTTTCTAAGGAGGGTAAGATGTAAGGACCCGTATTTTTGCAAAACATTTTGAAAATAAAGTTGGGGTTTTGTGAGGAAATGTTTAAAATGTTTATTAGTGAAGTTTGGAGGTTATTTAAATGTGATGTGGTGTTTTTAATATGCACAAGTGACTTGAGGGGTGTGAGTGCAATTATCTAGATATATATGTGTGTGTGTGGTCGGGAGAAGAGAGATGGCATAAGAGATCAGAGGAGAGAAGAAGAGGAGAAGAAAATGAGAAAGAAAGGAGGAGAAAGAGAGGAGGAAAGAGAGGGAGAGAGAGAGAGAGAGAGAGAGAGAGAGAGAGAGAGAGAGAGAGAGAGAGGCCGGCTGCCTCCACCTCCGGTGACCTCCACCACCACGTACGACCACCATATCCACCCCAAGCTTCATCTCCACAAGTATATCTTTTCTCTCCTTCGTTTTTTTTGCTAATTTTATTGTACAAATTCACGTTTTTGGTACCGGCAGGTACAACAGTTTGTTACAGCTAACTGGGTCATGGTTTTTAGACGATTTCTCCTTCATAAACTGCTAATTAGGTTTCAATCCCTTCTTATGATTTAACGTTAACTCAAAACCCTTTCATTTGCCGCTGGAATCACTCCAATCCATCAAGAAATGAATTTGTTATGAATTTTTGAAAATCGGGTCTGTAGTCCGTAAATCTGCTCTTTGGCAGATTCGTGTGGCCTGCGTATTTTTCCGTTTTCTCATCTTTTAAGTTCGAATTGGATTTGGGTCTCTTCTGTAACTTTGAAGGTCATCTCAATACGAAACTTTTGGCACAAGAATCACTCAAAAATATTAAGAGTTCGATTTATGGTGATGTTTCAAAGTTAGGCTGTCCAGTTCATCCGTTTTCCTACCGATCTCTGTTTTGGCCGATTGTTTTGATATAGTTCCAGAACTTGTAAATTTATGAAAACTTTACAGAAGCTACCCATGGATGTTCTCTGTGTTGTGTAAAAATTTCAGAGGTTAATTTGAAGTATAGAAAATATGAACAATGTTTGATCAGATTGTGGTACTAAACTTCACTGTGCTAACAGCTACTTGTTGGGCCTCCATTGTTTTTCTTGGAGCTTGAGTTTTGGGAGTTTGGGTTTTGCGCAAAACCCTATCAAGAAGAGATTTCTCTCCTCTCTCCATATATTTATGTGTTTAGATCATGAATATCCAATTTCTTAACTCGATTTTCGGATATATTGATGTGTTGTGAAATTTTTAGCCTTTGCTCATAAATTTGAGATTTTGGGTGAAACTTCTAAGTAAGGGTTGAATGTTTGACTATTTTAGAATGTTTATCCGTATAAATCTTGAATTTAGTTGACTGGTGGAGAGAATCATGATTTGGCTAAAGTTACGGTTTATGGCTTGAATCAAAATTGGGACTTTCGTGACATTGAAGACTATACTTCCAATTACTTTCTTCATAGAGAAATTGGGATATAATTCATAGGAAAATTTTCTTTTTCTATAAAATACTAGAATTTTTTTTTCTTTTGCAGGGGCGACTGCCCTTACTGGCTCCCCTTTGCTTCCATCCCTGTTCAAGAGGTTATGTTCTTATTCATCCACATTCAAACCATTGAAGCAAGTCCTTTTGTGGAGTTCAAAAGGCATCTTTGGAAGGCTTGAGGATTCAAGAGTTAGTGATCATGCAGGAGTACGGCGAACACGGATTTGGCAAGTAGTTCTTAGGGCTCGTGGTGAGGATACACAATCGAGAGTAAGAACACTTGTAACTATACGATACTTTTAGTGCATGATACCTTCCATGGTTTTTACCCATTCACGGGTTATCCATGTATTGTGTTGATTGTCTGATTTGTTTTTCGTTGTGTATTTGGTTTATTATCGGTTGGTGGATTGATAATTAAGGAGTTTAAACATCACAAATTTATATACCTAGGGTTCTAGGATTTTTTTTCAAATTGAAACCGATTACAGCACTTGGTGAACTCCACTCGATCATGCCTTACGATCTTCTGTTGTATTCCATGATACCTCAATTCTCACACCCAGTTGTAGACTCAAACAAGATCTGTTTATTCTCTCTCTTTCTCTCACAACCGAATTTTTGTTCTCTCAAAAAATGTGCGAGACCTAGAGAATAAAATAATATATTTGTATGACTAGGGCAGAGACCTCAGGAGAAATAAATCTTGACTCATTGTGAAAATAAGAAATCCTAATCCTATGAGGAATCTATTTCTTATTTCACAAATTATAATTACACCACTTAATAATTATAATTGCACTCCCATCCTTATGTCAATTATATTTTGATTTCCACATTATTAAATACTTATTAATCTCCCCACATTAAATTACAAATACCTGTTGATTAAATTAAATTACAGATAATTACATTTAATCAACATCTTATAAAGTCTTGACCCAACTCACCAAATATCAATCTCTACCAGGATGTGGATTCCATCAATAATTAATATCCGTAAATATCATGTCGTGACCCAACTCACCAAAACTATTGACCCAAAAGAGAATCTCACTCTATAACTAATTAAAATCAATACCATTAAATGTATCTATGTGATAATTATCTTTGGATTAAGAGTGTAAGCATTCATAATAATTATAAGATTCTAATATCTTACAATCATTATTAGAACAATTATCTTAAAGCGGTCTTGTTCAATGCTCACAAAGTGTACAATGAGTTGGAACCTAGAATTGCTCCCTGTAGTCAAGACAAACTTACTAAACATTGTACTACATCTTATTGATGGTGTGTCAAATTTCATTTACGACTACGAACTAATAACTTCTATTCCACAAGAACCCAATCTTAAGTTTGTAAGCTCTACTCTACACACTAGATTATCTAATATAGAATAAAAGATACACATGAACAACATACAATAATTGTAACATCCCTAATTTTCGTAACAATTTTTTCTTTTATTAAATCTATTTCCCTTTTTAATTTAATTATTTTCCTTGTTAATTATTATTTTGGGTAATAATTTTACTAGTGAACCCTAATTAGTGACTAGATTTTTCCCAAGATAACTCTAGGATTCTCCCTAGGTCTTCCTAAAAAATAATAGCCATGTGCATGCATGTGAAAGGAGAGAGGAAGTTTCTTGGTAAACTTGTTAACCAAGGAAAGGAAGGAGTGTAAACTTGTTCACCATGTGCATGCATGTGAGGAATGTTGAAAAATATTTATTGACTAAGTGTTGGATTGAAATTAGTGAGGTGGGGTCACATTTATATACACAAGGGACATTTGGGTGGGGGGTGTAATAAGGGGATTATAATAGGAAGTGTATGGGGGAAGTTTGCAAAAAAAATCAAAACAACACTCTCCCCTTTCTCCTCCACCCAACCGGCCCTTTTTCTCTCCTCCCTCTCCACCATTGTTGCTCCCTCGAAACTCAAATCTCTCACTCCTCACTCAACCACTTCAAGAACCTATGTCATTTTCACGTTCTATGCATTCTACGGAGCTTGGGTTGCCGTGTATTCACACCGAGAGCTCCAAATTCGGGATTGGGGGTTTCTACACCTAGGGTTTCACTCATCTTCAATTTTCAAGCAAAATCTTGAGATAGGGGAACAATGTCTACTCTCTCTAGTTGTATACTTGTGATTTGTTGCACATAATTGGTTCTTGGCTTCAATTTCATTGAAAATCATGTTTTCCCTCTTTATGTGGGTTTTTCATATTTTGATTCTTTGATCAATGAAATTAGTTGTTGATTGATGAAATTGGGAGTGAAATTGACCTCCCTCCAGCATCTCTAGGTTGAGCCTAAACTATCTCATTTGTGATTGGGTTGAAATTCCACACCTTAGAGGTGAAAATCTGCACTGTTACTGTACATTTGTTGCTGTCCCAATAATTTCCAGCAGATGCCCCTGTCCTCGGGGTGGTTTTCGGCCACCCTTTGACATCCGTTTGATCCCCGATTGCTCATTCCTTCGTGTATTTGGCCTTTGGCATCTTTTTCACCCATGTTTGACTCGAGGATTGTGAACTCATAGGCAAATGCATCATCTAGGGTCACGTGGACTTTTGTTGGGTTTTGGAAAGTGTGTGTGAGGGTGTACGTAACCCATTTTATTGAAAGATGTGTTTTGGTGAAATAAAGTTGGAAAAATGGACTTGTTATAAAAATTGAATGTAATGTTTGTGGTTATGAGGTGTTTTAAACCAATGCCATCATTTGGTGAGATTTTGCAAAGGTTCACGGAGCCTATGAAATTCGGCAGGGGCACGCGGAGCCCATAGAATCCGACAGGGGCACGTGGAGCCCATGGAATCCGGCAGAGGCACGCGGTGCCGATAGAATCCGGTAGAGGCACACGGAGCCTATGGAATCCGGCAAAGGGATTAAATCCCTAGTATAAAAAAAAATTGATGGTTTTCTTCAATAAAAGAAATGAGAAATGAGATTTTTGGGACTATCTTTTGTGTTTGATAGAACACGACGTGTGAACTTGGATTTAGACTTGTAGGAGAAACTTGGGTAGTTTGGTGAACAAAAATGGAAACTTGAGCGGTGTTGGGTACTTAGAAAAGATTTTAACATTTGGGTTGTGCGTGTGTATACTTGGAAATCACATATTCGAGTACTCGATGTTTCCTAGTTCTTTCTCAAATGATTTGATTACTTGTACTCACATATGTACTTCCATTTGACATAGCTTAACCCCATGTGCATGCATCATATTTATACACCTAGCGGTAGTAGAATAGTTCTCCTACGGACCGTCTGCTCACCCTATCATTTTTCCGTTACCCAGCTTTGATCGTGCATAGTTTGAAGTGCATGACTTGGATGATGAGCATACATGACTTGGAGTTATTTTATTCATCTACTATGAATAAACTTTTTGGGAAGATGATAATGTAACTCTAATCTTTTCATTATTTTTTACATTGGGTTGTAATAACTTATGGGATATTATATGATTTCACCTTTGGGGCAAGGGTGCCCTAACACTTGATTGTTGATGGGCTAAGGATGTACCTTTTGTATGGAAACCTCTTGGGAAGGATTTATGGAAATCTTTAATATTTGACTTATTAATTGTAAGTGATTCCTTTATTTATGTTTTATAAAAATGAGGGCGTGACAACTTGGTATCAGAGCACTAGCCTCGAAAACTTTGAGACCGTGGGGAGACTTAAAGTCTCAGGGCTTAAACCATTGCATTGATTTTCACGAAAACCATTTTCTCATTCATTGTGTGCTTGTGTTACATTCATGAGCATGAGGCCATTGTGGTAACATTGCATCACATGTAAAGGCATAGTGTTGAGTTGTACCCGTGTTGGGATTTGGCGTTGGAGGCTTGATCTCATTGAGATATTGTGGGACTAAATGAATCTTTTTTTTCTTATCTTATATTGGAACTATGCCGTCTCAACGTGACCAACCGGTTAGGGGCGTGTGAAGGAATAGGAGAGCTAGGGGCGGTGGTCACCGTCACCAACGGGTTGAGGATGAAGTAAGTCAACATGGGAAAAATCTGGGGGATGAGGAAAGGCGCAAACCGGGGGTGCAAGATCCTCAAGGGCCACTTTTGGCCCAATTGGTCACCGCTTTGACAACCGCCATCAACCAACCAAGGGGGAATCCAACACCTAGAGCCATGGAGATTGCCGAGAAATTTGGCAAGTTGAACCCTGCACAATTCGATGGGAAATCCTGGGATCCGCTTGATGCCAATCATTGGCTTGCGGAGATGAGGAAACATTTTGACGTTATGGACATCACTAGTGACACCACAAAAGTCTGCTTGGTGGCTTGCCAGCTCTTCGGCGAGCCAAACGAATGGTGGGAGTCTATTTTATCGGCACGTAGGGATGCACGGAGAGTTGATAGGGCGGCTAGGCATGTTGTGGAATTGGATGTTGAGAACATCACATGGGCAGAGTTTGAGACTTTGTTTGAGAATCAATATTTTCCCCAATACCGCGAGAGATTGAGAGAGCAATTTGAGAATCTCGAGCAAGGGAACATGACCGTTAGCAAATATGCACTCGAATTTCAATACTTGGGTTGATTTGCGCTGGAGTTGATTAGCACCAAGGAACGGAAATGTCGCCAATTTGAAAGGGGGTTGCATCCGTCCGTTAAGAGGCTTGTTATGAGTAGCAGGTTGAACTCATTCCCGGAGATAGTTGAGCTAGCAAGGAGCTTAGAGTTGCCGAGGAATGCGTCGAGGAATTCGCGGGGCTTCGATAATAGGCACTCGACCGGGAACGTGAGTGTGGCTACGGGGAGTTATGGGAGCCAAAGTAGGAAGAGACAGAGGGATACTTTTCCACCTCCACAAAGCTGATCGGGCTCCTGCACACCGACTGCTTCGGGTTTTGAGGGACCTTCTTCTCACTCTTCTAGACCGCAAGCCACTTGCTTTTATTGTCTTCAGGAGGCGCACATTCGGGCCCATTGTCCTCAGCTTCGGTCTCAGCCACAGTCTAGGCCTCCTCCACAGTCTAGGCCCATTTGAGTGTGGCGGGTTTGGCCATGTCGCCAAGTACTGTCCACAGAGAGGGGTTTCACGTAGCGAGTCGGGCTCGGTGCAGCAGCCTAGAGGTGGACAGGGTTTTAGTCAGTAGCCGAGGGGCAAACAGAGTCAGCTGCACTACCAGTCAGACCACCACAGTTCATGGGCCACAAGGTGGCAGGGGGGTGAGTTCGCCCACGCCGGTTCAGACAGTTCCGAGTAGGGCCTACGCCGTTACTACAACCACACCACCACCACCACCTCCTTTCGCTACTACTCAGACACCAGAGACTTCCGTTGTGAGGGGTACTTTTCCTCTCTTCAACTCCTTCGCTAATGTTTTGTTTGATTATGAAGCGTCACACTCTTTCATTGCCGCATCATTTGTACGTGCACTAGAGTTAGAAACCGATGAGCTTAGCCCTCCATTGTTTGTTGACACACCGTTGGGTGGTAGGACTCCGCTAGATTGTATATGTTGGGGTTGCGAGTTGGTAACCCTTGATCGGCGGTTCTTGTTTGATTTCATCGTGTTGGGTATGTCCGGGTTCGATCTCATATTTGGGATGGATTGGTTATCGACTTTTCATGCAACCATTGACTGTTTCAAACGCTGAGTTTGTATTTGTCCGCCAGAAGGGGGTTTTGAGTTTTCTGGGAGCATCGGGAACCGCTAGAGTCGTATTTGTGTGGGTCTCGGAAAAGGTAATCAATCGCGTGCCTATTAGAGAGTTTGACACTAGATGAGGACTTGTCCACTCGTGGGGAGTTACCGAAGGTTGTTTGTGACTTTCTGGACGTTTTTCCAGAAGAGTTACCGGGTTTGCCACCCGAGCGAGAGGTTGAGTTTACGATTGATCTAATGCCGGGCACCGCACCTATTTCTATGCCACCTTATCGTTTCGCACCGGCAGAGTTGAGGGAATTGAAAACCCAACTCCAAGAGTTACAAGACTTAGGCTTCATTCACCCTAGTACTTCACTGTGGGGAGCACCGGCTCTTTTCGCGCAAAAGAAAGATGGGTCTCTCCATTTGTGCATCGACTACCGTAAGCTAAACCGGGTCACCATTAAGAACAAGTATCCCATGCCTAGGATTGACGGCCTGTTTGACCAACTAAGGGGCGCGACTTGCTTTTCCAAAATTGATTTGAGGTCCGGTTATCACCAACTTAAGTTCGTCGAGAAGATATTCTGAAAACCACCTTTCATACTTGATATGACCATTATGAGTTCGTGGTCATGCCTTTCGGCCTCACTAATGCACCCGCTACTTTCATGGACTTGATGAATCGCATCTTTCGAGCTTATCTTGATCGGTTTGTCGTGGTTTTTGTTGACGACATCCTCATTTATTCACCTACCGAGGAAGATCACCAATCTCACCTCACCATTGTTCTTGAGCTTTTGAGAGAGCACCGGTTGTATGCTAAGTTGAGCAAGTGCGAGTTTTGGTTGTCCGAGGTTAAATTCTTGGGTCACGTAATGTCGAACGATGGGGTTTCCATAGATTCGGGCAATATAGAATCAGTTTTGAATTGGGAGCGTCTGAGGAGTGTGTTTGAGATTTGGAGCTTTTTGGGCTTGGCCGGGTATTACCAATAATTTGTTCTTGATTTCTCGCGATTAGCGGCACCGATGACACGTTTGGCACGTAAGGGGACACGGCTTGTGGAGTGGGTAAAATCTGATTACCCTACTATTAGGCATAGCACGTGCCTTAGTTGATCACCACGAGAGGGTGAATAGCTCGGCACCACATTGGGAGCCTTAAACTCTGTGCCGGGCTGGTTTGGCCACGAATGAGGCTAGAACTAATAAAGAGTAAACTAATAAATCAGGATGCACTAGCTCGGCGTAAGGCATAAAGGATGCCCCTGATATGGCCGAGCTAGGAAGGCTACGTGTATAGCTTAAACAGCATTCTGGAATACATAGTTCAGCTCGGCGTGATGAGTTGAGCTATGTACGAGTTATTCCGAGCTACGCGTAAGCATGGCACCGCCACGAATAAGGCGGTGAGACATTCCAGAATATTCTACAGCGGCTCCTTATGAGATAAGGAGCAATCCCGTGAAATAAGGGATTGATATGGGAAGTCCTAACGTAATTAGGAGTAGGCCCCATATAGGAAGGAATCCTATATGGAAAGGAAGACCCCTGCTAGACGAGATCTAGCAGGACATGGAGACTCGTCCCTAATAGGAAAGTCCTATTAGGAAAAGGATTCCTAAAGAGAATAGGAAACGGGGGCACGAGATGCCTAATATGAAGAACATCTACACCTATAAATACAAGGCAATAACCATGACAAAAGGTACGCTGTGAAACCCATTTTCATACGCATTGTGGTTTGAATTCACCAAGTACGTGATACTAACTTAGGCATCAGAGGGCCTTTGCCAACAAGAGGCAAAGGTGCTCTAACCCTTTTCCCTGTCTTGCAGATTTAGGGTTGAACTAAGGAAGCACGTGATCCAGGGCTACGTGGATTTTATCCCCGTACAATTGGCACCGTCTGTGGGAAACACTTACGTAAAAGCTCGATCCCTTTTTTAAGAGAGATCAACAATGGTGCTTTCAGAACCTCTTTTGTGCACTCCACGAAGGCAGGATATAGAAGACGATGGTACCACGCTTGTGTATACTACGAGAAAGAGCACAAGGGTGGACAAAACTCCCGTGGCTCTAAGAGCACCACAGAAGAAGCCGGCAGCAAGGAGGTTCAACATAGGGCACATCCCTGAGATTCCAAAATTCAGGGATACACGCCTAACATGTCACGATTCTCCAAGGGCAGGCGAAAGGCGAGGACGCTCAAAGACACCACCAAGAGGTGGGGAAGCCTCCACCCGACGAGAACGGGGGAGGAGTCCCCCGAGGAAGGATTGTCGGAAGCACACAAGAAACCGAGAGAGGGAAGATAGCCTTGACAGAAAGGAGCAAGAGGCAGAGGACTTGGCCCGTGAAGTCACTCGACTAGAACGAGAAATTCAGGACCTAAAAAAGCAGCTTCAGGAGAAAGAGAAAGATCTACGCTCACGGACGAGATCCATGCATTATGAGAAGGAAAAGAAAAGTCGTCATCACGATAACGTCTACACTGACCGAGCAGCCTCTCCACGAAAAAGGAGAGACAGGAGCGTTTCTGTTGAAAAGAGAGAAAGAAGGAAGCACGCTAGGGACAGATATGAGAGATCTGGCTCCAATGAGCACATTCCTGAGCAGCATGCGAGACGGAGGGACGTTGGCCGAGCTGAGGGAGGCCCTAAGACTGCACGAGAGGCAGCTAAGGAAGCCCTAGGCCAGATTTCCAAATCGCCATTGGCCCATTGGATTCGCGCAGAGAAGACGCCGAGCAGGGTAAAGCACTCAGCGTTCATCCCTTACGAAACTAGCACGGACCCTGTGGCCCATATTCAACACTACCAGCAGACCATGTTTATGCATGAGCAAGATGATGCATTGATGTGCAAGATGTTCCCATCCAGCCTAGGAAAAGTGGCCTTGAGTTGGTACCATAAGCTCCCAGAAGGATCCATATTCAACTGGCCGAGGAGTTCACTGCTCGGTTCCTTACAAGTCGAGCAGCTCCAAAAACATTCGATGCATTAACTTCTATGAGACAGAGGGATGATGAGACTCTGCGATAGTACTCAAAGCGTTACTGGGAAGCTTTCAACGAGATTGAAAATTGTAGTGAGGAGTATGCTCTGGCAACATTCAAAACAAGTCTGCCCTACGAGAATCGCTTACTATGCACCCAGTCAAGACTGTGGCCAACTGATGGAGAGAATTCAGGAGCACACACGGGTAGAAGATGACATCCTGCAGGCAGGAGGAAAGATCGTCGCTGGATACCATAAGCTCCCAGAAGGATCCATCTTATGCTGGTCTCAACTGGCCGAGGAGTTCACTGCTCTGTTCCTTACAAGTCGAGCAGCTCCAAAAACATTCGATGCATTAACTTCTATGAGACAGAGGGATGATGAGACTCTGCGACAGTACTCAAAGCGTTACTGGGAAACTTTCAACGAGATTGAAAATTGTAGTGAGGAGTATGCTCTGGCAACATTCAAAACAAGTCTGCCCTACGAGAATCGCTTACTATGCACCCAGTCAAGACTGTGGCCAACTGATGGAGAGAATTCAGGAGCACGCACGGGTAGAAGATGACATCCTGCAGGCAGGAGGAAAGATCATCGCTGGATACCATAAGCTCCCAGAAGGATCCATCTTATGCTGGTCTCAACTGGCCGAGGAGTTCACTGCTCCGTTCCTTACAAGTCGAGCAGCTCCAAAAACATTCGATGCATTAACTTCTATGAGACAGAGGGATGATGAGACTCTACGACAGTACTCAAAGCGTTACTGGGAAACTTTCAACGAGATTGAAAATTGTAGTGAGGAGTATGCTCTGGCAACATTCAAAACAAGTCTGCCCTACGAGAATCGCTTACTATGCACCCAGTCAAGACTGTGGCCAACTGATGGAGAGAATTCAGGAGCACGCACGGGTAGAAGATGACATCCTGCAGGCAGGAGGAAAGATCGTCGCTGGACAACCTCAGCTCCCAGAGAAAAGGACAATGGAGTCAAAGGCGTACAAGCAAGACTTCACGACGGGAAGGAGGGATTATGCACAACAGAAGAAGGATAAAGCTGATCCAGACCCCAAGTCGTACTTCAGTGTTATGGCGACTTTCAATATACCCATCTACAAGATGTTGTACAGGATCAAGAACGAACAATGGTTCAGAAGACCCCCAAAGATGACTAGGAACCCAAAGAAGAGGAGGGCTACCAATCAGCACTGCAGCTATCACAGAGATTGGGGACACATGACTGAGGATTGCGCGGAGTACAAGAAATTCTTGGATGAGAAAGTGGCGGAGGGCCATCTTAAAGAGTTCTTGGCTGATAGCAAGACTGATGCCGAGCTGGTAGAGGAAATGGACTACGAGAAAGGTCCAAAGGGAACAATCCATATGATACATGGATTAGTCGCCCCTTATACCAACAACGAGATAAGGCACATCTAGCGGGTCAACGGCCAGGCAAAACAAGTCATGAAGCTCGGCATGAAGAGGCCGAGGGCTGAGGAAGTCATGGACATCCCAATCACCTTCACTGACGACGATCTGGATGGAGTAGTGGTGCCACATAACGATGCGTTGGTAATCACCCTACGAATAGGGGATTATGACGTGGAAAAGATTCTTGTCGATCAGGGAGCTAGCACAGAGATCATGTACTACCAAACTTTCAAGAAGATGGAACTCCCACCGAGCTCATTGCAAAAGTGTTTAGTTCCACTGGTCGGCTTTAGTGCACAGACGGTGTGGCCTATGGGAAAGGTCACATTGCCTGTCCGAGCTGGATCAGTAGTCCTGAAAACCGATTTCCTTGTGGTAGACATCCCTTCCTCCTATAACGTGATTATAGGAAGAACCTGGATGCACAAAATGAGGGCAGTCTCTTCAACTTACCACCAGAAGATCAAGTATCCTGGAGCGGATGGCATTGAGTGCGTTAGGGGAAACCAGAAAGTAGCCGACCTATGTTTCAACATGGTATTGAAGAAATCCCCCAAGGCCGAATTGGTGCAGACAGTCGAAGTTCCAGATCAGCCTACCTTGGAAGACATTGGAGGTGACCCCACCAAGAAGGTGGTGGAAGGGTTAAAGAAGATACAGATCCAGGGAGACGATGAGGAAAGGTATTTCTTGATCGGTGAGGCACTTGCCGAACGGGAAGAAAGGGATTTGGTCGCCTTTCTGAGGGACCACATCGACGTTTCGCTTGGAATCCCCAGGAGATGCCCGGGATAGACCCCAAGATAATCTGCCACCATTTAAACGTGGATCCTCAGCACAAACCAGTTGTGCAGAAGGCGAGGAGGTCGGCACCGTAGCACGCCGACGCTGTAATTGAAGAGGTGGATCGCCTACTAGAAGCGGATGCCATACGAGAAGTGAGCTATCCAGACTGGCTAGCCAACACAGTTGTGGTCAAGAAGAAGAACGGGAAGTGGAGAGTTTGTGTGGATTTCACCAGCCTCAACAAAGCATGCCCGAAGGATAGCTTTCCACTCCCCAGGATCGATCAGCTAGTAGACGCCACATCAGGCTATGAAAGGATGAGCTTCCTTGACGCATATCGAGGATACCACCAAATAGCCATGCATGAGCCAGACCAGGAGAAAACATCCTTCATCTCACCAAGAGGACTCTACTGTTACAAAGTTATGCCATTTGGGCTAAGGAATGCTGGAGCAACCTACCAGAGGTTGGTCACTGAGATGTTCAAGGAACAGCTCGGCAGAACCATGGAGGTCTACATCGACGACATGGTGGTAAAAAGTAGATTGAAGCCTGATCACCTTGCCGATCTGGAGGTAACTTTCAATATTCTGAGAAAATACAAATTAAAGTTAAACGCCTCCAAGTGTGCCTTTGGAGTTAGCTCGGGGAAGTTTCTAGGGCACTTGGTGACTAAAAGGGGGATCGAGGCTAATCCAGATCAGATCACGGCACTGCAAGGCCTAGAAAGCCCAAAGACCACGAAGGAGGTCCAAAGGCTAACAGGGATGGCAGCAGCTCTTAATCGCTTCATCAGTAAATCCTCAGACCGCTGCAGACCTTTCTTTCAACTTCTGAAGAAGAGAGAAGGGTATGAATGGGGAGCCGAGCAGGAACTGGCTTTCCAGGAGTTAAAAAGTTACCTGTCCTCACCACCTTTACTCTCTACTCCAGAAGAAGGGGAGCGGTTGATATTATACCTAGCAGTATCTGATCATGCATTCAGCTCGGTTCTCCTACGAACGAAGGGAACAGAGCAGGCTCCGGTCTACTTTGTGAGCAGAACAATGTTAGATGCTGAGACGCGTTACCTACCGTTGGAGAAATTGGTGTACGCTCTTGTCATAGCTTCAAGAAAGTTACCTCACTATTTTCTACAGCATCCCATCACTGTGTTCACGGAATATCCACTAAGAGCCTTGCTCAGGAAGGCAGACTTCTCTGGATGAATATCCAAGTGGTCCATCGAATTGAGTCAATTTGACCTTGACTATCAGCCAAGGACGGCAATTAAAGGGCAAATCTTGGCTGACTTTGTAGCTGAGTTTACCCCAACAGTGGCTCCACCTCCACCAGCTCTCCACGAGAAGGAGCAAGAAGTCAATCACCCCGAGCAGCCAACGAGAGTGGCCGATCTGGACCCAGAGCAATGGAGGCTCTATGTTGATGGGTCAGCTTGCAACAAGGGATCTGGAGCAGGGGTGGTGTTGTTCTCTCCAGAAGGTTTGGTACTAGAGCAAGCACTACGGCTGGGATTTAGTGCTACAAACAATGTAGCAGAATATGAAGCATTGCTCACTGGATTGAGGAGCGCCCTGGAGCTCAAGGTAACAAAATTACGGATATTTTGTGACTCACAATTAGTTGTTAATAAGCTTTTAGGAGAATATGCTACGAAGAGCGAGAAGATGGTTGTGTACTCAGAAGTGGCCAAGGATTTGCTTGACAAGTTTAACAAAGCTCACATACAACAAATCAGCTCGGGCCAAAATGCACATGCAGACTCATTGGCATGCTTAGGGTCAGCAGTAAACACGGAGTACCGCCGTACGATAACTGTGGATTATTTGAACGAACCAAGCATTGGGCGAGCGATAGAGATCGTGATGGAAACAGAGCTTGGGCCGAGCTGGATGGACCCAATAGTGGCATACTTACGAGATGGGACATTGCCAGAAGACAAGAGGGAAGCTCACAAGATCAAAACCAAATCAGTACGTTTCTGGCTCTCTCCAGAAGGTAAGCTTTACAGAAAGTCTTTTCTCAGTCCATACTTGTTGTGTGTACACCCAGCTCTTGTTCAGAAATTCCTCCATGAAATCCATGCTGGAACATGTGGAGGACATACTGGTGGACGGTCAATAGCCCACCGAGCAATATCCCAAGGATATTGGTGGCCTTACATGCAGGAGGATGCAAAGGCTTTTGTCAAGAAGTGTGAAAAGTGTCAGAGATACTCCCCTCTCATCCGAGCTCCAGCGGAGGATCTATTGCCTCTGACCAGTCCGTGGTCGTTTGCTCAATGGGGGCTAGACATCGTGGGTCCTCTCCCTATGGCAACAGGGAAACGAAAATTCCTACTCATTGGCACTGACTACTTCACTAAATGGATAGAGGGGGAAGCTCTTGCCAAAATCACAGAAGCAATGGTGGAAAGATTTGTGTGGAACAAAATAATCACAAGGTTTGGAGTACCCTACTCCATCATCTCAGATAACGGGTCCCAGTTCGGCAAGAAGTTCAAAGCTTTTTGTGCTCAGTACGGCATCAGAAACTATTATTCCACCCCAGCTTACCCACAGAGCAATGGCCAAGCGGAGGCTTCGAACAAAACTATTCTCAAAAGTCTCAAGAAGAGGTTGGAGAGGAAGAAGGGAAAGTGGCCTGATGAGCTTCCAGCCATGCTCTGGGCATACCGGACCACCCCACGGCGATCTACGGGAGAGATGCCGTACTCCCTCGCTTATGGGACAGAGGCAGTAATTCCCTTGGAGATTGGATTGCCAACCATTCGCACAACTCTCGTGGAGTCAGGGGGCAACGATAAAGCCCTGGCCGAGCAACTTGATCTCGCCGAGGAAAGAAGGGAGCGTGCCCTTATCACCTTAGCAGCGTATCAAGAGCAGCTACAGAGGAGCTACAATAAGAAGGTGCAGCCAAGAGAGTTCAAAATTGGAGATCTAGTCCTAAGGAAAGTCTTGGCTAATACCAAAGTATCCTCTGACGGAAAGCTCGGGCCGAACTGGGAAGGCCCATATAAGATTATGGGGATTGCTGGAATTGGGGCTTACCGTTTGGCCGATCTGGATGGAGACCCAGTGCCCCGACCATGGAACATCTAGAACCTGAGGAAATTCTACCAGTAGTTTGTTTATGTGATTACGAATACAATCACATGAATACGAATAAATTCACATCTTTTCTATGTATGGTTGGGATTACGAGTGAAATCACCAACGACAGGAATTTAGATCTTTTAATCCTTCAAGCATTAATGAAATTTTGTCTTTTCTTATTATGGTTTTGATTAATATGAAACAAAATTGCCTTTCAAATTTTGTTTCCTATTGGGGAGCAGAGGGTGAGAGCATACCCTAACATTTATGGATTATAGTTGAGTATGAAGACACTCACTCTAAAACTCCTAAGTACGAAAAACTTAGATTTGCAACGATGAATGCAAAATTTGCAACGATGAATGCAAAAATCCAAGTATGTGGACACTTGGTATAAAATCTCTAAGTATGAAAAATACTTAGAATTGCAACGAATATTGCAGCGGTTAAGTCTCTAAGTATGAAGAAACTTAGAACTGCGGCGAAAAATGCATACAAGTTAAATCTCTAAGTACGAAGAAAGCTTAGATTCCTAAAGCACCGAAACACTTGCAGAAGTAAAAGTGCATGACATAAAAGAGTACGGAGGAACTTAAAAAGCTCGACAAAACTCAAAACAACAAGTACCGGAGTATCAACAGGCCACAGACGGCCGAACAAGACCACGCAGGGTCAAGAGTAAAGTTCAAATGATAACAGATGGGATTAATAAATAGGCGTCAAGCCTCTTCACCGTGCTGACCAGCATCAGTGGCAAGATTAGGGACGGGGCTGTCATCCCGAAGACCTTCAGCAACATCGCCTCCTACAATGGTAAGATCAGTGATGGTTTCTTCTGTCAGGGTCTGTTCGGCGAGAGATTCAGGTTGGGCCTCAGAGTCAGGCTGAGCTCCAGCACCAGAGTTGGCTTGGGTAGCGGCCACCTCACTGGGGAGCTCCATGTCAGTCCAGTGAGGGGAAGACGGGTCCACACCGAGCTTGGTAAGGCACCTCCGCCAGGCCGCACCCCAGACGGCATCTTGAACAACTGGCATCTGCGCCTTGTAATTGTCCGTGATCACGCCAACAGCACGATCATATTCAGCTTCAGCTTTGGCCTATGCATCAGCAAGTTGTTGTCGAAGTTCACGCTCAACCTCCTCAGCCTTCCCCCTTAGCTCGGCATTAGCCCTCCGCAGTCCCTCGGTCTCTTCCCAAGCATCTTTCAGCAACTGAGCATATTGGGCATTCTCTCTCTCAGCTCTCTCCGCCCTTTTTTGCTCCTTCTTCAGTTCCTTCTTAGCGTCCTTAGCTCTCTCCAGACCAACCGACGCCTTTTGCATGATCTGCAAAGGAAGAAACGACCAATAAGTGGAGGGATAAAAATGCAAGAAAAGAGTAGAAGGAAGCCCCTTTTTACCTTAGCACTGGATTGAAATATGGACTTCATAAGGCTGTCGTAGGAGTTGCCCTTTTCCCTGTCCATGTCCAGGGGGAGAAGAGCAGCTCGGGAGACGCCATAGGCGACATCCACGAAGGAAATTTTGTCGATCATGTTTACAGGGGTACCATCGGGGCGAGCAAGCACTGGAGCCCAAGGTTGTACCAGAGGAGGAGAGTTGGAGAGGGGTTGGCTCGAGCTCATGTCCCCAGTCCTTCTCCTTTGTAGGGGGGTTGGGCGTGCTGAGGACTCTCTATCGGCCTCTTGTCTCTCTGATTCTCAGGGTGAGAGGGGGACGACGTTTGGGACGAAGTGATGACGCGAGCAGCTGGTGGAGCACGCGAAGCTCCGCCAAGGTTTAGCTCATCGAGCAGGTTGATCGGCTGACGAGGCATCTCTCCTCGATCTGGTGAAGGAGAGTAGCCCGGTGAGTCGTCCGAATCAGCTAACAGGGCGGATTGCTCGGCGAGAGAGCGAATGATAACACGATGATCGGGTTCACCCCTTCTTTCTCTTCCTTCTTCTTCTTCTTCCTCCTCTTCTACTGTAACCCTTCCAGAAGTGTTGGGCTCCTCGTCAGTGCGGTTGAGGATAGGGATGGCTGTCAGGATCTCGGGAACGTGGGCAAAAGTGATCTGTTGTTGAAGGTTCGTTGGGGCTCGGGAACGTCTTGACTCTCTCCTAGATCGGCCCCTTCTGGATCGGTCGACCCTCTGCTCACCAGGAGGACGTGTGGCAATCAGAGGAGCGGCTGGCGGCCAGGGATGTCTTGTTCTTGGTTCACCTGTCCTTCTGACGTTTCCCCAATACGATGGGGTGTAGCCCAGTAGTAGGTGAGCTGCACGGCCAAGACCAACTGGGGTTGGTGCAAAGCCATCGAAATACAAAGCTCTGGCGATGTCCTCGCGGTGGAGGTTGCCGTTGGATCAGGCGACCACCGTGGTTAAGGTTGTCCGCTGCAAAATAACATGAAGAAGAAACAATCAATTACAGTTTCTAAAGAAAAGCTAATAAATAAAGGAATGATACAGGTATGAAGGTACTAACGCAGTCCGCCAGGAGTTATGGGGCAGGCAAAGCTGGTCCTCCCCTCGGCATCTCTGGGCTCCTAGTTGCCAGTGACTACGAGGTAGTCATCTGCCTCTCCCTTGGAGGAATTTGGCAGGTCGGTGATAAGCTTCTGGTTGGGATCCCTGGCTTTGAAGTAGAAATTGTTGTCGATTGTAGGGACTACGCTATAGAGGTAATGTAAGTCCCACCAATCGAGATGGAGGCCGAGCAGCCTATTAAGGGCTACTGTGCCCATAACTACCCTAACAAAGTTGGGGCAGAGCTGCATAGGGTTTAACTGGCATCTACTGCAAACTTCCCTAAAAAAGGGGTGTAAGGGGAACCTAAGGCCTCCCTCAACTATGAAAATCAAGGGGATGTGGATCTTGTTTTCATCCTGACCTTGTTCTTTCATATCACTGCGGTTGTCTAGCCGGAATTGAACATCGGCGGGAATCCCATACTTCCTACAAAACTCTAACACTTTATCTGGGGTGCTTAGAAGAGCCCTATGTCTACCCATTCTCGCTAAGGATTTAGGGTTTCGCAATTGAAACCCAGGGAAGAAGATGAACAGACAGCAAAAGCACGAAATAGAAATGGAGATCTAGGAAGACCACTTACGTGAAGAAGATGGACCTAGTGTGGAGTTTTCCAACGAGAACAGAGGACGTTTTTTCCGATGAAAACCAGAAAACGAACGAAGTTGCAGAAGAACTTGGGTGACGAGAATGGCAGACGAAATGTTTTCCCTCTCTCTTCTTTTGCTTCTGGTAAGTGTGAAGTGAAAGAGGAGGGGAGGGGTTTTTGGGCTTAGAAGGTTTTGGGAGGGAAAAGCAATAATTATCCCGCTCGAAACCCCATAAAAGTGGAACGTGACGTACGGAAACGTCAGCAGAATCGTCCTTTGGGCTTATCCGAGCCACCAACGGGTCATTTCGCATTAAATGCGATAACGATGTTGCCACCCACGTGGAAGGGAGGCGTGCAAGAGACGCATCTGGAACCGTGGAAGCTCTGCGCACTGCTGATGAATGACAGCAGTAGCAGAGCTGGGGAGCAATTGGAATGGGTAAAATCTGATTACCCTACTATTAGGCATAGCACGTGCCTTAGTTGATCACCACGAGAGGGTGAATAGCTCGGCACCACATAAGGAGCCTTAAACTCTGTGCCGGGCTGGTTTGGCCATGAATGAGGCTAGAACTAATAAAGAGTAAACTAATAAATCAAGATGCACTAGCTCGGCGTAAGGCATAAGGATGCCCCTGATATGGCCAAGCTAGGAAGGCTACGTGTATAGCTTAAACAGCATTCTGGAATACATAGTTCAGCTCGGCGTGATGAGCTGAGCTATGTACGAGTTATTCCGAGCTACGCGTAAGCACGGCACCGCCACGAATAAGGCGGTGAGACATTCCAGAATATTCTACAGCGGCTCCTTATGAGATAAGGAGCAATCCCGTGAAATAAGGGATTGATATGGGAAGTCCTAACGTAATTGGGAGTATGCCCCATATAGGAAGGAATCCTATATGGAAAGGAAGACCCCTGCTAGACGAGATCTAGCAGGACATGGAGACTCGTCCCTAATAGGAAAGTCCTATTAGGAAAAGGATTCCTAAAGAGAATATGAAACGGGGGCACGAGATGCCTAGTATGAAGAACATCTACACCTATAAATACAAGGCAATAACCATGACAAAAGGTACGCTGTGAAACCCATTTTCATACGCATTGTGGTTTGAATTCACCAAGTACGTGATACTAACTTAGGCATCGGAGGGCCTTTGCCAACGAGAGGCAAAGGTGCTCTAACCCTTTTCTCTGTCTTGCAGATTTAGGCTTGAACCAAGGAAGCACGTGATCCAGGCTACGTGGATTTTATCCCCGTACAGTTTGTGTGAGACGACAAGTGTGAGTTGGCTTTCGAAGAGTTGAAGAAATGGTTGACTAGCACGCCCATCTTGATTGTGCCCGAGCGTGGAGTTGGCTACTCCGTTTATTGCGATGCGTCACAGGAAGGGCTTGGTTGCGTGTTAATGCAAAATGGGCGAGTTGTGGCGTATGGGTCTCGACAACTTAAGACACACGAGCGTAACTATCCCACTCATGACTTAGAGTTGGCGGCCATTGTTTTTGCATTGAAGAGTTGGAGGTACTATCTTTATGGTGAAAAATTTGAAGTGTTTTCAGATCACAAAAGTTTGAAGTATTTGTTTTCCCAAAAAGAATTGAACCTAAGGCAACGCCGTTGGATGGAGCAATATCATCCGGGCAAGGCAAACGTGGTAGCGGACGCATTGAGTAGGAAACCAGCGAGTTTGGCGGGTTTAGTTATCGATGAGTGGAAGATGATGAAAGACTTGGGGTTTTACGCACTTCATTGCAAAGAAATCCGCGAAGGGGTAGTTTTGTGTAACCTCACTGTGCATTTGACTTTATCTAGCCACGTGATTGAAGCCCAACAAAATGACTAGGAAGGGGGGTATTTCGTGCTAAGTTGCTTAACGGAGAGGCAAGCAATGGTTGGATGATTCACGCCGATCAAAGTGTTTGATTTCAAGGGAAGCTTTTTTGTACCTATCACGTGTCGGGAGAAAATCTTGCGAGAGTTTCACCATTCATCGTTGGCCGTGCATCCGAGTGGGACGAAAATGTATCACGATTTACGTCGGCAATTTTGGTGGCCGGGGATAAAAAGGGACGTTGCCATCTTCGTTTCTAAGTGTTTGACATATCAACAAGTGAAAGCGGAACACCAACAGCCCGCGGGGGAATTACAACCATTATTGGTAGCCGAATGGAGGTGGGAGAACGTGACTATAGATTTCGTTACGGGTTTGCCAAGATCGGCGAGGGGGCATGATGCCATATGGGTTATCGTGGATCGATTGACTAAAACTGCGCACTTTTTACCGATTCAAGTTACCGATACGGTCGAATCACTTAGTCATTTGTACATTCGGGAGATAATCCAACTTTATGGGATTCCGGTTTCCATCGTGTCTGATAGAGATCCGCATTTCACCGCACGATTTTGGCAAAGTTTGCAACCCGCACTTGGTACGAATTTGCTTTTTATCTCCGCTTATCATCCGCAAACCGATGGGCAATCTCAGAGGACGATTCAAGTGTTAGAAGATATGCTATGGGCGTGCGTGATGGATTTTCGGGGTAGTTGGGAAGATCACTTACCGTTGGTCGAATTCGTGTATAACAATAGTTACCAATCGAGCATCGAGATGGTGCCTTTTGAGGCATTATACGGTAGACCTTGTAGATCGCCGGTATGTTGATCCGAGTTGGGTGAAACTACCATTGTAGGGCCCGAGTTAGTTACCGAAACAGCGGAGAGTGTGAGTTTGATTCACAAGAGGCAACCACCGAGAAGATCAAAGTGATTCGCCAAGGTTTGTTGACCGCTCAAACTCGCCAAAAGAGTTACGCCAATCGACATAGACGACCATTGTCATTTGAGGTGGGAGACCATGTGTTCCTCAAGATAGCACCGCGCCGGGGCTTGAGTCGATTTGGACGAGGGGGTAAATTATCACCACATTATATTGGGCCGTTTGATATCATAGAGAGGATTGGGGAAGTCGCATATCGATTGGCACTACCGCCAAGGTTGTTGGGCATCCATGATGTTTTTCACGTCTCCATGTTGAAGAAGTACGAGTCGGATCTATCGCATGTGCTTGAATGATCCGAATTAGAGCAAGAGGCCGGTGCGTCTTATGGAGAGAAACCGATACGGGTGATGGATACGAAGGAGAAAGTGCTAAGGGGTAAAACGATTCGATTGGTGAGGGTCTTGTGGAATAACTTTGGTAGCGAGGAATCCACGTGGGAACGGGAAGATAAGATGAAAGAGAAATATCCGGA
Organism: Vaccinium vitis-idaea; assembly: GCA_963854785.1. Lineage (NCBI taxonomy): Eukaryota > Viridiplantae > Streptophyta > Magnoliopsida > Ericales > Ericaceae > Vaccinium > Vaccinium vitis-idaea. The sequence goes on along the minus strand of OY978215.1, from coordinate 33,030,853 downwards.
CTTGTTTACCTCATAATCCATGTGAGTTTCCACTTTGAAAGTTGTGCATTTCTTAGATACGGTGTTGGATACGGTTAGCGATACGGTTACATGTCATACATATCACATGTTGCATATTCATGCATTGACACACAAAATTTTGAGGACAAAATTTTCTAAGGAGGGTAGAATGTAAAGACCCGGAAAATTTAACTACTTTTTTGAAAATAAAAGTTGGGGTTTTGTGAGGAATGTTGCAAAATATTTATTGACAAAGTGTTGGATTGAAATTTGTTAGGTGGGGTCACATTTTATATACACAAGGGACATTTGGGTGTGGGGTGTAATAAGGGGATTATAATAGGAAGTGTATAGGGGAAGTTTGCAAAAAAAATCAAAACACTCTCCCCTCTCTTCTCCACCCGACCGGCCCTCTCTCTCTCCTCTCTCTCCACCATTGTTGCTCCCTCCAAGATCAAATCTCTCACTCCTACCTCAACCACTTCAAGAACCTAGGTCATTTTCATGTTCTATACACTCTACGGAGCTTGGGTTGCCGTGTATTCACACCGAGAGCTCCAAATTCGGGATTGGGGGTTTCTACACCTAGGGTTTCATTCATCTTCAATTTTCAAGCAAAGCCTTGAGGTAGGGGAACAATGTCTACTCTCTCTAGTTGTATACTTGTGATTTATTCCACATAATTGGTTCTTGGCTTCAATTTCATTGAAAATCATGTTTTCCCTCTTTATGTGGGTTTTGCCTATTTTGATTCTTTGATCAATGAAATTAGTTGTTGATTGATGAAATTGGGAGTGAAATTGACCTCCCTCAATGTTTAATTGTTGCCTAGCATCTCTAGGTTAAGCCTAAACTATCTCATTTGTGATTGGGTTGAAATTCCACACCTTAGAGGTGAAAATCAGCACTGATACTGTACATTAGTTGCTGTCCCAATAATTTCCAGCAGATGCTCCTGTCCTCGGGGTGGTTTTCGGCCACCCTTTGACATCCGTTTGATACCCGATTGCTCATTCCTTCGTTTATTTGGCCTTTGGCATCATTTTCACCCAAGTTTGACTCGAGGATTGTGGACGGTCGACCTCCACGCCGGTTGGATGGTTTGAAAATGATATTTTGAAAATAGAGTCGCCACCCGGGTTTTTGGAAAATGGTTTAGGACCCGAGAAACCGTTTTGAAAAAGATTGAGAAAATGATTTAGAAAACGGTTTAGAAACCAGAGATTCGTTTTGGATTCGGGAGCCAGGTTACGAGCGGGGAAGGGTTTTAATGCACCCCGCTCGCCCGATTAAAAATTGGTCTTTACTAAATATTTGTGGGATTTTTCGAAGATATTTTAATGCCGAACTTTATTCAAATAAACAGTTTATCAAACAAAGCAGATGATAATAATGGAAATAAGCAATATGCAAATCAAATAATCCAGATAACACACCAAGGGTTCAAACTGTTTTGTAAAAGAAATGTTTCAAAATTTCAAAATTTGCAAAAGTGTGCCGTGCTGCACACTAGGTGTACCGTGCGGTACATAAAGTGTGCCGTGCGGCACTGTTCATCAGTCCAATGGTCAAATTTTCAAAAAAGTGTCGTACAACACTCCAACTGTGCCGTGCGGTACATGGGGAGTGCCGTGCGGCACTGTTTCCTTCACAAATAGTTCAAACTTTGGTTTTTCGACATGATTGAATAGAAGCACATACAAGGTATGAAAACTTGATCAAAACTAATTACTTTGAACTAGAAAAGTTCACCGTAAAGTTCACCGTACGACGCAACCGGGAGGTCACGAATCAAACTGATTTTTTATGTAACATGGGTATACCAAATGTAGAGATGATATGGAAGATCATTCCACACTTGGTACCCCTCCCCTTAGGATACCAAAGCTAAGAAGTTTGGCGAAACGGGATCGTACCTTCGGTTGCAAACTCTCGGAATGAAACGCTTTCTTGAACCTCTGATTACGGCTTGGACCTCCTCTGGACTCCAACTTCACTCTGGTACAGCAGCAGGGATGATTGATTACATGGAATTAAATGGATTTGTAATGCTGAACTCGCGGTTTCGGATAAAAAACAGGAGCATTGGGTTTTCGAACGGGGTTTTTTGGGTGAAGCTTGAAGAGTGATTCTGGAGATGGAAAATGAAAGTAATAGAGTATTTTGGAGATGAGTAAGGTTGTGGGTAGGATTTAAGAGAGGTTAGCCATGGTTCTTCTCTCTTCTTTTTCCGGACATGGTTCGGCATTTATAGCCGAGATGAGCATATCCTCCAAGCAAGTGTGTCGGCCAAGAAAAATGATTGTGGGCTACTCCTTCTAGCCTTTTTCTTCTCCAAGAAACCATTATTGAAGCTGGGTAACGAATGTCAACAAAAGGAACTGCTGGAGCTTCTGCAGAAAGTCGATTTACGCATGACAGTGCCGTACGGCACAATACGACACACAAACTGTATCGTACGGTACACCAACTGTGCCGTACGGCACACTTCCACCGCCAATATCCAAAAAGCATGCCGTGCGTGATTGTTGAAGCTTCGTGCGTGAGAGATGAGTGCCGTGCGGCACTATTGACTTTGTTGACTTGAAGAGTTTCAATCCGAAAGGCTTTCCGAGCGTTTCTTTTCATCATTGGGGACAAAAATATATACGGGAGTCTCATTTTGGGGTGTCTACAAGGATTAATTGTGAACCCATAAAGCAAATACGTCATCTAGGGTCACGTGGACTTTTGTTGGGTTTTAGAAAGTGTGTGTGAGTGTGTGCATAACCCATTTTATTGAAAGATGTGTTTTGGTGAAATGAAGTTGGAAAAATGGACTTGTTATAAAAATTGAATGAAATGTTTGTGGTTATGAGGTGTTTTAAACCAATGCCATCATTTGGTGAGATTTTGCAAAGGTACACAGAGCCTAAGAAATTCAGCAGGGGCATGCGGAGCCCATAGAATCCGACAGGGGCACGTGGAGCCCATGGAATCCGGCAGAGACACGCGGTGCCAATAGAATCCGGCAGAGGCACATGGAGCCTATGGAATCTGGCAGAGATATTAAATCCCTAGTATAAAAAAATGATGGTTTTCTCCAATAAAAGAAATGACAAATGAGATTTTTGGGACTATCTTTTGTGTTTGATAGAACACGATGGTGAACTTCAATTTAGACTTGTGTGAGAAACTTGGGTAGTTTGGTGAACAAAAATGGAAACTTGGGTGGTGTTGGGTACTTAGAAAAGATTTGAATATTTGGGTTGTGCGTGTGGATACTTGGAAATCACATAGGACACTTGGCATCAAATTCGAGTACTCGATGTTTCCTAGTTATTTCTCAAATGATTTGATTACTTGTACTCACATATGTACTTCCATTTGACATATCTTAACCCCATGTGCATGCATCATATTTATACACCTAGTGGCAGTAGAATAGTTCTCCTACGGGCCGTCTGCTCACCCTATCATTTTTCCGTTACCCAGCTTTGATCGTGCATAGTTTGAAGTGCATGACTTGGATGATGAGCATACATGACTTGGAGTTATTTTATTCATCTACTATACATAAACTTTTTGGGAAGATGATAATGTAACTCTAATCTTTTCATTATTTTTTACATTGGGTTGTAATAACTTATGGGATATTATTTGATTTCACCTTTGGGGCAAGGGTGCCCTAACACTTGATTGCCGATGGGCTAAGGATGTACCTTTTGTACGGAAACCTCTTGGGAAGGATTTATGGAAATCTTTAGCATTTGACTTATTAATTGTAAGTGATTCTTTTATTTATGTCTTATAAAAATGAGGGCGTGACAAGGAGGGAGGAAGTTTCATGGTCCTACTTTCTAAGAGATTTTGTACGGAAGTTTCATCGTTTCGTCATTTGCAAACTCACACCAAAACCTCCGAACTTCTCTACTTTGTTCTTTCTAGTGTACTTAAGTGAGTTCTTGAGTGTTCTTCCACATTCAACCTCCAACCACCACCCTCCACCACTTCGACCACCCTTCGATCTTAGAAAGGTAGAAAAGTTAGCTAGAAAGCGTTCGAGCAGAGGTCGACTAGCCGTTACGCCATTGGAATCCAACTAGCTTATCGGCTTCTGACTAATCATCGGAATTAAGGTAGATACTTTATCTTAACCCTAGATTAGTATTTTCTAGTTCTATTTAAATATTTAGTTATTATGCTTAAACGTGCTTAAATATGACTAGATGAGATTATGTTGGATAATTAGCGACTTTATGAAAAAATAGACTTTGAAAATCACACATAGTCGTTACTATGCACGATTTGAGATCAACTTTTGAAAATACGCAGTTATAATACCCGATAAACTTTTGAAAAACAAAACGCAACTGTTATAATGCCCGAATGAAAACCGACTTTTCAAATTTACGCCGTTATAATGCCCGACTGATTTTTGGAAAGTAGCGTACCAAACTTTTTCTTAAATCAACTTCAAAATGTTTTGACTATATTTGAACTATGAGATAACCCAATGCTAACACCCTTGAGGGTTTGTCAAAAAAGATGAGCTTTACGGTGTCTAAGAACGGAATGGTGACAGTAACTGGATTCGTCCGACCATCTGGCCTGGGACTCTCGTGGTTTTCTCATTTGTCTAAAGAAAGTTAAAAGTTTTGAAATGACTCATGAACAATCAGTAACGATTTTTCGGAGGAACCCAGACCCTTTGGAAAAGTTAGCGTGTAGAAAAGCCGTTATTTTATGTGACACTTCACGCGTAGGGAAGCTGTTTTTTAATGTGACACGTTTATCGAGAAAAGATGTGTTGACACAAAAAGGGTTTTATAAATCATATTGCATATAAGGAATACGGTAGTGCCGCTGTAGCGCCGCCCTTCATGATGTTACGTCCATGATAAGGTCAGGCCTAGGGTGTACAACATCATAGCGGATAAAGCTTTGTATCATGATGGTGTGTCTATGATATAAGGTGATCATATAGTATCATGATGTTGTGTCTGTGATACCATATGATCGAAGCTATGTTCGTGTGAGTCATGGGGTGAACGGACTTTGTTTCATGACGTTGTGTCCGTGATACAAGGCAGACGGGATCTCGAGCGGAAAAGTTGGTGACCGTTAGAAAGGGTAAGTAGAACGGGCCAATAACTTTTGAGTGATGAGAGATGTATGAAATTTGAAAAAGAATGCTGATATAAAAAACTGATACGAGATACTGACACTGCCCTCTGATTTTGAAAATGATACGAGACACTGATTTAATTATGCTGCACTATGTTCTATTTGACCATGATACTTGGACATGAATGATTTTACTGTAATATTCCACCACCTACTGTATTGTTCTAGAATTTCTTGTTTAAGGTTTGGTGTAGAACTATCTATTGAGTGTCCTCGCTCACAGTGTTGCACTTGTGTAACTCTGGCATAATACCCCGATGTTGCTTTGCGACTCTGACGTATTATGCTAGACTATAGAGATGAACAGGAGGAGTACTATGGCTTGAAGGCCTACAGAGCAGAGCAGAATACCGTCAGGATGGACGACCTTGCAATGGAGTAGAGAATTCCTAGTCAACCCTGTAGAGATTAAATGTATTAGCAAGGAGATCTATGTAATTTTCTTTTGAGATACTGTTGTAAACCCTATTTATCATTTATGTATTATTTATTAACGTACCCAAAAATTCGAGGCGTTACAATAATATTGGAGTGGGTAAAACCTGATTAACCCTAATAAAGGGCATAGCACGTGCCTTAGTTGATCACCACGGGAGGGTGAATAGCTTGGCACCACATAGGGAGTCCTTAAACCTTGTGCCGAGCTGGTTTGACCACGAATGAGGCTAGAACTAATAAAGAGTAAACTAATAAATCAGGATGCACTAGCTCGGGGTAAGGCATAAAGGATGCCCCTGATATGGCCGAGCTAGGAAGGCTACGTGTATAGCTTAAACAACATTTTGGAATACATAATTCAGCTCGGCGTGATGAGCTGAGCTATGTACGAGTTATTCCGAGCTATGCGTAAGCACGGCACCGCCACGAATAGGGCGGTGAGACATTCCAGAATATTCTACAGCGGCTCCTTATGAGATAAGGAGCAATCCCGTAAAGTGATGAATTGATATGGGAAGTCCTAATGTGATTAGGAGTATGCCCCATATAGGGAAGAATCCTATATGGAAAGAAAGACCTCTGCTAGACGAGATCTAGCAGGATATGGAAGCTCGTCCCTAATAGGAAAGTCCTATTGGGAGAAGGATTCCTAAAGAGAATAGGAAAACAGGGGGCACGAGATGCCCAGATCAAGCTATCTTCACCTATAAATACAAGAGGATATACATAAAAAAAAAAGGTACGCTGTGAAACCCTTTTCATACGCATTGTGATTTGAGAATTCCAGTACGTGATACTACTTTAGGCATCAGAGGGCCTTTGCTGATGAGAGGCAAAGGCGCTCTAACCCTTTTTCTGTCTTGCAGATTTAGGGTTGAATCAAGGAAGCACGTGATCCAGGGTTACGTGGATTTTCTCCCTGTACAAATATTATGCAAACATTGCTCATAATAGATTCTCATAAAAAGGGACCCGGGGTTGCTGCTGTGCAGCCTCTGCACAGCAGCTGCTGCGCACAATCGCAGCCGTCCGTTGCTTGGATGAACGGCCTAGATTTCAAACAACAGAGCCGAATTGTTCGCGCGAACAATTTGTGTTCAATCCGAACCGTTAAAAACACTTGTGGACGGCTGCGATTGTGCGCACAGCTACTGTGCAAAGACTGCACAGCAGCAACCCCGCGTCCCATAAAAAGGGGATAATACTGATTAGTAATTAACTAATTAAATATTAATCCATTTCATAATAGCATAGCTTTTACTATAAATTTCTAACAAGATCAGTATCACCACTGAGTAGATGTATATATGCATCTTGATCTATACATACGTAATTGATGCGGTTTTCTATTTTAAAGTTTGCTTTCGAGAAAAATAACAAAAAGCCTGAGAAAAATTCTATTCAGAAGAGACTAGAAAATAGCCACCCAATGGCCAGCACAGACACATGGATCAAGTGCTAAACATAGTGAGCCCAATTTCTAATATTAGCGAATATACCTAACTAACGGGTATATCTAGCTATCCTTTCAAGGCTTGTGCCAACACTGAATTCAGAAAACCCCATGTATAAATAGACGGGTTTATTGCATCCAAATCAAAAATCCCATCAACCCCGTTATCATTCTATCAACTTATACGCTTACCCGTTATCAGCTCGTGAGCTAGATAATTCGCCATTTTTCGATTGAGGTAGGCTTCAATTAAATTTTTCAACTCAATTTTTGTTTTCGCAATTTGTTGTGATTTAATTGCAATTTACTGATTCTGAAATCAAGTTCATTAACACAATTTTTGTTTTCTTTTTTAGGTTTCAAAAGGTACATTGAAAAGGTGAAGCTAAATTCATGGTGATGAACAACAAACTCCATCAGTTCATTGAAGAGAATGGAACTTTTTCAAAAAGCAATTACGGTTAAATTAAGCCACAAAGACAAGTATCTGGTAGCAGACGACAACCAAGAATCGGTGTATTTAGACCGTGATGGCTCGTTGAAGAATGCAATATGGGCTGTCGAATTCGTTGGTAACGGAGCAAAATATTTGCGCTTCAAAAGTTATTACGGAAAATATCTCACGGCTTCAAACACACCATTTCTTCTTCCTGGTTCGACGGGGAGGGAAGTGCTTCAAACACTCTCGGGAACACCCGATTCATCCACCGAGTGGGAGCCGATAAGGGATGGCTTCTCAGTGCGATTCAAGACCCCAAGCGGTACCTTCTTACGGCGGAATGGAGGGTTGTCGCCGTGGCGGAACTCGGTGACTCATGACATTCCTCATGGGAGGGGCACGCAAGAGAAGATTTTGTGGCATATTGATGTTGTGTGGGCGATTCCCAAAACCCCGGCACCGTCGTCGAAACTTCGTCATGGGTTAAAAAAAATTTACAGGGAGGACACCGCCTACCCTAGGACCTCCCAAATTGACCAGGTGAAAAATAGGTGTGTTCGTGGAAGTTTTTAAAAGAGCAATGATACGGATACAAATGTCGAGAGATCGATATATTTGGAGCTGTCTTATTCCCATGAACCCCACAAAATGCATATGAGATTCACATACATCGGACATCGTTCGAATGAATCTCTGTCCGAAAATCTGTTTTTTATCTACCAAAATTGTAAAATTAATTGCCTTTAATCTTGAGGAAATAATGTGATTGGATGGGAGGTCATTATGTAAACCGAGGGTTGTAGATTTATGTTATGAATTGGTCAGGGATTCATGTGGTGAAGAAATTGTTAGCTATTCCTTAGTTTTTGAGGTAAAAGTTGGCCTCTCTTCATAGCATTTTGTTCAGGTAAATGTGAAATTATAGTCTTCATAATTAAGATTTCACTACGCACAACTAGAAATCATAGGAAGCGTTTTTAATTATTGGCATCCCTATAGCATTTTATTGAAAAATTTCATGGATCGCGTTTACATCATGCTACAATTTGAAGTTTAAAAACATATAATGGTAACTTTTTAAGGAACTTAGTTCACAACTTAAAAACTAATTTTGGTTAGTTTATTTTTCTTCGACAGTAATTAGAGTGTCCAACAAAACTTGCGCGCTTTTTGACTGATGTCTGGTGATGAATGCCGACGTCGAGTAAAAATATGCTTCTTGATCTACACATACGTGATTGGTGCGGTTTTCTATTTTAAAGTTTGTTTGAGAAAGATAACAAAATACATGAGAAATTTACTGTTCAGAAGAGACTGAAAAATAACCACAAATACCCAGTAACCAGCCCAGGCACACGAATCAAGTGCTAAATATGTGAGCCTAATTTCTAATTTTAGCAAATAAAGCAAATATAAAAGGGATTATCCAGCAATCGTTCAAGGCCCAAATTAATCCAAGTATATATCTCGAAAATACTATGCATAAATAGCGAGTTGTTTATTGTACGTGAATCCATCATCAAATATTCTTCCCCGGTTTTTCCAACACAAAAAAGCATCCCCGTCGAACTAGATAATTTGTTGTTTTTTATTGAGGTTTGTTTAAATTAATTTTTTTGCAATTCAAATTGTTTTTGTCTGATCGTATTCATTTCTTTTCTTTGTGATGAAAGAAAATTGGATTGCAAGTTATTTATTCTCAAATCAAGTTCATTAACACACTTGCGATTTCAAGGTTTGTAAACATAAATTGGAAAGTGGGGGCTAAATTCGGTGGTCAATTTTACAGAAACTTAGTTTAAACTTCAGGAATATTTGGTCACACGTTTGCGAAATATGTTTCTAGGAACACGGAAATTTTATGTAAAAAAGTAATTTCGGTTTATTTATTTCTCTTGATAAAATTCAGAGTGTTTGGAACATGTTACGCGCAATTGACCAAATCCCTGGTGGATCAATTCCACTATTGTGTAGAAGTACGCATATTGATCCACACACTTAACACACGTAATTGATGCGGTTTTCTATTTTAGTCAGAAGAGACAGCAAAATACAGCGAAAAAAAAGGCTTGTGCCAACCTCCAAGTATAAATATAGAAAATCCAAGGTGTTTTATTCTACGTAAATCGAAAATCAAACATTTCATCAACCCTATTTTCAATCCAAACAATTCATACACTTCCCCGGTTTTCCTAACACACAAAAGCTTCCCCGTCGAGCTAGATAATTCGTCGTTCTTGATTGAGGTATGTTTAGACTAGAATTTCTGCAACTCAAATTTTGTTTTCATGATTTTCATTTCCTTATCGTTGTGATTAATGAAATGTTTGTTGCCGATAAAAATATATATATTTTGTTTTCGTGATTTTGTTGTGATTTGATTGCAATTTATTGATTCTCAAATCAAGTTCATTGACAATTTCTTTTTCATTTTCAGGTTTCAAAACGTAAATTAGAAAGCCGAAGCTAAATTCGTGGTGGCAAGTAACCACCCGTATATGTAAATTGAAGAGGATGGAGCTTTTTCGGAAAGCAATTGCGGTCAAATTAAACCACAATGACAAGTATTTGGTCGCAGAAGACAATCATGAATCTGTGTATTTAGACCGTGACGGCTCATTGAAGAATGCGGTATGGGCCGTTGAATTTGTCGAAAATGGATCAAAATATTTGCGCTTCAAAAGTTGTTACGGAAAGTATCTTACGGCGTCTAACGAGCCGGTTCTTCTACCGGGTTCAACGGGAAAGAAAGTGCTTCAATCATTCTCAGAAAAACCTGATTCTTCCACCGAGTGGGAGCCGGTGAGGGATGGGTTCTCGGTGCGACTCAGGACCATGAATGGTTCCTTTTTGCGACCGCATGGAGGGTTGCCGCCATGGAGGAACTCGGTAACACACGACATTCCTCATTGCCGGGCCACGCAAGAGAAGATTTTGTGGCACGTTGACATTGTGTGGGCAATTCCGAGAACCCCAGGATTGTGCCGAAACATGGTCGCAGGTCGTCGGGTAGGAATTTTTGTTCCAGAAGGACCTCACCTGCCCTTGGGCCTCCCAAATTGGCAAGATGAAGCTCCAGGGTTGTGCCGAAACATGGTCGCCGGTCGTCGGGTAGGAATTTTTGTTCCAGAAGGACCTCACCTGCCCTTGGGCCTCCCAAATTGGCAAGATGAAGCATTGATTCCAGCGAAAAGATAGGCGTTTTCATGGAAGTTTTGACATAGACCAATGTTACAAACACAGATGTCTAGAGATAGATATATGATATATTTTCTGATTCACATGAATCCCAAAAGATACATATGAAACCCGTACATATTAGACGGCTCTGAATACAGTAGTGTCCGTAAATCTGTTTCTTTTTTCATTATTGTTATTTCTTTTTTTTATCTACAAAAGTTGTTAGATTAGTTGCCTTTGATTGTCAAGGAAATGTGATTCGATGGGAGGTAATTATGTACATGGTGGGTTCATGATTTATGTTTTGGTCAGGGATTCATGTGGCGAAGAAATTGTTGGATATTCTTTTTTTTGTTGTAGAAAATTGGCGATAATTTTTCTTTGTATTCTAAGGCTCTGTTTGGACTATCTCAAATCATCATTTTGTCCATTCCGTTTTTGCTATGAATGATTGAGCCTTTTTCATCTCGTGGTCTATCTTTTTTGCTCTTGTGTATCTTCTCAACTGGACGAACTGAAACCATTAATAAAGCATTGGTGTAAAGTCCATTATACATGTTTGTACCATGCCCAATCCAACTCACCTTTTCAAATCCCCTCGTGTCCACTGTGGTAAAACTTGTAAAGTCCCACTCCTTATTTTTATAAGACAAAAATGACCCTAGGGACAAGTCCTTTATTTTATGGACTGAAACACAGGAGAGGGAGATCAAGTGAGAAGGAGAGAGAGAATGTTCTTTTCTAGACTGACTGATTGGGTGAATTGTTCAATTGTTCAATGTTGATTGAAGATTGCTCGTTTCTCAATCCTCTCTCGCCTCAATCGCTGCCATTCGGAGACTTGCCAACAGACTGAAACACAGAGGGAGGGAGGGAGGGGAGTCTTCAACAAATAGCCGGTGACCGCTTTCTTCTCCAACGATACGCCGGTCTTCTCTCGATGAGACCTGAAGCAAGTGACAGCGTCGCTTACCTTTTAAGCTCTCTGAAAGCTAGTCCAATATATGAGGTTTTAAACAAGCAAACGATGGGAAATTGCGGCACTAGGGAGGACTTTCTTGTGTCCTTCATATCCCATGCTCATCATCAAGGTAGTAGTAACAACTCTTCTCTATAACTTCTTCGAAATGCTATCACCACTGAGTTTGGATTATGGAAATTAAGGTTTATTTTCAGCGATAATCTGTGTCCGACATAAAAGCCAGCCTGAATAATATTTATTCATTTTATTGTTGCTAAAAAAAACTTAGAATTTTTGGTCTAGATTGTAAGGATTATGGTTGTGTTATAGATCTGCTTGGGCTTTCTGGTGAAGTAGAAAAGGCTTTTGAATTTGTGAAACAAATGCCTTTTGAACCAACGGCGGTCATTTAGGGTTCACTTTAAGGTGTTTGTCGGGTTCACTTTGGAAACTGATGGTAGTTTGCCAATTGAAAAGTGTTTGCTTGAGTGCATATTACGTGTTTGATAAATTGATTGACTGAGCTATGGATGTCAAAATTTGTTGCTCAAAAGTTGATACCTCAATTAATTAGTTGCTTGAGCTAGTTGTTGACAGGTGTGAATTTGTTGAAATATCAAATCATTCTCATTGATAAGTTTCTTTGTTTTATTTTCAGGTATGGTTCAGTGGCAGTTTTGACGCCGTAGAGGTTTGGCCTGGAATACTTTTGGGGGTACGATTCCACTTTCCTTTCTTCTTTTTTTTCATAAACTCGGGTCAATGGATGTTTTGTTCTCTTTTGTAGTGAACTACTGTGATTTGTTCGCTTTGTCATTAATTACGGCCTTGTTCGGATCAGTTCTCCGGGAAAAAAAATTTGGCGTTGAAAGTTAATCTGTCAGTTTCTCAATAACAAATGGGATCCACCCTCACCCCTGACTTTTCAAATGCCCAGTGCGATAATTGTTGTATTGTACTGATTGGGGGATTACACGTTGGGAAATTTCATTACACATTGGGTAAGGGGGTGAGGGGGGGCCACTTGCTCAACTTTGCTGGTCAAACAGAGGAGTAAGTACAAAGTGGAAATGGGTTAAAACGTGGAGTACGTATAGAGTAGGGCTGTAGACACCCCAATTTTGATGACTTGTGCATCCCCAATGATGAAAAGATGCGCGAAATATACCTCGGGTCAGCTCTTTTAGTTGGATGGATCAAATAAACCAAAAACCCAAAAACCACCTGAACCGTACAGCCCAAAACCCAGAACCGTACGGCTTGAAATTCCAGTTGCACCGTGCGGTGTCACTTTGTGCACCGTACGGCATATTCATGGCACCGTGCGGCGTCCTTGTCCCATCAACAGGATTCCCGGGCTCGCCCAGCAGCTCAGAAACGATGATGATATTCGCAAATCATGACATTCGCTGGCGTACGGGAATCGTCGAAATGATGAATTCGTTCAAAATTTCCTCTATATAAGACGTGAGAAGGGGAGGCCGAGAGAGAGATTGAAAAAATCCTCAGCGAAATTGCTCTCAAAACAAAACTCAACATCTTCTTCGTTGCTCTGCCAAAATCGTTTCCAACTTCAAATCACATCGCTCCTGTCTTTATAAACCTATAACTACAATTCCCGATCCTCAAGTCAATCCCTTTCGAAGCCCATAGTATCAATCGAGCGAATCCAGAGGTACATAGTCGCATTCAAATAAACAATCTGCTGAGGGGAGTCCCTGTCGGGTTCAAGGAGGGCTCCGTAGCTCTTCCTTGAATCCAAATGGGGATAGTTCAGTAACACTCGAGCCTCTCGAGAAGGTACCACGCGATACCATTCATTGTCGCGGGATGCCGTCTCTGAAAATGAGGTACAATCACAAAACCATTTTCTAAGCTTGTTTCGATCAATAAAAAGTTGGTTTTTACATGAAAACAGAGGCTGGTTTCGATCGGACAGAAACGAAAATTTTCAGAAAACACACTACACAGTGGCACCGTGCGGTATTCTTAGTGTGCCGCGCGGCATAACTTTGATACCGTGCGGTATCAATGGAAAAATCTTTTTGATACTCTGTTTTCTAAAAATCCGATGCTCTGTTTTTTGAAAAACCAGTGAAGCAAAATTACGTCTTCCCCCTCTACTTTCTGTTTCTTGCATTTGTACCCCTCTTAGTTAAAATTTCTCACGCTTATATACTTGATTGCGCGTTATGTGGTTCGTTACAGTTATTCACTTCCTTTTTAGCGTGATATTACTTTTACTGCTTATGTGAAATAAAGTTTTTTTCATAAAATCATTTCAAAGAAAATCCCACAAAGATTTAGTAAAGACCGGAAAACTCCGGGCACGCGGGGTGCATTTTTAGAACAAAACCTTCTCCGCGGGTAACCTGGCTCCCGAACCCAAATCTCTATTTTTCGCAGATCAAACCCTTTTTCAGTGGCACAAGAGTCATTATTTTCTAAAACGGTTTCTCGGGTACCCAACATTCTCCAAGAATTAAACCCCGGGTGGCGACTCTAAATTTTTCTTCATTTTCCCGGATCGCCTTTTTCATAACCAAAACCCCGTGGATATCTATTTCGCCTGCGCGAAAAGCGAGCGTCCACAAATTGGCGACTCCGCTGGGGATCGATATTTTAAATTAATCTTTATTTTGACATTTTACACTTGTAAAATGACCCTTTGAAAGCTTGACACCAAGTACGTGCTTCACGCCGTACTAGAAAGGATTGATGTCAGGGTGAAAGCCCGATTAGTCTGGACTGGAGCTTTCCCGGTCATTTGCATGAGTAAAATTTCAAGGTTTTCATTAATTTAAAAAGCGAGCCAAACTTGAAAAATATTTGTGGGATTTTTGAAAAGATTTTATTGTTAAGCTTTTGCATTGCACGTGCATGGTTACTAGCCTCGCCGCTGCGTCTTGGTTACCCTACCCAGCTCGCTGGTGTTAGGACATCCCAGGATTCTCGGCAACCTTGGACGATGATGAGTCAGCCTGCCGTTATTACCCTTGCCACGTCAGTATTCTGTGCAAAGGGGAGGCAAATATTGGCTCTAGTCTGGGGAACCCCCTTTAAACCAAAACCAGCCTCTGCATATACATATCCTTAGAACTTTCCAACCTAAGACAGGAACTCACAGGGTAGGATTTAGTGCTATTTCCTGCTGCGTGATTACTGTTTTTCCTATACCCTGTCGGCATGCTGCCTGTTTATCGCTTTCCGCACAAACCATGCTGCATGTCTACTGTTTTGTCTATACTGCTGTCATTTTGCATGCATACACAAGTTAGATTGACCCTAGGTTTCACTTCACTCACCTTGAGGATTGTCCCGATAATCTCTGATCAAAAAAAAAAAAATCCCATTTTTCAAATCCTCTGCAAATAGGCTCCGTTTTTCTCCAAATAAACCAGTACTCTCCCTGTCAGAACACGATGGCTGATCAACCTAGCAACAAGAGGCTCAAATCTACCTTCTCCACTCACCACAACGCTCCCGTCTGGATCATCGAGGAAGACGAGTCCCCCAAGCCTGAAGAGAAGACCCCCGGTGGTGAAAAGCTCTACAAGTGGGTTGACCAAGTCACCAAGCCCAATCAATGGGACAGCACTGAAAGCCATCCGGGTTGGAAATTCCATGTCTCGCCGGAAGACGGCCCAAACATGCTCCCAGAAAAAATCACTATCACATTTGAAGAAGATGATAAAAACTTCTGTCCCATGCCACCGATCAAGTACTTTGACGAAGAAGGCCACCCGGTGTACTACTTCGTCGACCCAGTCACTGGCCACAAATACTGGGATGAATGCAACTGTGATGGATGTTACGAAGATTACCTTCGCGACAATGAGGACATATCTCCCCGTCAACTTCAGGAACAACAAGAAGAAGAAGCCAAGGCCCTCAAGGGAAAGCAGAAGCTCGGTGAAGCCAGTCCACCATCCACCCCGGTCAACCCAACTCGTCCCATCCCGTGAAGTCACGATCTAAACAAACTGAAGCATGCACCATAACCAGATCTGATCAAGCCGTCAAGGGCTCTTTTGAAATAAAGCCAGTTTCAATAGTCCAGTTGTTTATCCAGTTTGTTGCAGTTTGCTTATCGAGTCTGTTGTTGTGTTCGGTACGGGTTAGCTATTGAGTCTGTAATGACCTGTACCCTGCTTATCGAGTTTGTTCTCCGCTTGTCGGAACTCTTTTGTATCACTCCGTGTGATCAATGAAAAAAAAGACATCTTTTATCAAAATATGGGAGCCAATTTGCAGTCTCGAACTACGTTATGACCTGATTCCCCTTCACAGGGATACGTAGGCAACCTCAGTCCGGCCGTTGTATTCAGCAAAATCAGAGAAAATTGGGGCAATCTTGCATCATGCATCATTCACTCATGTAAATAGATTGCATGTACAGCATAATTTATTTCGTTCATACCATCAGTACATAACCATTGGCAAAAACAAGAACACTCCTGCACCTGGTTGGGCTCGAACTCCCCAACAACGATTAATTCGGACTGAGTCAAGAGAGGAACAGTCAGCTAGCCTTCCATTCATGACCAAGAACACAGAGCAGACAGAGAAGACCGAGGTTCAGATTCTCAAAGAAGCCTTGGAAGATCAACGAGCCGCCAATGCCAAGCAAATGGCTCAGATGATGATCTTGATCCAGGACATTACTTCTCGATTGCCGTCTGGGGAATCATCAAACAATCACCCAGAGATGGATGCCATGATGGCCAAGGTGGCCAAACTTGAGGAATCAGTTCAAAAGCAAGAAAAGATCGCTGCTATAGGCATTGATATGGAGAAGCTGTGCCTATTCCCCGATGCCAAGCTACCTGACAAGTTCAAGCCCATTGACTGGGACAAGTTTGACGGAAGCGATGACCCAAAAGCGCACTTGCAAACATACGTGGGTACCTTATCCATGTATGATGTGGAGAAAAACGCCATGGCACAAATGTTCCAGCAAACCCTGACTGGATCTGCACTCCGTTGGTTTCTGAACTTGGACAATTCAAAAAAGAAGACCTGGGAAGACATTGGGGCAGCCTTTGTGGCTCAGTACAACTACAATATCCAGTTGGAAATGACTGTTCGGGAGTTAGAATCCACGAAGATGGGGAAGAACGAGTCGTTCGCCGACTTTGTCAAACGCTGGAGAGGGAAAGCATCGCAGATGATGGACAGGCCCTCGGAGAAAGAACAAATGAGGATTATCACTCGGAATTTGGAACCTGATTTTGCCAAGCACTTGGTGGTCTTTCAAACCTCCGCTGATTTCAAGACCTTTTATGAAGTTGGCCTGGCAGTCGAAGACGCAATCCGCGTTGGCATATTTGACAAAGGAGAATCCGTTTCTCAGCCCAAGCGAGTCTACTCCGGTAACAACAATACCCTTTTTCGACCCAGCACTTACAATCCAACCCAAGCCAATTCCTTCAATCCTAAGCCAGTCAAAGCTGAACCGGTTAACCAGATAACCACCCAGTCTTCACCCATCCAAAACACCTCCCAGCCAAGGAGAGAATTCTACCAGTTCCCTTTTCCTCTCACCACTGTCTACAAAAAGCTACTCGAGAAAAATGCCATCAAGCCTCTTGATCCACCCAAAGAGCTCCCTGCAAATCACAACCCAAATGTCTACTGTGCCTACCACCAGATGCCTGGCCATCACACCAACAATTGCGTCCGTCTCAAGCACGTAGTCCAAGACTTGGTTGATGATGGACCAATCCCAATTCCCAAACAAAAACCCAATACCATTTCCAATCCCTTGCCTAACCACAAGCAAAACATCCAAATCAGCCAAATATCCCTCAGCTCCACTCTAAAAGGCCAAAGTCCTACCCAGGTCAATCCTAGCCTACACATCGTGCCAGCCACTGAACCAAAACCTTTCATCCCAGTGCCGGAAAATCCGGAGGCCTATGCCATTACTACCCTTGAACAAAAACTCAAATGGAGTGACCTCGCCGAAGAAGGAGAATGGGCCATGAATGATCAAGAATGGAAAAATTCCCGACAAGCATTGTTTGGTTCTTTGCTAATCTCTTGGGACCCGAGCCAGTACATCATCCCAGAAATCCATGACAAGCCAGTTATTTACGTGCCAGAAAATCTCAGTATCAACCAAATTGAAGAAACGGCAATCTATGCTGACCCTTTGGACGCAATTTCACTCCCAACTTTATTTCAGCACAACCCTTCAGACAACCATTCACTATCTCAACTTCCCGAAGAAGAGAATCAGCAAGCCATCGAAACGGTCTTCAATGATCATGATTGGTTCCCCCAGGCATACATCATCGGAGAATCTCTCCCACGGCCGTCTGCGCCATTCCCACACTCTGCCAACATATCGGTTCTGGTCACAGATCCCCAGGCAACCACATGGAACGAAGATGAGGTTATCGACATCCGAGTCGGTGGTGACGAAGTATGGACAGTCAATAAATCCATGCTAGACCAGTCTTTGTAGCAAGAGTCGGAGGTAGCAAATTTGAAGACAAAATTAGAAACAGTTGATATCAACGGTCAGGAAATTTTAGGCGATTTGATAGACTTGTGATCTGAAGATCAGAAAAGGGAAGCTGTCAAAACCGGTAAGCGCAAAGTCGGTGAAGAATTTGAAGACTTCTGGGGTGAAAACCAACAACTCTGGGAAGACACGGTCAATCGGGTAACAAGGAGCGGCCTAATCTACCAGCCAGCCAACCTTCAAAGGAACGTCTCATATCAAGCTCAGCCAGAAGAATTCATTTATGACCCTGTTCAGGAAAATTTTCCTCCGGTCTAGCCAGCAGTCACTACTCAACCACCTCAAGGGAACCGGGCAACAGCGGAAGACTTGGTTCAGAAACAGCTCGAAAGAACTCTAGCATCAGTCTCAATTTGGGGTTTACTCTCTTCCTCCCGGGAACATCGTCAAAAGATGATCAAAACCCTGTCAAACATGGAGGTACCACCTGATACTCCGCCAGAAACCATGGTAGCGCTACTCACTCCAGCTCGCGCAAAGCACGTTGTTGTCTTCACTGAAAAGGATTTACCCCCGGAGGGAGCTGGTCACAACAAACCTTTCCACATCACTCTCAAGTGCATGAGAAAATGAGTCCCTATTGTTTTGCTTGACAACGGATCCGCTCTGAACGTTTGTCCTCTGCGGACAGCTTATTGTTTGGGTTTCAAGAACAAAGACTTCCAGCCTTCTAACCTCGGAGTGCGCGCATATGATAACACTCGCAGGGATGTGATTGGGGTAATCCAAATGGAAGTGGCGATTGAAGACTTCAGAACAGATATCGAGTTCCATGTACTTGACATTCCCTCATCTTTTAACCTACTGCTGGGCAGGCCTTGGCTCCATCGATCAGATATCATGGCAGTCCCTTCTTCTCTACACCAGAGAGTTCAACTCGGCCTGGCCACAGGAACTATAACCATTCATGGCGATTCGGGAATCCGTCCCCATGTCCCTGACAATGCACCACTACTTGAAATCGCTCATGGAGAAGAAGATGTCACCCTTGGTGGTTTTTCTTTTGATACTTCAGGATCAGTCCTTACTGTCAAGATGGATGAGGACTTCTCAGTCAGCTCAACTGCCTTGGAAATGATGAGAAAAATGGAATACCTACCCGGCCTGGGGTTAGTTGTCACGCCCTCAATTTCAATAAGCCAAAATACAAATAAAATCCACGTAGGATCGATCAAAGTCAGACAACTTCCATAGAATAGTCAAAGTCAAAGTACAATTTCTAAATTACAAGTCTACGTGTCTCTTATCGGAGATACCCGAACCCGAGTACTTTAGTTCCAACGATAGATAAAGTTATTACATATATTGGGTTTGTCAAAAGATTAAAGAAATAGAAGTTACAAAATCATCTCCCAAAAATATAGTAGACTATGGAGAGGATGAAATAACTCCATGCAAAGTAAGCTTCATGCTATGCATCCACACGTCAAGCATCCCAATCATGTGTTTTGCCGAGTACCTGAAAATGATAGGTTGAGCTCACTAGCCCAGTAGGAAACTTTTCTACCAACGCTAAGGGTATAAAGAATGAAAGATGCATATGATGATGTGGTACACATGAATGAGTAAGGTAAAATGAACCAAGGTAGATCAACTTGATGATAGAGTGTCTCGAATTTGCCCCAAAGACCCTACCAAACCCAAGTGTCCATAAATTTCTTCATAGCATTACATTACGTGTCGTGGGTTCATCCCTTTCAAAACACAACCATTTACACAAACCTTTCATTTCACAATACTTCCCAAATACCCCAAACATCTAAAATAACCCAAGTATCCTTCACATTTATCATATACCTCTTAATCCTTTTTAATCAATTTATTTGTTCTCCGGGCATGCCTTATAGGCCCCGTGTTACTCCGGGCATACCATAAAGGCCCCGTGCCACTCCGGGCATACCCTTTCGGGCCCCGTGCCATTCCGGGCATACCCTTTCGGGCCCCGTGCCATTCCGGGCATACCCTTTCGAGCCCCGTGCCACATATTTCACATTTACATTACCATTTATCAAATCATAAGTTCAACTTAGTGCCCATAATCAATTCACGTATTCCAATACCCTTTTACAAGTGTCAAAACATTCACTTAATCCATTATGTCGAAAGAACTCGTGGTGTGCCGGTTATGGTATAGTTAACACGCGTCCAAAAATGTGAGAGATCAAGAGAAAACATAATTTATACATAATAGGATAACAAAGCTTTGAGGTCAATTCGATAAGCTTGGGGAAGACCATTGAAGGCCCGGAACAAGGGAACATGAAAATGAAGTTATGAACCTCAAGAAAACCCGACACCTTGATAGGAAAAATCACATTTCTCTCAAAATACATAGGCTATGAAGATAAGACCAATTGAGTTTGAAAGTAGACTCATAGAGCTTTCTAACGGTTCAAGAATCACCTCAATCGGAGTTCGGACGAAGTCGGGGCGTGCCCGCGAAGTTGGGTCAAAATCTGCCTATTAAGCAGTCGGGTATCGATACAAATGAAAAGAAGTATCGATACCGGGTAACTAAAATCTTTACAGAACTCTGGGTATCGATACCCATTAAAGGGGTATCGATACAAAGGCCATCTCGAGCAAAATTTTCAGATTTTCAGATTTTTCCAAAATGGAGGGGATTTCAACCCAAGCCAAAAATGAGGTTTTCAACAACAAATAACCATAGAAGAGGGATATATCAACAACCAATTCATGGATTTATCAACCAAATACACAAAACCCAAACTCATTCATGATCCAAAGTCAATTCCATGGAGATAATCAAGTTTAACAAGAGTTTTGGGAACAAGGAGAAGAACAATGCACTCATTCAATCAATATACACTTAGAGGAGGTAGAAAGTTGTTCCCTACCTCAAGTGAAGACAAGCTCTAGATCAATGTTGATTCCAAACCCAAGCTTCCCAACTCTAGAAATCACCAAATTGAGCTTTCCCAATGGCAAAGCTAGGAGACACCAAGCTCCAAAGGTGTGTAGATGAAGAATTTGTGCAAGGGTTGAGTGGGTTTTGTGAGATTTTGGAGGAAATTTGAGGAAAAAGATGAAGAGCTATGGAGGGTTAGAGAGAGAGAGGATGGCTGCCTATTTTGGGAGGAAGAGGATGAGTATTTTGCTAGAAGAAAATCAGCCACACATATCTATATGCACTCCCACAAATCACACTTACACCCCTCATGTTCATAATGCATCTCACAAAGACTCAAATGCAATACTAACTTCACATTGACCCTATATTACTCTATTTCATTTCCTTACACTTCCCCAACATTAATTTTAGAAAAATTGTATAAAATTACGAGTTCTTACATTAGGTTTGAACAATCAGGGGATGGCTGAATTCCCTAACTTCTCAACAAATAACCACCGCTTTGGCCTCGGTTATGAGCCAGCTGACGGCGAATCAAAAAAGGGAAAGAAGATGCAAGCTGGTGCCAAGAAGAAACCATAGGTAGCCACCCATCCAATTAATTGAGTGATTAACTACGGTATGCTAAGACTAAATTCTAGATTTTAATCAATTAGTTAAAAGCAGACGCGACCATTGGGATCCTAACACTCGTAGCCAGTCCCGAATCCTTTCACCCCCTTCGTTTCTTAAAGATATCGCTCCATATTAGGATTTTCTCTCCCGGGGGCGAAACCCTGTTTGCGTTATCCCACACGCCACGAAGAATGAATTGCTTGACCCATTCCCCGTTCGTGCGGGTTCCGTCAATGACAGAGCTCGGCCGTTCTTAGAAATCCCAACATGAAGATTTTCGAATAACCATGCAAAAGTGGGTGAACAAATACGGCACCGGCCCCAGTGTGTTATTCACCCCATGGCCACGTCCAGAGATTTACGCTAGCATGGTAATAAACATGAACACATAAACATAAACCCTAGAACTATGCATAAATAGAATTGACAGATGAAAAATACTCACTATCTGAAGATTGAAGAACGCTAAATTAATATGCGAAATCTCGAACAAGAGCTGAAATCTGAACAGAATCTGGAACAGTAATCTTAATCGAAAAGCAATGGAAGAATAACGTGCGTAGGGTTTTCAAAACTCCAAAGTTGCAGAGCAATTCATCAAAAGTTCGAACCCTAATTAATGATCAGAAAAACGTTTATATAGTAATCACCCCTAAAACACATCAAAACGCCATCGTTTAGCCTTGCCCGTAATCGTTCGGTATCGATACGGCTACCAAAGGTATCGATACCAAATCCCTTGACTGAACCGTTGACCGCGTAAGCCGAAGGTATCGATACAGGTTTGATAGGTATCGATACTAAACCTTCTGGAACGAAATTGCACCATTTTAACTGATTAGTATCGATACGGCCATGAAGGGTATCGATACCAAACTCCTTCAGCTTGCACTTTCAAAATCCAACTTCCAAGACTCGTTTCCCACGCCTCCACTTCAAGCCATGCACACACACACACAAGCCAAACGCCCATATACCTGGAAAACTCACAAAAATACCAAGAACGCCACTGTGCACGCATTAAACGGAAAATAACCATTAAACCGCACGTCTAGGTAGTCAAGTTGGGGTCTTACAGTATTGCGCGCCTATCAGTGGGTCTTTTGTATGGGGTTTCTAATATTGCGCGCCTATCAGTGGGTCTTTTGTATGGGGTTTCTAATCTAGGTAGTCAAGTTGTTGGTTATGTTGATTTGAATTTTGCCAGTGACCATGATAAGAGGTCTCTGACAGGTTATGTGTTCACTTTATCCGGAAGTGCCATTAGTTGGAAAGCAACTTTGCAAGCTACGATGTCGCTGTCTACAATGGAAGTTGAGTATATGGCCATTGCCAAATCTGTAAAGGAGGCATTATGGATGAGGAAAATTCTTTGCGAGCTTGGTATTGCATAAGGGGTCACTTCAATACTTTGTGACTCGTAGAGTGCTATACATCTGACTAAAAATCTGATGTATCATGAATAGACCAAGCATATTGATATCAGGTATCACTTCGTTCAAGAGATCATCTCATAGAAGCAAGTTGAGTTGCAGAAAGTGGGAACGGAACCCAGCGAACATGTTGACTAAACCGGTTCTGGTTGCCAAGTTCAAGAATTGATTGGACTTGGTTGGTATTTGCAGTTGATCGCCCCTCAGGGGCATTGTAGCGAGGTAGAGGAAAAAGAGGGTTGCTATAAATAGTGATTTGGGTTAAGTGGAATTCAAGTCAAGGTGGAGAATTGTTGAGTGAGTGCCTTGAATTTTGGCTTTTCGGAAGAGGTGTACAGTTTCATCGCACTCCGCATGCTGTCATGTTTTCAGGGAGTTTTTTGGAAAAGCCGCTCGGGCGGGTTTTAGGGCTGCCCGGGGCGGTTTTGGCAGTTTTTAAGTTTTTCGACTTTTTTTTCTAGAAATCCCGCCCGGGTAGTTTTGTCCGAGTTACACACAGATTTACGCAGGTTGTTTTGATGGGTTTTAACCTAATTTTTCTTTAGCTTCTTATATAAAGCAGTGTTGGGGGCTTTTAGGGTGGCATCCTTTGGCTATTGCTCTCATATTTGTGCCCTCTCGAGAGTTAGGGATCATAGCGGGCTCTTTGTATCTCTACTTCAACATTGATAGTGAACTCTCTCTCTCTCCTCGCCCGTGGACGTACCTCAATCTTGGGAGAACCACGTATATCTTTGTCTCATGTGATAGCTTGTTGTTTTCTTTGCCTTCTCCTAACATAGTTGCATTCATAGTGTTCGTTACAACAAACTATTCTGCATTTGTCTCCATTTCAGTTTTTGTTTATGCTTGACTTCGATTTTCCTAAGTAGCAATGAAACATATTATGAGCATGACTCTGATCAAATTTTTTAGTGAAGCTAACTTCTCCATGATCATGCTTTAGACCTTTTGGCCTCATCAGTAGTTTTTGACTTCACAAAACACTCAACAGTAATTCAAAGTTCATAATACTTTGAAACTCGTGGTACTACTGATGATGATCAACTGGTTTTCTGATTACATGTCCACCCCCCTAGTTTTGTGATTTTGTTCTGGAATTCATAGTGATTGATTTTGGTATGTTGCCAACTGCTAGTTAATACCTACTATGGTTCTTGACTTATTGAACTAAATATTTCAGTTTGGAATTTCCGGGCTGTTTTTCGCTCGGTCGATCATCCAACCACTCCTGCTCGCATCATGTATTTCCCCAATGATAGCGGCGACAAACCCACTGGAAAGCCCGCATCAATGCCCAGTGGAAGTCCTTGTCTATTCTTTAACCTTGTACTTTCATGTGGGTTATCTCTTAAATTTAGCTTCTATTCATTCATTTCTTTTTAAAAGTTTTTGAAATAATTATACTTTATGGGTTGTTGATCTTACTTGGTAATGTTTATTGTAGTCGAGAAAGGTTTGAAAAAATGTATGCAAGGATATGGTGGGAAGAGAACTGAGCCAGGATACAAGAACAATACTAGTGATTGCATAGTTTTACTCGGGATTTTCCATGACGTTCCAAACACCAAAGGATGCAAGGGAGAAACTTAAATTCATAGTTGTATGCTTCTATTCGTTAGCCGCAACATTTGAATTGGACGTTTCTTCTCTATGGAGCTATGAGAAAGCTATTTATTTGCATCAAGTTTATTTTCCTAAGCAATTCAATGATTGTAGCCTTGTCAAATTTGTGAATTTGATCAACATTTTAGCTTTTGTGTTCTTATCTATTTCAAAAAGTTTGAATTATTTCGAACAAATAAACTTATCTCTCTTCAAGAATTCTATGGAATAAGTTCATTGTATATATATTCAGAAACAAAAATAAATTTAGAGATGAGTTTATCTGTTAGCTGTAATAGGCAGATATAGTAAAAAAATTCAAGAGATAAGTTTATATGTTCATTATTTTGTACAGAAACATAAATATGTTATAAAGAGATAAGTTTAAATGCCATTGTGTAGTGCATTTTGGTGAATATGCAACAATTGGTGCTTTTCAATTACAAATCTCAATTCCTCTGATACCTGATGGTGCTTATTTTTTTTGTTTGTCTTGGACATACACATTGATGAATTGAGAAAATGTGAAGAGATAAATTTATCTATTAATTATTTTAGGTAAACAAGTTTAACTGTTGAATTAAATTATTGCAGCTATAAATTTATCTACAAGTTGTAGAACTATAAGTTGCAAAGATAAACTTATTTGTTGTATATAAGTTCATATGTTTAAAACTAAGACCAAATATTAAAAAATATGAACAAATAATGTTCAAAATTAAGTCCATATTTGAGCCATAGATATGAACAGATAACTTCATATGTTGAAAATTATGACCAATGCAAGCCATAACATTAAACAGATAAGTTTTTTTTTTTTTTTTAGAACAGAAACAGATAAGTTCATATGCTGAAAATTAAGATGAACAGATAAGATGATATGTTGAAAATTAAGATGAACAGATTAGTTGATATGTTGAGAATTAAGATGAACAGATTAATTGATGTGTTGAAAATTAAGAACAAATATAAACAAATAAGTTGATATGTTGAGAATTAAGACCAAATTCAAGCCATAGATATGAATATGCAAAGCATAACTACAAATAGATAAGTTCATATATTCATTCTTTTCAAATAGAGATAGGTACATCAAAAGTTGAATTTTGGCTCGATCATAAAATAACCGGTTATTGATAGTTTAACTTAAAAATCTATCGACAGAATCTAGATTCTCTGCTTTGTAAAAACCAAGATTCAATTTTTGATATAGCTATCAATGTCTTAGTAACCCGATGCGTGAATACATTATTCTACAGGCTCTACAAGATGAATGGTTCAAATTATCGCCACGAACGCACAATAGAGCTCACAAATTAATGGCAGGTTTCCGCCACATCCGGACAGAACAAACACATCTACTAATACTATTTTGAAAGAACTTGTGGTGTTTAGAATAATTAAAATAATTAATGCTTGGTGTTTAGATAAACTTTGTTTCACTATTGTCCAAATATTTGGGACTAAGGATTATCTCAACGAGATGAGTAAAAAAAAATACAAATATATAGACCAAAATTGAAAATTCAGAGAAGGAAAAACAAAATAATAAGCCTCGAAAACTTTTTTATTTAAATTGGTTTCATCTTTATTTTGAATTTTTCTCGTCAACATGGATGTTTAATCTAAAAATAAATTGAGGCATAACTAATAAATATATATATAAAAAACTTAAAGAAAATAATACCCTTGCTTAAATTAGACACTAGACCAAAAAATGGGCACACCTCTGAAGCTTCCAAAGATCATTTTTGGAGAGTTAATTTTGGGGTAGGGTATTGTGGGTTTAGGCACTTTAGGTTTAGACTCTTAATTTGGGTTCAATTTTAGGGGGTTTAAACTCTTTGGGGTATGGAATTGTGGGTTTAGGCTTTTGGGATTCAATTTTAGGGGGTTTAGGCTTTTTGGGATAGGGTATAGTGGGTTTAGGCTCTTTGAGTTTAAGCACTTTACAAACGGTTTTTTTTTTTCCTTCCTCCAAACAGGGCCCTTGTGTAAAGACCCGGGATTTTAAATAATTTTCTGAAAATAAAGTTGGGGTTTTGTGAGGAAATGCTTTAAAAGTTAGATTGTGGGTTTGTTGGTTAAATAGATTGAATTTGGGCCATACAGAAGTACATAAGTTAATACAAGGACTTGGGGTGTAATTATTCAAAATTTTGTATAAGTGGTGTGTGCGAGGAGAGAGAAATTTCATTTCCCCTCTCCCCTCCAAATGTCAACCCTCTTTCTTTCTATTCCCTCCATTTTCTTCACCTTCCACCCCAAGATACACCCTTTCACTCAAATTCCTTCTAGATCCTCACTCAAACTAGCCTCCTATACGTGTTTGGAAGCTTGGGTGGCGTGCATTTCACTCCGGGAGGTGGTGATTTCGGCAAAGCTCATTGGGGAAGGCTAGGGTTTTGCTCACTCATTGATTTCAAGCTTTCACACCTTGAGGTAGGGGAATTTCTACTTCTCCTAAGTGTATATGGATGTGTATTGCTTCCCCATTAATTTGATCAACTCTCCATTGATTTTGAAAATCTCCTTTGAAAAACCCACTTTTAGTCATATTTGTTTGGATTTGTCTTTGATCTATGCTTCTAATGATTTTATCCATCAATTAGTGTTTAAACCATCTTAATCATGTCCAATGAGTAGAATTTTGGCCTTGAACTTACTTGATTTGAAGTCTACTCGAATCACCTTGAAATTGTGCAAAGTTGTTGTCTTCTCTGTTGCTCGCTGGAATTTCCACCTGGGCAGGAGTCACGGTCGCCCGGGCGGCTTTTGCAGATTGGTTCCCGAATTCTTGTTGTTTCCCTTTGTTCCCTTGCACTTGTTTGGTCCTTGAACGCGTTCTTCACTCGTATAACTTGATTTTCCATTCTGGTAACACATAGGAACTAAAAGAGAATGTGGAACATGTGACGATATTCGTAGTTGATTGTTGGATGATTTAGTGGGGGTATGATACATAGAATGAGGCATGGTGATGTTTTTATGTTGAGTAGTGGGTACAAGACACCATTGGAAAGACGATGTGAGACGTGGGTTATGTTATCACTAGAGAATGAATTTGATAATTGTTAAATGAAAATGACAACTTGAAACCATTGATATGGGGTCGTAAGATAGCCCAGAATGACACTAGGGCCATCCTATGGATGTGTTGCTAGGAATATGCCTTGGCCAAAGGGAAGATGATGCGGGGTCATAAAACTCCCGAAATGATATTAGGTTCGTCCTATGGACGTGTCACTAGGAATTTCTAAAATATTTAACATAAACGAATCAAAGACACGGGGAATTGAACGAGTTGGACACATTTAAGACGTTGGGTACGTGTCGGGTACGTATCGGGAACATTTGGGTGGAAGTCCATGAAACTAAGAACTTATGAGTTTACTCTCCTTGCCTTTAATTCTTCTGAGATCTTGGAATATTCTTGTGTGATTTGTCATTTCTATCTCCATCTCGCACTTGCATTTCATTGCATTTAGTATTGGTAGACTTTTCTCTACTGGGCTAGTGAGCTCACCCTAATAATTTCAGGTACTGTTTACATATAAAATTAACACGTCCAGTAATTAATTGACACGTAATCAGAGATTCCAAACGTTGGAAACGCGTTATTAATGAAAAAGCACTGGATTAATAGTTTATAAGAAGACCAATACGATATCGTGTTGCCCTCTAGTTTAAGAGGCAGTTAGTGGCAGTTATAGTCAAGGAATGAATGAAGAAATGGACTTCGAAGCCACATTACAAACTGCTAAAAGGCATGAATTACACGTGTAAATGTGTAAAACCTGGGCAGTTGGTAGTTGAAACAATTTACACATGTAATAGATCGTGCAAGCCAATTATTCTTTGAAATTAATCATGTGCAAGACGTGATTTGAATAAGTAACCGTGCAGATTCAAATTCAAATGTGTCTAAAAGGATTTCGAAGCAATTCAAGTTCAGATGCTTTTGGAGGGAAGAAACTACCTTTTGAAATGAAATGATGGAGTTCGAAGTCAAGAAATCAAGCGGGAAGTTCAAATTGAAAGCAGGGCCTACAAATAGAAGAAATTGAAGAGTGGAAAACCCCCGGACAAATCTTCAACAAATAGCAAAATGATGCTTGGTTTGTTCTTTGGCAGTTAGAATTGTAGATTTAGGATTTCGACTCAGTTCGAAGTAGTTCTAGGAAGTAGATGATCAGTTCGAAGTAGTTCTAGGAAGTAGATGATAGTAGTTCTTATAACAATCAGGTGTTCGAAGTTCTTGTTGTCTTTCTATTTGAAGTTGAAGAAGAATTCGAAGTAAGTCTACTTTTGATTTATCAAACAAAGTATCTTGTTTCTTTATTGATTCTTTAATTTCCTAAGTAAATTGGTTTATATTTCTTCACTTTGAAAGAAAATTCCTCTTAATTGAGGTAATTGAACCATTCAAACACAATCATCTGATTAGATTTGGTTTTCCGAAGTTAATCTGAGAGAGAAGACTTAAAGGCTCTCTCTGGCACGCTTGCACGTAATTATTTTTTGTTGCAAAGAAGTAAAAGAACCAAACACATAGTGTTGAATGGCTCCAAAAGTTAGGAAGCAAGCAGATGATTCCTAAGTTGCCAAACGCCGGAAGAAGAGAATAATGTTAATCCTAAAGAGAACGAACAAGTTGAAGGCCTTCAAACTTGCTCAGAAGTTCGTGTTGGTCAAGATCCAAATGTGGGAATTGGTCAGGCTTCTCAAATGAATACTAGAAATAATAAAATAGTGCATGTGGATGACCCAAAAAATCCAGAAGTTGGCGTTGGTGTGTCGTCTAGTCAATTTGTAGAAATGATTGCTACATTTAAGAAGTTGACTCAAACTCAAAAACTTATGTTTCAAAAGTTAGAAGA
Source organism: Vaccinium vitis-idaea (assembly GCA_963854785.1). NCBI lineage: Eukaryota > Viridiplantae > Streptophyta > Magnoliopsida > Ericales > Ericaceae > Vaccinium > Vaccinium vitis-idaea. The sequence continues at coordinate 33,001,282 of OY978215.1, read as the reverse complement.
GCAATCATGCTTTTCTATGTTTTGAGAGTTGAGGAAACCTTGTTCTCAATAGTTTGCAAGCCCTTAGTGCATCGAGCAATCTCCTCCCTAACTGCAGCTAGGGCTTGCACCAAATGTGTTTCTTCTTCTTTTAGTCGTTGTAACTTGGCAGCCTCAGATTCATAAGAAGTGGTCAGACTAGTAGCCTCATCTTCTAGACTATATAACTATGCCTTCAAAACTTGCCTTTGAAGATGATTTTCCTTTATATCAGAGAATTGCTTGGCTTTAGCTTGACGGTCAGCAGTAACATCCACAAGTTGCTTATGTAGTTTTAGAGAGTCAAACTTCAAGATGGAAGCAGCTTGGCAACAAATCTGCAAATGCACTATAATCTCTCCTTGAGCAAGAGCTTCAAATTCCAAGTTTGAGAATTGTTTAAGTATCTCTCTCAATTCTTGAGCCTCTATTTGAGAGAAAACATGCTTGGCCATTGCAGTAGAGGATTGGGAATTACGTCGAGCCTTGATTTTCTCTATATGAGACTCAGGAATGGTTGTTGGAGCTTTACTCACTGTAATTCGTTGACAGCAGTTGCTCACTTGAAGTTTGAACGGCTCCAAGGGGATAGAAGCATCAGTAGGGCCATCAGTGGAGGATAAAGGAGCTTCCTATTAAGAGAAAGATTTGCAATTTATTGGCCTTCAAATCTCCAACAGCAGTATGAGGCCAAAGTAAATTAGAATGGAGAAGTTACATTACCTCAGATGTATGAACTTGTTCTCTTGAAGCTTACTACTTGAAGGTTCTTTAGGGGTACTCTTATCAGTCACCACTTCAGGTTGCTCAATCATATGTGCAAGGGAGTCAGTTTGCAGAGATTCATTGATGAATCCTGTGTCACCTTTAGAGGTAGAAGGCTCGGCAACAGTTTGTGTTGAGACATCTATCTCAAAAGTCTTGTCTGTGCCACCCTCCTGAGGACCTCTTGAAATAGGAATCTCTGCAGTAACTGTGGTAACAGGAGAAAATACTTCTTTCAATACAACCTCTAGTTGGGACTTTGGAGTTTCAACTACTCCAGTAGTTTGAGTAGGAATGGAAGGAACAGATTCCTGTGCCACAGTCCTTGAAGGAGATTTAGAGGTCAAATTAAGTCTTGAAGCCTCATCTACTTCACCAGTGGTAGGTGAAACATCTTCTTGAATCCCAATAGAGATTTGAGCTACAGGTTCCAAAGGACTTTCTTTTGATTCAGAAGCCTCAGTAGGCTTGGATTTGACTTTCTTTGCTGAAATAATAGAAGTAATGAAGAAATGAGCTTTAAAGACCAAAAAATTTAAGTCATACAAAGATTAAGATAAGGAAATCACCTTTTGACAGTTGGCTTAATGGAATCTCCTCTGGGCTTTCATCTTATGATTTAGAGATGGCCACTTTCCTTCTCTTCTTTACGGCTTCATAGGCTTGAACTTTTTCAGCCTCCTCAGCATCAAGCTCTTTTTCTTTCTCCATGGAGCCTTTCCTTTTCTAGGCTACAAATTGAAAAGGAAATACAATAAAGATATCATGCAAAGTATGCAAAAATCAATACAAACATATTGGAAAGTAGAATTACCTGGCTTCGAAGGAGGTGAAACAGAAACTTGAGTAGGTTCTTTCCTTGTTTTGGTCTTTTTAGGTGGAGGGGATTCTGCATTTCAAACAATAAGTAAGGAAAAGGGTGTTTTGGAAGAAAACTTGATTGTACAAAAAGTAAAGTTACCTGTTGGAGAAGGTAGAGTAGCCTTTTTCTTCTGAGCTCTGGTGGTCACAGATGGCACAGCCTGAAGAGGCTTAACATCAAGAGCAACCTTGGGATCCATGGACACTAGGGCAGAAGATTGAGAGACCTGCTTCATTTTCCCTTTCCTTTTACTCTGCACCTCTAGTGTTTCTTCTTCTTGTTCTCCTTGAGATCCACCCTTCGAACCAGCCCCAAACCCATCATCTGATATAGAAAATGAACTAGATTGGGTTGCACCTTTAGCTGTGGTGGTGACTCCAATGTGTTTTGCAAAGTTTGGGCAATTTTGGTTTGATTATATAACCCCATAACATTGTGCCACCAGCTTGTGAAATTGGTAAGTGTAGGGCTCTCAATGATAAACTCAAATGGGTTATAATTTTTTCTCTTTACCCTAGATGCCACATTGATATGTGATATGAGGTTTGTATCAACCTTTTGCCTCTCATATGGGGTAGCATTGGCTTCTCCAGGGTAGGGGCAGGGAATGGCTTGCACCATGCCAAATTGCCTGGCAAATTGGGCAGGGCAGTAAATCTCAGCATGAGATTGTCTACAGCCTCCAATAAAAGCTCCTATATAAATCTCCCTTGGAAGGACAATGCTTCTCCAAGCATCAATAAAAGAAGTACTACCCCTATGTTCCATCATCCTCCTTACCTATGAAGGACCAATATCCCAGTTGCTGAAAGGAAGGAATTCTGCTTCTTCCTTATCTTCTCTCAGGTTTTGAAAATATTGCAAATATCCAACTAAAGTAAGGGGTTCAAAAGCTAAGTCTGTCAACTTATCCCCATAAATAGTGAGAGGGTCTTTAGCAGCAACTTTATGATCAGGAAAATAGGCTAAGAGCCAGAGTTGCAAAAACCAGAGGGGGCCTCCTAAGTTGAATGAAAGTGGTTTGGAATGACTGTCAGAACCCACTTTGTACACAGCCTCAGAAATATGAGGCCAGATCGATGGCCTCACCTTTAGAAACGATATAGGCTAAGGGGGCAAATTCAAGCACAATCTTTTTACCACTGTGACAAAAGACCATTTTGCACAGAGTATACAGGAGATATACAAAAATCTCTCTGTCAAATACATCTTCTCCAAATTTCCTTTTAGCACCCAAAAAATTCCCATATGAAGCATGAGCACCAGAGGTTTTAATCTCTTTTAGAAATGGTACGTCAATAGATTCAGAAATATCAAACAAACGACCAAACGGAGGAAGCCCAATAAGATGGGACACGTCTAAAACTGTGGGAGCCATCATCCCACAGTTAAATCGAAAATACTTGAACGACGGGTCCCAAAAGGGCAAAGCGGCATGTATAATAGCTGGGTTTTGTGGTATACCATTTCGAAGCAAAGGGATGGCATACAAAAGCCCAATTCGTCCTAGTTCCTTTTCCTTGGTCTTCAGTATACGTTTCGTCCATTTGTCCCAATCTTCATCATGGGTTGGCCAACAAACAAAACTCTTAGGTTTGGGCCCAAGTATAATATTAGGTTTGGAAATGAAATTATGCCTTTAAATTATTTTGTGGGTTTAGTTTTAAGTTTCTATGTGTCTTTTAAAACCATCTTGTTGGTTTTAAAAGATCAATTATCCTTTGTTCAACAAATTAGGGTCAATTCAAGTTTAAATTGGTTTGGAGTATTTAAAAATGCTTCGAAGGGCATTGTGGAATACAAAACAAACCATAAAGAAATGAAACTTGCATTGAAACAAAAGAAACCATTACATGCTACAATCCTATTACGTTGAAGAAACTAAACAACAACTGGTACAGGAGTAACAATAGGAGCTTGAATAATTTGAAAATAGTGAGGGAAGCTCCAAGTCACCAAGGCATGAAACCTTTCCCAAGTAAAGGTAAAGAATTGCCTTTCCATCACCCTGACCTTGTTTTCTTCATCCAGTTTGAGTTTTTCTCAATCAAAGGCCTGATTTTCAAACCAAATTTTTGGCTTGACTTGAAATTTGGCCAACTTGAAAGAGTTTCTCTTCATGCACCTTTTAAGTTTCCTTCGAAGTTGTTTTAAAGCCCCAACTGGGACTTCGAAGGAACTTCGCTTTAAATCTTCCATCTTATTGTAGAGCCTAGTGACCTATGCATGAACAATTTCATAATCATGGAGGTCCTGATTAAACCCAAAAGTAGCACTTCTAGTTTTCATCCAAGTTCGAAGAAGAGGGATTTGATTCTGAAACGATTGGATAAAAGAACTAATTTCTTTAGAGGTAGCAAACTTTAGAGTTTCACATGCCCACAAGAAGTTCTTATAAGGGACATCCTCTTCCAGAATCCCTATATCCAAAAAGGCAAAGGCAGTCAAAACTTCTTTGGCTTTGGTAGCATCGGAATGGGGGAAAATGGTAGAAGAATAGTCAGCATGAGAGGTAGTGGGATCAAACGTAATATTTTTTAACTCTTCGAACCAGACAAAATTTTCTAGAAGGGCTCGAAGGGGAGTAGAAGTAAGGTCAGTAAAGTTTTCGAAGTGAGGCCTTCGAACCTCATTTAACCAATATATATATTGCTTGGTAGCTCTCTCTTTGAGCTCAGTATAGCCAGCAAAACGTGATTTTTGTGGCTCTTCAACCTTAAAGAAGTGTGGAGTAAGACAAGAAGCAATAAGGTTGTCGAGAAGAGCCATGTTTGGATCATCTCTAATAGACGGAACAAAATACCTACTCATAGCCAATGAGCGGTAATGGCTCCAACCTTTAGTAGCGACAGGGTCATCCATCTTGACCACTACTATTTCTGAAGGTAAACCCCACGATGATGGCTCTGGAGTAGGAGTAGGAGGATCCCATGGGTCAATGGGAGTGTGTTCTTCTATTGGAATCACATCGTAAGAGCGATCGCTTCGAACTATGCCATCAATAGTTGAAACAGGGTTTTCAGTTTGAGAAGGGGTGTAATCATTGAGATCCATACTTTTGAAGGCGTTTTCAGTGTTGGTAATATCAGCCATTGGCATTAGTTTGAATAGAAAGATCAAAGTTTAAGGTTGAAAATTGATGTTGAATGATAACCAGTACTTGGGTATATTTATAGAGAGAATTTAATGATCGAAATGATTCAAATTCCACAAGTGGAGAACGTGTAGACAAACTGCCCTTAATATCCTCATTGGAAGTGGGGGAACCGCTCATAACTTCCTCGTTGGAAGTGGAAAGAACTACCAATAACTTCTTCATGTGTGAAGGAATTCGAAGCGGTAAAGGCACATTAACACGTATTCAAATTCCTTGAATATCGATGTTAATGGGGGAGGTAATGTTTACATATAAAATTAACACATCCAGTAATTAATTGATACGTAATCAGAGATTTCAAACGTTGGAAACGTGTTATTAATGAAAAAGCACTGGATTAATAGTTTATAAGAAGACCAATACGATATCGTGTTGCCCTCTAGTTTAAGAGGCAATTAGTGGCAGTTATAGTCAAGGAATGAATGAAGAAATGGACTTCGAAGCCACATTACAAACTGCTAAAAGGCATGAATTACACGTGTAAATGTGTAAAACCTGGGCAGTTGGTAGTTGAAACAATTTACACATGTAATAGATCGTGCAAGACAGTTATTCTTTGAAATTAATCATGTGCAAGACGTGATTTGAACAAGTAACCGTGCAAATTCAAATTCAAATGTTTCTGAAAGGATTTCGAAGCAATTCAAGTTCAGATGCTTTTGGAGGGAAGAAACTACCTTTTGAAATGAAATGATGGAGTTCGAAGTCAAGAAATCAAGCGGGAAGTTCAAATTGCAAGCAAGGCCTATAAATAGAAAAAATTGAAGAGTGAAAAACCCCCGGACAAATCTTCAACAAACAGCAAAATGATGCTTGGTTTGTTCTTTGGCAATTAGAATTGTAGATTTAGGATTTTGACTCAGTTCGAAGTAGTTTAGGAAGTAGTTTTAGGAAGTAGAAGATAGTAGTTCTTATAACAATCTGGTGTTCGAAGTTCTTGCTGTCTTTGTATTTGAAGTTGAAGAAGAATTCAAAGTAAGTCTACTTTTGGTTTATCAATCAAAGTATCTTGTTTCTTTATTGATTCTTTAATTTCCTAAGTGAATTGGTTTATATTTCTTCACTTTGAAAGAAAAATCCTCTTAATTGAGGTAATTGAACCATTCAAACACAATTGTCTGATTAGATTTGGGTTTCCAAAGTTAATCTGAGAGAGAAGACTTAAAGGCTCTCTCTAGCACGCTTGCACACAATTATTTTTTGTTGCAAAGAAAAAAAAGAACCAAACAGGTACGCCGCATGGAGCATGAAGTGGATTGCTTGAAGTGTATGCATGCATATTTTGAAAGCGCATTGGAGGAGTTATATAATCATCTTGGAACTTATTATTTTTGAAAGAGATGATTTTGTAACTTTATTTAAATTCTTATCTTTCGACTAGGATCTAGTTGACTATGCCACGTGGATTTATGATATATTAATCCTAAAAATTTGAGGGTGTGACACCTTGGAATCTTCAGAGGTGTGCCACACAACACAGTGCACAACATGTATGGATGTACATCATTTTTTTGGTTCGAAAACTCTATGTCTTTCGTAGAAAACACTTATTTAGGGACAGGAGAGTTATTAACGACATTTATTATCGGCGATTACAAACCATCGGTAATATACTCTCTCATTTATTGCAGTTTCTAAAGGTTGTTACGCCTAAACTAGATGAACTATCTCTCGATTGGACTAGAAATGTAATACAGACTCATTAAAGGGTATAAACGTGTATTTTTCTGTTGGACTTCAAGTATAATTTTGAATTGTATTCTGTTGTGATTTCGTTTAATCAAAGTAGTGGAGAGTAATTTTGCTATAGTTATTATACTGTCCCTATAAATAGAAAAGGGGATTTCAGTTGTAAGTAACAAAAATGAATTGAAAAGAGAAATAGAAAGAGAGAAATGTTCTTAGTTTCTTGTTCGTCATTTCTGAATTCTTCTTCATGGTATCAGAGCTTCTGACATGAGTCCAGTGATCCTGAATCATGAGTTTTGGGGTGGGTAAAATCTAATTACCCTACTATTAGGCGTAGCACGTGCCTATGGCGGTCACCACGAGAGGGTGAATAGCTTGGCACCACATAGGGAGTCCTTAAACCCTGTGTCGGGCTGGTTTGGCCACGAATGAGGCTAGAACTAATAAAGAGTAAACTAATAAGTCAGGATGCACTAGCTCGGCGTAAGGCATAAAGGATGCCTCTGATATGGCCGAGCTAGGAAAGGCTATGTGTATAGCTTGAATAGCATTCTGGAATACATAATTCAGCTCGGCGTAATGAGCTGAACTATGTACGAGTTATTCCGAGCTACTTGGAAGCACGGCACCGCCACGAATAGGGCAGTGAGACATTCTAGAATATTCTACAGCGGCTCCTTATGAGATAAGGAGCAATCCCGTGAAACGAGGGATTGATATGGGAAGTCCTAACGTGATTAGGAATATACCTCATATAGGAAAGAATCCTATACGGAAAGGAAGACCCCTGCTAGACGAGATCTAGCAGGACGTGGAGACTCATCCCTAATAGGAAGGTCCTATTAGGAAAAGGATTCCTAAAGAGAATAGGAAACAGGGGCACGAGATGCCTAGTATGAAGAACATCTACACCTATAAATACAAGGGAATAACCATGACAAAAGGTACGCGGTGATACCCATTTCATACGCATTGTGGTTTAAATTCACCAAGTACGTGATACTAACTTAGGCATCGGAGGGCCTTTGCCAACAAGAGGCAAAGGTGCTCTAACCCTTTTCCTGTCTTGCAGATTAAGGGTTGAATCGAGGAAGCACGTGATCCAGAGCCGCGTGGATTTTATCCCCGCACAAGTTTCGATCATCGTCTTCATTTCTAATCGTAAGTTCTTCAACTAAAATTTCTTCGTCTGTAATTTCTCGAGATTCATCTCGAATTCTTTGAATTGTAGTAATGACAACTCTTACCGTAACAATTCCTTCAACCTTAGCATTCTTGGTTTCGAATTTTACATCTCTAGTCAATGTCAAACTAGATAGTTCGAATTGCCTACTGTGGAAAATGCTATGTCTGCAAATGGCTTTATCGGATATCTTGATGGATCTGTGATATGTCCTCCTGTACAAAGTCGAAATGCTAATGGTGAAGTGAGTGCAAATCCAGAATATGCTACATGAAAAATAGTTGATTGTGAACTCTTGTCTTGTTTGACTGCATCCTTATCATCATTAACTCTGCCCTATGTTCTAGGGCTTCATTCTAGTAGTCAAGTTGGTTGTCCCTCAGTAATCGATACAACTCCATTTCGAGGACACATGTTCATGAGATAAGGAATTGCCTTTACAATCATAAGAAAACAACAACAATGGATGCTTATTTTTATACTATTAAGGACTTTGCACATAAATTAGAAGCAGCAGGTAGTCCAATTGGGGAAGATGAATTGATTTTTCATACCCTGAGTGGTTTGAAGAAGGGGTTGAAGAGTTTCAAATCTGCTATCAGAACACGTGGAGATAATATGTCTTTTGAAGAATTAGTTACTATGTGAAGACATTGAAATGATGAATTAGGATGATGATGATGTTGTGGTACCCAGTAATTCTTCAGTACTCATGGCTACACAATCATATGCTTCATCTCAACCACAGTCACAGAACACAACACCTTTGCAGTTTCAATCACAGAATGTACTACAACAATTTCAGTCATAGTCTCAATACATGTTATGTCTCGGAATTTGAATTCACCACTACAGTTTTCTATTCCAATACCATCTCAATTATATCCAGTGCATCAGTATGGTCAATCAACTGGCAGAGGATTTAATAGAGGTCGTGGTCAAGGACCTAGGTTTCCAAGGAGGCCTTGTGATATTTGTGGTAAAAGTAACCATATTACCTCCTTTTGTTACTATAGAGCTTAATATCCTGGGCTCAACATCTAGTTTTCCTCAATTCCCACAAAATCAGTACTCAAGCCCTCAGTTCCCTCCAAATTAGTTCTCACAGCCACAATTTATTCCACAAAATATGTTTCCACAGACTACTTTCAATGGTTTAATGGGGCGAAGACCATCTGCATGACCTCAATTTCATGCTTCAACAACACCTCTTTAGAGTTATGTGGCACAAGTAGACACAGCTAGCTATAATATATAGTCCATCTAATGAATCTTTAAGTGGGTCTGTGTTTGTGCAAGACAATTATGCGATATCTTCAAAAACACCTACATATGGGCTATATGGAGGATTACAGTCACAGGGTTGGAACATGACCGTGTCGTACCGTATCAAAATTAAATTTATAAAAGCTTAGAATTAACTAATACTCAGAAGAATAGTGGCTAAGTCTGAGTGTCGATCCGCGGAGACAATTTGGCTGAGTGTCGTTAACTTTGATTAATTTCTAATTTAATTCAGAAAAAGAGATTTGAGTGTTTGATTTTAGGAAACTAAATCAATCAAAGAAACTAGTAATAAAATTGATGGAGAACGAATGGAGGAGAAATCTAGGGTTTCGAATCCACCCCGACCTCGTAACTGAGTTATGTGTAGGCTAGGTTTATTATTCGAATCACAATTTGTCAAGAAGATAATTATGCTGTTAACAGGCATGGACTATCCCATAGCACGGACCGTCTCGCTGGCACAACCCGTCTCTTTCACAGACTGTCCAGTGGCACGATCCGTCTTACGAGCATAATCCATCTCAGTTACCCAAGCACAAGCATAGAAAACCATTGTTTAACTTGGTATTTGAGTTGCAATCACAAATACTAAACCAATAGAAAGAATTAAAACGATTCCATCCATATGTAATGAAAACATGTTCTAAGTTAAACAATCGGTTCGAGTTAATAAACCTAATGCCGACACAAATACAGAGTTACTTGGAACGGGGCCTCATCTTCCCCCTAGAAGGTGTTTAGCCAGCCATGGAAATGGAGATGAACACTTGATTTGATGAAGAACTTGAAGAACCCATGGATTTGCTTGCTTTTCTCCTTCTAAACTTGCCTCAAAATATTCTAGGACTCCCAAAATGTACAGAGCAATGACCTATTTATAACAAAACCTAAAAAAACGTGGTCAACGCCCTAATCCATGTTTGACTCGGGTAAAATCGCCCGGGCGGCTTTGTCTCCCGCCCGAGCGGAAAATCCAGATTGTAGCCCAAACTTCGCAAACTCGCCCCGGCTTTGTCCGAACTCGAAATGATGCAATTCTTGGACCGTTGCGAAGCTCTTTAAGTCTACTTTGCGTTCCATACCTTATATCAACTCCCATTAGCACTTTTAATCATTCGGCACTCTCCAAAGCCTACAAACACAATTCAATCATTACAATTCATCAAGTAATTCTATGATTGGACTATTACACCCTATTTGTTAGAGGTATATGTATATGAGGGGAGAAGAGGGATATAATAAGAGGGGGATATAGAGGTGGATATGATTGGAAGGGTTTATTTTAGAATGGGAGATTAAAATTTACTGTGTTTGTGTTGTTGTTTTAGAAGAAGGATATAGAGGGTTGGATTGTATAAAATATCATTTTGTCTCAAATAAAAAAAGCAAAAAGAAGGAGAGTGGTGGGGCCAACTGCCAAAGTCAGCCACACATTGTCCCCCCACCCTCTCTCTCTCTCTCTCCTGCAACCCGCCCTTCTCTCCCTTTCTCTGACGATGGATGTCGTACAAGAGCAGTGGTAAAGGGCCGGATAAGTTAAAGACTGGGGTGGGGGTGCCTAAATCTATGACCCCTGCAGAGGGATATACAAATCCCGGCTAAAAAATATCCTACCCTCAAAAACTAAACAAACAATGGATATACACCGCCCGGATATGTATATCCACCTTCTCCTTATATCCCCCTTCTATTGCTGCCAAACAGGGCGTTAAAGTGTTAATTAGAGGGTTAAATGGGTGCTTTTCGGCACCTATCACACCCCCCAACTTACTCTTTGCTAGTCCCTAGCAAAAGAAACAACATTGCAACTAAACTAAGTAAAAAGGGAAAAGATAGTTCTTTTAAAACCTTGGGTGGCCCCGGTAGGACGAGTGAAGTCTCGTGAGGGTTTTCAGCAGTGATCACCCACAAAACACAAGGAATCCCTCAACATGGAATCCAAAACCTGTCATGGAACTCATAGATACTTCAAACCAAGGTGCGACGCCACCACAAAGATACTAGGCAAGCAACAAGAGTTCCAAGTGCTAACAAATCGAGAAGATAGACCCCGGCACCTAATCCTACTGTGTGTGTGCAAAGGCCTTGATCACAAGTGAACAATGATTGACCGCTCTATCCGGACCGAGTCTCGACTTCAATTCTCACCGTGTCATGCACTCAATAAAAGAAATCACTTGAAACGAGGTGCATTTATATACTCTCATGTGTGCGGTTGGAAGTTATGTAAATAGAAGCAAAGTATCCGCACATATTGACACAAAAGAAAGCTCTTTAAAGTGGACACGATCTCATGAAAGAAATGCCAAGTACCGGAATGCTTAATCAATCCATAACCCACACCCCATCACCTCTAGGATCAAATAGGACTTTGTTCTCGGTTATATCGTTAGGTAATGGAAAGTGTTTCAAGGCTAGGTAAGACATTCAAGTGTCGGAGAATGGTCTCATAACAACTCACATAGGGCATATTTATCAATGTTGTGGCATCTTCCTTCCTAATACACCAAATTTCTCTTTCCCACCTTTGCAACACAAGCCACAATGAAATCAATCGTTTCTTCACAATGAAATAAATTGGTGTTTCCCCTCTTCACATTAAAGTTTCAACTCTTTTGTTTTTTTTTTTTGTTTTTTTTATTTCACTTTTCAAACAGTAGGAGAAACACCGCCAATCAACATTTGTCTTTGTCAAGTATCAACTCACCCCCTTCTTCTCAAGTATCAATTCCCACCAATTTACCATTCTCAAGACACAATATATGTAGTACAAGACACAAAGAGATGGGGAAAGAAACCCCCCAACTTGAACAAGGCAAACCCGCAAGTGTTAGTCTACAATGCAAAATATAATAGAAAAGAAAACTACCGAATTAGAAAAATAAAAATAAAAAGACTCAAGATGGACACTATCTAAAATGAAATAAAAATAAAAATTAAGATACTGTAAATACCACCAAAATAAAGAGATAAACAAATAATAATAATAATAATAGAACTACCTAAAGTGTATCATGCTCACGTGGATTTCGAACTCCCACCATACCACGAAGAGTTACTACCATGAACATCACACCCCACTGCAAGCTCTTCGTTAAAAACTGTACGCGACCATGCCATATAATTAAATACTTACAGTATCTCAATTGCTTTAGCCACGTTTGAAATTTGAGTTCCACCAAATATGCAATTCGAACGAAATTGATTTCCAGTGTGTTGACAATGTTCATTAAACATGGGTGATATACCAAAGCCAAATTATTGACACCCAGAAAATCAATCTGTTCTAACTTGTTAAAATTTAGCAGTTGTGGAGAATCAATAGGATCAGACAAGTCCAAAACACCCTTACATGAAAGATGCTCATGTTCTAATGAAACCAAGTTCTCCATGAGAATATCAAGCTCTCCAATAATGACATCAATCCCAGCACCTGTAGAGTTAGAAACTGACACATCTACCTTACTCATATCTTCTCCAAACTCAATTTCCACTGCATGTTTGTTCATTGGGACCATTATTTCATTTTTTTCGCTCACAGTAAATCTCATTCACTTGCAAGCTCCCAAATCCACATGAACCCATTAGATTAGAAACGGTCTCACTAGGCAATATTTTCTCTTCTCTCTCTCCCGTGGAGTGATTGTCATGCAGATGTGGGACTCTGAGAATTTCTATTGGTCCAATATCTACGGACATAGATGCATGTTGTGCAAGTGTCAACACAGGTTCTGTGCTTTGGTCGCTTGGCATGGTTTCAAAGGTAAAACCCAATGGAGGAGGGGAATTGACACTCTCTTTTAGTAACACCACCTCTTCAACCCTAGAGTTTTCAAAGTTGGTGATTAACTGTCCCTCATCCCATGTATTCTCCCCATAATCTATATCCTCTACCTGCTCCATATCCACTACCTTCCACGCATCCTCATCATGCCCTATGCCCACTTCCTACTCTTTGTTTAATAAAATTTCCTCATCCCACCGATTAATCGCAATTTCTATCTGGTTTGCGTAAGCTTCAATATTTGCGAGAAATTGGGCTTGGGATTGAAGCGCTTGGCTACAACATTGACCATTAGCATTAAACTCTTCAAGAACTTGCAACATCTTCTCATGAAAATCTGAAGAATATATTTGAGGCGGCGGGGGAGGTGGTTGGTCATACGACTGTTGTGGTGAAGTAGGGTAGTAGGCCCATGGATCCGAAATATTAGAAAAGTTAGGCCTTGGGGTGGGGAATAATATGGGTCCGAAGGGTGTTGTGTCCATGAAAAATTAGGCTGATTTTCTCTTCCCGAATTATAAGTGTTGGAGTAACAATCATAACTCGGTTTAGGAAACCATTGGGCATGACTAAATAGCTCTTGGACATATTCGGGATACTGGGGAGCATAAGTGTAGTCTATATTTTTCATAACAAATCAAACCTAATGCAAACTATTTGATACTCACACTGATGGTGCCCTCCTTGGAATATTGTTATTGATCTGTTATCCTCTGCATAATCCTTGCAACCTGTACTCTGAAAATCACACTAACAAACAAAATTAAAAACTCCTAAACCAATAACCAAAATAAAAATAAAAATCCTAAACTAAGAATTAAGATAAAAACTAATCAAAATTAAGTAACCGTGCAAATTGTCCCTGGCAACGGCGCCAAAATTTGACCGTGTCGTACCGGATCGAAATTAAATTTATAAAAACTTAGAATTAACTACTACTCAGAAGAAATAGTGGCTAAGTCTGAGTGCCGATCCGCGGAGACAATTTGGCTGAGTGACGTTAACTTTGATTAATTTCTAATTTAATTCAGAAAAAGAGATTTGAGTGTTTGATTTTAGGCTAAATTAATCTAAGAAACTAGTAATAAAATTGATGGAGAACGAATGGAGGAGAAATCTAGGGTTTCGAATCCACCCGGATCTTGTAACTGAGTTATGTGTAGGCTAGGTTTATTATTCGACTCACAATTTGTCAAGAAGATAATTATATTGTTAACAGGCATGGACTATCCCATAGCACGGACCGTCTCGTTGGCACAAGCCTTCTCTTTCATAGACTATATAGTGGCACGATCCGTGTAGAAAACCATTGTTTAACTAGGTATTTGAGTTGCAATCACAAACACTCAACCAATAGAAAGAATTAAAACGATTCCATCCATATGTAATGAAAACATGTTCTAAGCTAAACAATCGGTTCGAGTTAATAAACCTAACGCCTACACATATACAGAGTTACTTGGAACGGGGCCTCATCTTTCCCCTAAAAGGTGTTTAGCCGGCCATGGAGATGGAGATGAATGCTTGATTTGATGAAGAACTTGAAGAACCCATGGATTGGCTTGCTTTTCTCCTTCTAAACTTGCCTCAAAATATTCTAGGACCCCCAAAACGTACAGAGCAATGACCTATATATAACAAAATCTAAAAAAATGTGGTCAGCGCCCTAATCCATGTTTGACTCGGGTAAAACCGCCCGAGCGGCTTCGATTCCCGCCCGGACGAAAAATCCAGATTGTAGCCCAAACTTCGCAAGCTCGCCCCGGCTTCGTCCGAACTTGAAATGATGCAATTCTTGGACCGTTGCGAAGCTCTTTAAGTCTACTTTTCATTCCATGCCTTATATCAACTCCCATTAGCACTTTTAATCATTTGACACTCTCCAAAGCCAACAAACACAATTCAACCATTATAATTCATCAAGTAATTCTATGATTGGACTATTATAGTGTTAATTAGAGGGTTAAATGGGTAATTTTCAGCACCTATCAGAACAATGACGGAATTACTCTTCTCAGCCATGGTATTTTGATAGTGGAGTTGCATACAACATCACCAACAATCTTAGGAACATCACTCAACCAAGGCCTTTTTCAATGAATAATGGTGTGCTTGTGGGAAATGGTTCTCAGTTCCTATGAGTCACACTGGACAGGGTATAATTCCTACTTCTTCTAACTCTTTTCTTCTTTCTCATGTATTGCATACAGATATAACTCATAATCTGCCGTCTGTTTATCAATTCTTTTAAGGACAACATTTGTATTCTTGTATTTGATACATGTGGTACTGTCATGCAGGACAAGACAACCCACCACATTATGTACCAGGGCTCATGTCTCAAGGGGCTCTATCCACTTCTGAATTGCTCTAAAGTTCCAGATCTTGAGCCATCTCCTATAGCTTTTGTGAGCACAAATGAATCTGCTATGCTTTGGCATAACAAGTTAGGACACCCTAGCTCTAGTTTGTTTCACTCTTTAATAAAACAATTCAAATTACCTGTTTCTTTTACTGGTAATCTAAAATGTGCTTGTTGACATATCGCTAAGAGCCACAAACTTCAATTTCCTTTATCAGAATCTAAAACTACTACTCCTTTCCAGTTAGTTCAAATGGATGTACGGGGTCCATCCCCATTTGTTTCTAATCTAGGTTTTAGGTACTACTTACTTGTTATTTATGACTTTTCAAGATATTATTGGCTTTTTCCTTTGTATTTCAAGTCTGAAGTCAAAATTTCGTACACAATTTCGTACTTCTATTCAAATAGTAAGAAGTGACTATGGTGGAGAGCTTGTGAATCATTATTTGCTTCATCTTTTTTTGTCTAATGGGGTCATTCACCAAACTCCTTGTCCTAATACCCCAGAGCAAAATGGAGTAGTTGAAAGAAAACACAGATATCTTATTGAGACCACCATTGCTCTTCTTTTACAAGCCAAGTTTCCTACTAAATTCTGGCTAGAGGCACTTAATTAATTAGTACTGCAGTTTTCTTGGCTAATAGATTACCCCATTCATCTTTGAAGTACCAAGTTCCTTACATGTTGTTTAACAAATCTCCTGGCTATTCTATGCTTAAACCTTTTGGTTGCACACATGCTACCCTTGGCTTAGACCTTATAGCAAACATAAGCTTGAATCTGGATCTCAGCCTTGTGTATTTCTTGGTTACTGCCTTAGGGATATAATTGTTTTGATGCAGCTACAACTAAGGTGTTTATTTCAAGACATGTTCAGTTTCTTGAACATGATTTTTCTTATCCGAACCTCTGTCAAGTTATTCATGATCCAAGTCCTGCTCCTAACAGATTTCAAGTTCCACTTACTGAATTTGGTGATATACCAGTGACTGTTACTGTTCCTGCTCCTACTGTGTCTAGTTCTTCGTGTGCATATACTTTGAATCCTCAAGTTCTTCCTTCTCATGTATCTGTTAATGAGGAGCAAGTTTACATGAAACAACCCCTGGGGTATAAGGATGATCTCCATCTTCATCATGTGCGCAAGTTAAAAAAGGCTCTTTATAGTCGTCTTAATCAATGTAAGTAGTCCAATCGTCACTCAAACAATTTTTTTTCTACTTCAAAAATCGAGAGGCGGAGGAGTAGGTTAAGTTTATGTGAGTAGCTACATTAGAAGAGTCTTGTGCACTTTTTCAAGCTCTCTCTACGTACGCTTTTCTTTTCTTACTGAATTGGTTTCATCTTTTGCCTTTATAATAATGAAATTTTTTCCGCCAAGAAAATCATCTCTCACTTCGATGAAATCGTTTGCAATCCACCTCATTGATCACCACATTACATACCGCCGAAAACAAATAAAACAAAGTATGATTAATCTTTCACGTTTATAATATTAATTGATCATTACATCAGATTCCATAAATCTAGGCGAGCTCATCGAACAGCTCAACCTTTCGGCCGTTCAAGGGCTGCACAGGCCTGTTGTTCCTCTTGCTTGTCAGCAGCAGTGGAGCTTTCAATACCTCAACTTGTGCTTTCGATATGGACCTCACCTGCATTGGATAATTTACCCATAATCAGAGCTGGTTCTGACTTTTCGAGAGCCTAAAAAATCAAAAAGAAAAATGGAGTGTTTTTTGTTGAATTACTCTAAAGGGGATCAAAGTAGGAAGCGCTCCGAAATTCATAAATTTTCAGTGGGTCAAAAGCGGCTGGACCTTGAGCTTTAGCTCGAGCTCGGCTCTGGCCATAATCAAACTCTTTGTGCATATGTATCATTATTAGTTTTTACTTTCCAACATAAAAGTATCGCAAAAAATGAAGGGGGGACAGCACTATATGGTTTAAATTTTCTATTAAGGACTTCCTCACGGATCTCCTCCGTGAGGACCACCCCTTTTCTTATTTTTCGGACCAAATTTTGACGATCCAAACCGCTCAATGTGTTTAAAACATGTTTTCCATGGCCAACGCGAGGAATCACAAAAAAAATACCCGAAAGGACTTCATCCGAGCAATTTTTCATAATAACCGTATGTATATAGTTTATCGAAAAAAGCTCGAATGAAGCCCTTCCGGATATTTTTTTTGGACAAATCCACGCCGTGACCCTTAAAAACACGTTTTAAACACATTGAGCGGTTCGGATCGTCGAGATTCGACCCTGATCCATGAGGTCCGCAAATTGGGAGTTTGAGGGAGTCCTTAGTAGAACGGGATTGTATATATATATATATTAATGTAATAGTACGTTCGTTTTACATTTTAGGGGGGACGACAACTCCTATTAGCCACCCCTGACTCCATTCTTGAATAGACGGTATTCTTTTGTATTAAGTACTTACCTTAGGAAAGACGTTAAAAATGACATTCTCAGAGCATGGAGGTGTGGTGAGAGACCCAACATATCGGTAATACTTGCGCGTGTTTCGCCTCAACTTCCACGCATCGAAGGTCCCGACAGCGATTTGAGATTCTTCATCACTGCCACATTTCTCCTTGGCTAGCTCAGCCAGTTTGCTTTGTAACTGAAG
Source organism: Vaccinium vitis-idaea (assembly GCA_963854785.1). Taxonomy (NCBI): domain Eukaryota; kingdom Viridiplantae; phylum Streptophyta; class Magnoliopsida; order Ericales; family Ericaceae; genus Vaccinium; species Vaccinium vitis-idaea. The sequence goes on along the minus strand of OY978215.1, from coordinate 32,983,535 downwards.
TATGAACCATATCGCGAAATCACTCTTTTGTTAAAGAATACACCATCAATCAATAATGAAATTGGATCCAAGGAGTTGTGTATGTATATATGTACAAAACTTCACCTTGGCAAGAATTGGATCAGCATTACCAATTTGGTACAGAATGGCTATAACTGTGAGGCTACCATCACTAGCCTTATGGACTAGATGAAGCTCTGCGTCGAACCTGCACATATTTTTGATATTATGTATCGTTATGTATTTTATAACTGTTTTCTATGTTGATAACAAATACTCCCTCCGTTCCTATTTGTTTGTTCCACTCTCTCTCTCTCTTGCCTTTTTTTTCAAATAAAAAAATTAAGTGCTTCCGTGTATCGTTTTTCAAATTTTTTTGCACCGAATTAAAGTACACGATGAGTACTTTAATTCGGTGTAAAAAAATTTGAAAAATGATAAATAAAAACACTTTATTTTTTTATTTGAAAAGTGGCACGACTTTTCATAGTGGACAAACAAATAGGAACGGAGGGAGTAAAAAAAGGATCCCTTAACCAATGTTTCTTTTTTTATTTTTTTGAAATGCTTAAACAATGTTCTAAATTAAATATTTTTTCCTCAAAAGAATTTTACGTGGTGGTTGTATGTCCTAATATACAGGGATGGAGTCAGGATTTCAAATCGGAGGTGGATTACAAAAAGACGTGCAATTTTTTTGGTTAAAAGTAAAATACTTTCATGCATTATTTTTAAAAGTTCTTAATACCAAATGAATAGCCTGAGTTATTAGTTCTTTTATTTGATGTCAAGAAACATAAAAAAAATTGTGCACGAAAGTGCTGAATTTTTTATCTGAAAATTACACCTTTTTTGGTAGTAGAATATCTTTATGAGATAGATGAAGTAATTAATTTAAAAAGTACAAGTTATTTATAATACCCAAAAAGATATACATATTCATATTTTACTAAATACAAAAAATTACATGTTTTCATGGATTAATCATTCCTCAACATGTTTACATAGTCATACACATTTTATAGAATAATTAATATTGTTTCTGGAATGCAAAAATAAATCATTTTTTTGGGACCCTAAGTGGCACATGCCACCGCCCCCTTCTAGCCTCCGTCCCTGGTAATATATTACTGTGTTCCTCTAATAAAACAAACTCACCTCACAAAATTCTGTAGACTCTGAAAACAACAGTATGCTTGATTGAGAAAAATAATTTTTGAAGTTAAAAATTATGAAAAGTGAGAGAGAGAGAGAGAGAGAACATACGAGACGCCGTCAATTGTGTGTTCAGAGGGAGTATGCCAGTGCAATTGAGCCAAGGTGTAGTTTTTACCATCCAGAATCAGCGATCCAGCATTTACAAACTTCATCTGCAAAAGAATACTTCTTCATCTTACCTAAAAGCCTAAAACGTTTTCAATGCAAACCCACAGATTAAACAACAAAATATGTAATCTTGGCCTTCTAAACTGACATTATACATGGACATGCAAATTGTTACCGCAGTTACCCTAACGTTTAGCATTGTAAAAACTCACAAAATTTTGCCAGAAATTTTAGCCCTTGGTTGCTAGGCTCGAAAATGGTAATTTTTTGTTGAACTAAAATAATCTTGGTCAATTCCAGAACGTCTTTGAATGTTTTTTCAGAAATGGTTCTTTTCTACACAAATTTATTGGAAACAATATTTCAAATCACCCAACCATTCTGAAAGAGAAATGCTACGCGCATATAGATTTATGTGCACAGATCGAGACAGAACCATCCTTTGCACGAGCATCTCAAATTTTTGTGGACACGGAAATTTTGATTTCAAAATATAATTTGAAGAAAGAACGAAAAACAAGAATTCTCATTGGAATTTCTCTAAAGCAAATGGAAGCTAGGTAGGGCAAAAACATGCATGTATACCTCAATACTGTAGCCGTTGTTGATCAAAGTAGCATTGGTAGGAGTATACCCTCTTTTCAGCGGTTTCAGCGTCTTATTCAGGACAGCCTTGGCCGTCACAATGTCTATCGGAGACTGCGCTTTCCCTGTCTTGCAAGTAGCGTAGTCGTTGCTCATGCTTCCCCACCATTGAGGCCCAGTTTGGTCCGAATAGCTGAACTTAGGCCCTGTGTGGAAAAGAATACAATTTTCGACTCAAAAAAGATCAATTACATAAAAGCAATAGAATTGAGAACTGCACGTTTTGTCAATTGCCTCTAAAAATAAACATATCCACGATGAATGTGCATGAGAGAGAGAGAGGGAAAGCAATATCGAGCGTACCATCTGAGGAAGCTGCATCGGTGTGGATAAAAATTAACGCGATTCCGATGACAAAAAAGGCGACTCGAGAAGCCATAATTGAATCCTTTACGATTTTCTTTTCAACAAACAGAGCATACAGATTTCTCTGTATGTTTTTTCCGTCTTAGAATGCATGATTTATATGGTAAACGTGCCGAAATAGGAGGGATCCGTTGAGATTACTACAATTTTTACTAAATTTGGAGGTCATTGCCAAAATTACCAGTGTTTTGTCGAAAATTTTGGTTCACCTCAAAATATTTTGCTCTCCTCCCTCTCTCTCTCTCTCTCTCTCTGTGTGGTTGACACATGGAGATATGATTTCACAAATGGAAATTATTTTTTCAATATTCCTATTACCTTGGATGTTACAGGGACATTTTATAGCCAAAGCTTAATTATGTGGCTTGCCATTGGTGACACCTGACTTGGTGTTTGTGTCATGATCATGGTGATGTTTATATAACACGGTAGTGTGTTATTTTTATTTTATTTTTTGATCAGCAAAGAGAAACTTTTTATATATAAAAAAGGATATATACAAAGAAAGCCAAAAGTCAATTAGGAGAGGGTTGGAGAATCAGTAAGACCTCCTACACTAGACCAAGAGAGAGAAAGGCAGCAGGAAATACAACAAGGAGTTGGTAAGGAATCAACTCAAAGCAAAAGATAAAATAAATCATCTCCCAGTAGCCACCCATCACAGAGCTTCAATAAGGGATTTAAATCTGAAAACAATATCTCCATGGGATACATCTCCAAGCCCTGGCCCACTATAAGCTTTCACCCAACAAGCTACTCTAAATTTGATCAAATTAATCTCCCAATTCCTCCCATTTGGGAGCAACGCCTTGGGAAATTAGCTCATTTCTCATTTTCCACACCGACCAGAAAACAGCAAAACTGGATAACTCCCATAATACTCTGTTGACCTTTTCGAATTTCTGTCCCTCCACCAACAGAACAAACTTTTGACTAATGTTGGAACCACCCATACTATTTTCCACCAACTGAGTACCTCACACCAAACCTGCCAAACCTTCCCGCAATGGAGAAACAAATGATTTGCAAATTCTGATACTTCCCCACAGAAATGATAAAAACTAATGTTGATGTCAGAGAGAATACCTAGATTGTAATGAGCTATGTTATATGGTGCTCATAATGAGCAATGTTTAACAGCCTTGACCACCGACCAAATAATTGTGTTAGGATGGGTATATGGTTATAGTACTAGGGGACACGTGGTCCGTAGTTAACCGAGTCTGTGGTTATCTAAACTATGTCAGATGTTTTGTTTTTTTCCAAATGCTAGATATCCAACTTTTAATATTCTTGATTTCAATCCATTTTTTAAAATTACATTACATCATATATTTTTAAATTTTGTATCCAAGTTATTTATGTAAGGTAAACATAATGGTAAGTATTAGGGAATTGTTTTTTAATTGAAATTATTACATGGAAGGACATTTAACATAAGACCCCTAGCTTTGTATATATACATATTGAGCTATACATGTGAGGTTAAGGATTTAACCCATGGGTGTAATCCAAAAGGTGTGGCTCATGAATTTAAACTAAATGGTGTAAACACTGGAGGCTAAACCAAGTAGCTAGTGCGGAGTTTGAAATAAAATGACAATTCATGATAATTCCAAGATTTGTGAAATAAATGGAACGTAGTTTCATTGGAGGAAATTTTTTTAGGTTAAGCTATCATTTGAAATCTCGTCAATGTGGCTTTACGCCACATGCTCTCCTATGTATATTAGGGAGTAACAAGATGTGGAATGGTGAATTCTTAGTATCTTGTATACATAGTCGATCTCGACTATATATTATGTCCCATAAATTATGTTCTACATTATTTTATTTAGCGGATTAGGGTTATATGCTTGAAATGAGTATCCATAAATTATAATGGATATAATTAAGAGCGCCTGAAACATTAAGCATAGAATCCCTCAAAAAGAGTAATTAAGGTGTTGTTTGAGAAAGCTGAAAACTGAAAACTGAATGCTGAATTTGTTAAGTTGACAAGCTGTTTGATATGCACCAAATTTTAAGCATTGAAAAATAAGTTGTTTGATGTGTACAAAGAGCTGAAGTATTAAATTCACTGATTTTCCTATTTTGCCTTTTCTACATCCATACTAGAATGCAAAAATCAAATGAAAATAACTTATAATTATCCAAATAAAAAATATACACAATATTGACAAGATGGCTCAAGGATGGAGTTGTTATTTATGGTCAACATGTATTTGCAATAATAGCGATTATGGTGGCTCGACGATGGAGTTGTGGAGTGGTGCTTAAGGGGAGGTGGAGGTTGTGGTGGCGGTGGTGGTGGTGGTAGTGGTAGTGTTGGTGGTGGAATGCTGATGATGTGGCAGTTGCAGTGGCGGTGTAGTGATAGTGGGAGTGCTGGTGGTGTAATGGTGGTGGTAGTGGTTGTGGAGTGGTGGCATCTAGGGGTTGGAGTGGTGGAATGGTGGTGGCAGTGGACGAGGGAAGTGATGGCGAAGTGATGATGGGAGTAGTTGTGGCGGAGAAGTGATGGTGATGGTGATGGTGATGGTGGTGTATTGGCGGCAGTGGTGGTGGTAGTTGTGGTAGGAGTAGGATGGTGGTAGTTGTGGCGGGAGTGGCGAAATAGTGGTGTGAGTGGTGGTTGCAATGGTGGGGGGAGTGGCGGAGTGGTGACGAAGTAGTAGTGGTGGTGGGGTGGTTGTGGTATAGTCGTGGTACCTATAGTACTGGTGGTAGTGGCGGCGAAGGTGGTATAGTTGTGGAGGCTTTGTGGTAAAGGAGTAGCGGAGTGGTGGTGGTGGTGGTAGAGTGATGCTGAGAGTAGTGGTGGTGGTTGTGTAGTGGCGACAATGGTGGTGGTAGTAGGCGGTGGTGAGAGTGGTGGTGGCCGTAGTGGCGGCGTGGTGGTAGTGAGCAGCGTGAGTGGTGCTTGAATGAAAGTACACACAAATTCAGGTAGAATTAAATAGCTCAAAACTACTTAATTTTTATCAACTTTAAGTTTGCATTTTAAGAGACTTAATTTTTTTAGTAATGAAAAATTGTAGTTATCAAATCTACTTATTTACTCGATTCATTCAGTTTTAAGTGTTAAATTTGTGTGTGATATAGAAGCAACCCTGATATTCTTACGTTCGCCCTTTTGAGTTTGGACAATTTACCCTATATTTGGAGTATATTGACAATTTACCTTATATTTGGAGTATATTATTGATCTCAATACATGCGCAAATATTAGCTAGGATGTAGGCCTGTCAACGGATCGGATTTGATCCGGATCTGATCCGAAAAATCCGGATCCGAATCCGGTTTTTCAAATCCGATAATCTGATAAACCGGAACCAAAAATTCTAATAAAATCCAGATCAAATCCGGATCGGATCCAAGTTTATTGGATCCGAATCAAATCCGACCCGTAAGCAAGCAAACTAAAAAAGCCACAAGCAAGCTAGCTGGAAAGGATAAAAAAATTAAATTACCGGATCAGATTCGAATTTTCGGATCGGATATCCGAAAATCGGATCCGGATTATCGTTTTCGGATTTGTGAATATCGGATCCGGATTCGGATCCAAGCTTAAAGGATCCGAATCCTCTCGGATCCGGATCGGATCCGACCCGTTGACAGGCCTATAGGATGTTGTGGGTTTGATCCACGAAGCAGAGTAATGCCTCGGGCTTTCATTGAGGTCATCCCACCCATCATTTTGAACGACAAGGATTTTCTATAGTTTATTAGTTAGAGCGCACATTTTTTTCAGCGCATAATCATTGAGATTCTATTTGGATTCTGGAGATGCTGTAACACCCAGTCGTCGAAACAAATTTCATGACCAATAACGCAAACCACATCCTGTGAAGGCTCCATCACTTCATTGACCAAAACAAAATAAAAACTTGAACAAAATATCTTACTCAATTCTAATCGAAATTATATACTTTGAATTGATCCCAACAAACCTTAGCCCTCAAGCATCAGAATTTCTTCTCCAAACTTGATTCCATTAGTCGAACTCTCTCCCTCTCTCTCACCCTCTCTCTCATGAAGAAGTATCATCTTAAGGCATCCACAGTGGGCTAGCAAAAAATGGCTCATAACTTGTATCCTAAGATGTACACATAAGCATAATTGGGGTCCACTTTTCACTCCTAAAGTTTGTTAAATTTGGAGAGGATGTGTGCACTCAATGGGCTAGCAATATCCTTCTCTATTTGTAAAAAAAAAAAAATTAAAATGTGGGACCCATACGTTGACGTTTTGAATTTCTCATTACTTTGATTAATATTCGTTTGTTACTATTTCTCTAAGGCAAAACATGATATTCTAATGCAAAACATACGTATTTTTGCTAACTAAATAGTGCAATTTGAAGCTGTCATTGTAATGTCTCTTGTGAAATAAAAATGCTTCTCATCTATTCTTTTGTTCCACTTCACTTCACAAAAAGAAAAAAAAAAATTGGCATAAAGGAACTAGTGATAAACAACCGCATCAAAGATCTTACTTTCAGTTGCATGATTTTTGAGAGATTTTTCCAACGGCAACTTTTTCAAATATTTTATATTAAAAAAAGAATTAAAGACTTTGGCCCCACTTAAAGTTAGTTAGAAGGCTACCTAAATTTAGCTATTGTGCTAGGAGCCACCCTTAGGAGCTTGTTTGGGGAGCCCATTGAAGGCAATATTTGAGGACATTGCTAGGTAAATGTTAGGAGCCAAGCTTAGGAGCCATATTGCTAGCCCACTGTGGATGCCCTTAGTGTTGCGTATCGCACCTTCTTGTTGACTCAGTTTGGTCCTCCCAAGTTGGAGTGCTGGCCAAGCACCCCAAACCCATCTAACTAACATTCTAACGCGTTTGTCCTTTTCGCACACGTTTTGATCTTTCTTTTTGGTTGTATATACACGTGTTTATGGAGAGGGGGAGAGTTTGCGAAGTCAGAGTTAACCAGAGAGGATTGAGGTAATCGAAGTTTTCCTCCTCTTATTGTGCGTGTTTGACTCCCGAGAGCAAACTGGTTACTGAACATCCTTACTTTTGTTGAGAATTTTCAAAATATTTGAGCGGCTGATTATGGATGACCACGGCGATGTACGAGAAAAAATCCTGTTTGGAAAGTATGAGTTACAAACACTCCTCGGGCAAGGAGCCTTTGCAAAGGTGTACCGCGCCAAGAACCTCAGGACGGGGCAGAGCATGGCGATCAAGGCGATGAGCCTGCAGAACGTGCAGAAAGGAGGTCTAACAGAGCTCGTTAAGCGCGAGATCTCTATCATGCACCGGCTACACCACCCTCACATTGTTCGCATCTTTGAGGTCTTGGCAACCAAGAAAAAGATCTACTTCGTGCTTGAATTTGCCGAAGGAGGCGAGTTGTTTGCCAAAGTCAGGAAAGGACGGTTCAACGAACATCTCAGCCGCAGGTATTTCCAGCAGCTCATCTCTGCCCTCAGTTACTGCCACTCCCGAGGCGTTTTCCACCGAGATCTGAAACTCGAGAATCTCCTCCTAGACGAAAATTTGGATCTTAAAGTAACCGATTTCGGACTCAGCGCCTTGACGGATCAGATCCAACCCGACGGCCTCCTCCACACGCGTTGTGGGACCCCTGCCTACTTGGCGCCGGAGATCCTCGCGAATAAAGGATACGACGGAGCCAAGGTGGACATTTGGTCATGTGGATTCATACTCTACGCTTTGAACGCTGGTTATTTACCGTTCAATGATCGGAATATAATGGATATGTATCGGCAAATCTACAAAGGCAAGTTCCAGTGTCCCGAATGGACGTCTCCTGAGCTCAAACGGTTTCTTCATCGCCTACTCGACTCAAATCCAAACACTCGCATCACGGTCGAACAGATCATGGGGGACCCGTGGTTCCAAAAAGGCTACAAACATATCCATACCGATTCCAGCAATTGTTTTGGTCTGGAAGATTATGAAGATAACAGCACACAGTACGACTTCTTAAACGCATTTGATATAATTTCGCTCGCGTCCGGTTTGGATTTGTCCGGTTTGATCGGTTCACCCGATTGCTCCATCGTAGTGGAGAGATTTGTTTCGGCAGAGTCACCCGAGAGAATAATTGAGGAGGTGGCCGCAAAGGCGGAGGAGGGGAGGATGACGGTGGTGAGGAAGAAGGATTTGGGGGTTATGGTGGAAGGCCCAAATGGAGACATCGTTTTTACAGTTGACATTCACCGGTTAACGGACAAACTGGTGATCATTGAAATTAGGAGGAGAGAGAATGAGGATGGGCATATTCTTGCATTATGGAAAGATAAACTTAGACCGCAGATCCATACTCTTGTTTATGAACCTGAAGCGCAAGTCACCGGAAGTTAAAAAGTTAAAACACTTCCGGTGCCTTTGTTTAGATGGTGTTTGGGAGGGATTCTAGACTTTGATTCTCGATTCTTTATTCTGAATTGTGTTACCGGAAAATAGAATGAATTCTGACAAAATGGTTTCTCAAAACACGTACTTTTCTTTCGCACACCTCGACTAATCCTAGGAGACCAATCCCACCATCCTCTAGCGGGGGGCCCATTTAAAGCCAGAGCAAAGCTCTGTATAGACTGGCCCCAAAAGAGTTGATAGCACCTAAGAGGTTTCGATCCTGAGTCCTTAGGAGGGAGCAAACCCTTAAGTCTCAAACCTTGACTACTAGGCCAACCCCTTGGGGTTCACCTACTTAAATCCCACTCATTTGTTGATTATTGATTGCTACTATCCAAATTCCGGATAATTATACGATTTTTGCATCAATGTTTTGATCGAAAACCCAGCCGGAAAGCTGGGTGGAAATGTCACTGGTTCGATCGCGGGTAAACTGGAGTTGAATCGGAATTGGACCGTTGCGTAATTAAATAAGTTATGAATTCATTTTAATAAGTATCAATATCCAAAGAAAAATTACTTTACTTGGATTTGAAAACTGAAATAATCAATTCATTGAGTTTTGAAAGTGACTCTAAATGGAAAAAAAAAAATCTATTTAAAAAAAGAGTGTTCATTGCTTTTTAAGGGTTACTAGTAAAGGTGCACGTGCTTCGCACGTGGATGTCTTCAAATTAATATCACAAATGACATCAATAAGTTTGTAACTAATGTTTGTGTGATTTAGAGAGTGATGATTGGAAGAATTATCTTTATTTAATGTCATTTCAAAGTTTTTTTTTTCCTTCAGCCAAAGTCCACATTAATTGTTATTAGTAAGGTTTGAACCCATCAAATGTGTTGGATCATATGATGCCTAATTATATTCTTGATGCAAAATTCAGAGGAGGTAAGTCGTTGACATCTCTTGCACTCTCTCCGTCCCTTTTATAGTGTTGACATTTCCATTTTGAACCGTTCCTTAATAAGTGTGTGTTTTGAAAAATTAAAGTGTAAAAGTTTATACAATTATCATTTCGTCCTTTTGAAAAATTAGTGGGAAAAGAGTTATTGGGTAAAAGTGGAGGATAATTTTGAAAAGTGAAGGAAAAAGTTGATGTAAAAAGTGTATAGTTGAGATAAAAATTAATGTGAATAGTATAATGATGATGCTTTTTTTAACAAGTTGGATTTATGAAGCAACACACTTAGGAAAGGACAGAGGGAGTAGTTTTTTTGTTGATTTAATCCTACAATTTGAGCTACAGAGCAATACACAATTCTATAGACAAATACACTTACCATTACCATGTGTCATAACTAAAAATGAAACGATTCAAACACATACTTCTCTCTCCTCCATAAAAGAACAATAGAGATTCTACAAATGCAACATCTTTGGTTGGCAAACAACTAACAAAGATAGAAAATTGCAAATCATTTTATTTCTAGAAGGCAAAATGAGTATGCTCTATAGACAATGAACAATAACTTATTAACGGTGACAAGATATTAAGGAGAGTAGGGACTCCTACATGCTACAACTAACATGAATTAGTAACCCGATCTGGACACCCTTCACACCCTTAGCATGGGCCGGTACTCGAGGCACGAACGTTTTGTCTGGTTTACGACATCTGACTCGTCCTCCGGAGTCTCATCATAGACCTCTCGGGAAGGAAAGCTTCTTATCTGCATGGACAAATGGATTAGAACTACTCTATGAGAACCTTCTAACAAAGAACGGATGGCATATCGGTATGGACAGTAAACCCATAAAATGCATGTATTTGGTTCAACTTAAAAAGCCTTTTTCCAAGGGAATATTTGTTGCAATCTCCTGTTTACCAGGGTCACGCATATTATGTGTGTGCTTTGCAGTTTCTTATTTCCAAGAGCATCACCTGAAGATTACCACCAGGAGAGTAAGTAGATACAACTTTAAAAAAAAATTACCAAAGATTAAAGACCTGAATATATAGGTAAAGGAGATTGATAAAATTACCCATCTAAGACAATGTTTAGAGTTCGAAACAGCATGCATAGCTTCAGAAAAGAGAAGCACCAACCGTTCTCTATGTGTGACATTAGTGTATGTCCACAAAGTTTCTAACCTTGTTCACCTACATAATTCCCTAAGATCATCATTTCAACTAAAATCTCTCTCATGTAAACCTATTGTAGATTTGTTAATTCTTGTAGATTCATCAACACTGATCACCATCACTTTGTGGAATCGTGTCCGTAACCCCTCCGTCAAGCAATAAACCGGAGAAATCGTCTGTGTACTAATCTCCCCATAGGCATTCCAGCAGAATGGATATGAAATGATCCGTCCCTGAGCCGGAAGCAATTCTATGTTAGAAAAAGTGAGGTTAGTGCAGGGGACCACGTCGCTGCATGCCAAGTGCAGTGGTGGGCTCTTGAAGGTCACCATTGGATACTTATCCTGACCCGCTTTGGTATGTTTTGACCCAAACACCATTGTCAGATTGCTTAACCACAGAGTCGCTCACCGTAACATTCAACACGCATGCTCGGGAGTTGTGGATGCCAAAGCTGCCGATACTGCTAGTTCATGAAAATAAGATCAGTAATGATATACAAAGATAACCATATCCAATGATGTTGCTCAATTCAATTGTATGAAAATTACTATAAAAAAAATGTCAATCATATTGTTCGGTTGTATATTCTGAATTCTAGAAGAACATTAATTTGCAAATAAGATTGAATATAGTACTAAGACTCTTGAGGAAAGTTCATGTAATAAAGGAGAGGATATATACGAAAACCCATTTTTTTTCGCTTTCTTTATCTTAAAAATTGCGAATTCCCCAAACACAAATCCTTTCTGAATATACAAAAGGCTCATCTTCCTTGGAGAAATTAATATTCCTACCTCTTGGTTCTTGTGAAGATCATAAATTCAGGGACCGGGGATCCTTTAGTGCAAGGGTGCACTACATAGGTGTAGTGGGCAATCTGAGTTCAAAGTTAGGAATAAATGTTCCATGTTCCATGACTGGGTCCACATGATATATTCCTTATGTCTACATTAAAACAACCAGCTCCGATAGATACACAATCATCACCTACATGAAACTCATGGATTTGGAATCCTATAGTGCAGTTGGAATGGGAAGCTGGAATGGGATGGAGTGGAGGAAGTAGAGAGAACATTTGAGAAAAGATGATGTCACCTTTGGTGTTTTAGTCTCGAAGCATAACTATAGTTATACTCATTCTCACATAGATGTGTGCCATACATATCCTGTTATTAAGAATGGAAAAGTTGACTGTGCATTTAGTCCAGAAACTACACAAGGTTATGCATTCACGTTTGAAAGGAAGGAGGTGATTCACACAAGCCTCAAACTAGTATAGGGTAGAGTGGGCTTTACCCCCCAAAAATAACAAAGATACCAAATATGAAAGTGAAAAATATATACCATTTTCGCCACGGAAGATTGTAGTAATGTCTCAAAACTCTTCATTCAAATGTTTGACTGATGGCTTTTTTCTTCTTTCTCAGCATTGTTTGACTGGTGCTTTTTTATTGGTTCCAAATGCTCCCAAGGTTCCATAGCTACATGATGTTTTCTCTAATCAATAAGTCTTTATGACCAAGTATATTAGCTCAGACCATATGCAATCTATCAATCTTTTAAGCTTTGAGTTCAAAACAAGTAAATGTGATAATAAGTTCCATGTCATTCTCTTCACTTCACTGAAGTAATTCATTTAAACAAAAACAAAATTAAGAACCAAATCAAGCCAGCTTTACGACTATTTGTGTCATTCATATTTTGATGCAATGTTTTTCCCATTATCTTTCATCTAAGGGCACTACCATCAATTGGGCTGTTGACAACTTTATGAATTTCCAACATGCTTTTCATAACCTCTACTTCTTGCAATCGCTTCATGTTATCTGAATTAGTTCAGTAGGTAGAGACCTAAAAATAGATATAAGACAAGATAAATGATAGAAGGTCTAATCTGGTGGTTCTATTTTAGAACACAGAGTGCAAATAATTCGTTTCCACTATTTGGCACAAACACGTGTTGCCTAATTTTGAATTGACACTATTGGTGGGGAGAAATGAAACTTCAGAGGCATCAAGGGTTTGACAAGTATTTGTTACTTTACAAAGGTTGGATTATGGATGAACGACAATGCCCTCAATAAACTCCGAGTTTTGGTTACTAAAAGTGTTTTAACATTTTATAATCAACATGGACAATCCACCCCTCTCTGTTACGTCTACCTTCATTGCCATAATCATGAAAAACACCACATACATGATGAGGAGGAGGAGGACAAAATTTTTATTTGAAGCAAGCAACAAATTCCACATGGATAGCCTAACTATGAAATTGGATATCTTGAAGCTAGAGTGCTACATTTGAAAATAAGTACCACTATTAGTTAACCAACCATTAATGAAGAAGTAGCTAGGCCTTTAAACAATGCAGGGTTAGTTTTCCTCATCTGTTTTATTTATTTCACATTTTTAATTCAGATATGCCAAATCCTCATTTTGGGAGAGGGTGTCACCATCCTTTCCTATGAAGTAATCACTTGGAAGACATGTAGAGTGAACACACTTTTGGTTGAATCCAAAGCATCATTTATACAAGATTAACCACAAACAAAATAAGAGTTTTGCACCCAAAGCGTACATGACCCAAAAGGGAACAATAGAGGAAAAGTGGACGTCATAAAATCAAAGGAAACGTGATTCTCAAAAAAAAAAAAACAGAATGATTTCGTTATCAAACATCTTAAGTTGGAAAGGAATATCCAATGCCACTTCCTAGGAGAGCTGTATTGCCGATTATCAAATTAATAGACCTTTTATATTACTTGGAACAAATTGGAAAGGAATATGCCAATTGTCAAATGAAAAGACCTTGTATACCACTTGAAAGACAAACAACTTAGGCTTTCCCAGGAAAATTTGGGAAAATGTACACAAGTCGGACTCATACAACACAAGGGAGAAATTGTGAAAATAAACAAAATAGAAAATACAATTGTACCTTGATGAAACCACTCTCCAAAATCTATGCATCAAAGCTGCAACTGCGAATTGCAGATGCCTAACATCACCTTTGCAGACAAACTGACGTTGGCATTTCATCGGTGACTGTCAAAAGGAAAAGATAACATATGTCTCAAAGTTGAGCAATACTATTTTATGGTGGGGAGGATAATTAAGAGGAAAATGAAAAACATGAAAAGCGAAAAACAGGACTTACTACTCGAGCAGCAATAACATTACAAAGTTGGGGTGCTTGGTAAATAGAACTATAGAATAAGTCAAAATTGGTGCCACTTTTTGAGGACTATCCCTCTTTTGCTTTCAGAAGACATAGAGGTGGGGCCCCAAAAAAATAAAACAAACTTCACTTAGCATGTATTTCGTGTCTGTCATTTTGCTGAAGAACAATTGATCATATCATTTCCATTGTCCTCCCAAGATATTTGATGTTTCAATAGGAAATATCTCCATTGTGAAATGTGACTTGTGTCGCTAACAAATAAGACATGGGCCCGAAGACAGTGCGTCTCTTATTTCGAAGCAAGCACAAGAACACCACTTGGATTTCCCCACCCAAAACATCTACTGTTGGGTCCTCTTCGCAATGTGGTTTTGAAGGTGATTTACCATCTGATAGGAACAGAAGTTAAATAATTAATCCATGAAACATGTTTGGATTATTCTCAATGTCAAGGGAAGCAATTCATCAAACACCTTAAGTGCAACAATTTTTCTACATGACCGATTATGTTATGATCTAGAATTGAATATAGGATTAACACCTTTGGGAATGCTTACCGTGTGATATTGTAAAACTCCTGTTGGAAGGGATTTTGGGCGGAGGGTGATGGAAAACGCAGGCCTTACCGGCTGTCGCAAGGTGGTCGTGGAGATTCGAGTAGCCAATCTAATTGATAGTCGTTGGTTGTGGGAGGGGTAAGTACTACTTCGGGTAAGAGGCGCGGCTGTTGGGTGATACAGTCCTACAAGTCCCATATAGCAATTTAGTTTCTTTTCTGTCCTTTCATTGTAATTTCCCAGTGTATCTCTTTCAATTGGTTGTATCTCTTCTTTTACTGTTATATTCGTTAGTTAGAGGAGCGTATACGATTGGCGGGAATTTCTGTTATCCTGCGGTAGCATAAAAGGATAGAGAAGGGATGAGAAAGGGGAACAAGGTGGTAACTAACAAATTGGCATAGCTTGTTGTGAATTGGAACCAAACGCTTCCTGCAACTGCTATTGTATCTCTTTCAGTTCTTGAGTTCCATAAACCCTCTTACACAACATCATTTGTCATTTTCTTTCCACATTTCCATTAAATCCCAACATTTCCAGATCAAGATCGTATCATTTGGTATCAGAGCCCTTCATCCTTGGACAATCTGATTATCAACCATGGATACTCGATCGCAGGAACAAAGGCGGAACGAAGAAGCCCTCAAGCAATTGAAGGAGAGCACGGACATTTCGATCAAGGAATTGAAGGAACTCATCGTTGCTATGAGTGTAAAGTATGACCAAATCGCAAAAAACCTTCCTCAAACAGTGGATGATGCTGAGCATTCCAACACCCATCCAGGGCATGGGTCACACTCAGTCCATCCGATACAACCCAGATTCTCCAAGATCGATTTCCCGAGATTTCAAGGTGAGGATCCGTCGGGGTGGGTATATAAATGTGAGCGGTTCTTCGAGTTCAATCAGATTGAAGAATCACAGAAGGTCAAGTTGGCAGCGATGCACTTAGATGAGAAAACCATTCAATGGTTTCAGTGGTTCGAAAAGACTCACACAACCCTAGGTTGGAAGGGGTTTGTGGAAGGAATTGTGTCAAGATTTGGGCCAAACATATTCGAAGATGCAATTGGGGAATTAACCAAGCTTACCCAGACTTCTACAGTCAAGGCTTACCAGGAGAGATTTGAAGAGTTGGCTAATCGAACAAGTGGCCTTACACAGGAATTCTTTGTAAGCTGCTTTGTGAGTGGGTTGAGAGAAGATATTAGGGCTGGGGTCCAAATGTTCTACCCTGCGAACATCACCCAAGCCATTGGATTGGCTAGACTGCAGGAGGAAAGCATTGAAGCAATTCATAGGAGATCCAAGATTCCAAGTAAACCAGGCCAGACAAATTGGGGGGCACCCCCCATGCTATCCCTACCACGGTCAAATCCACCAATAGGGGTAAGATCAGATCTTAGGACTCACGTTAATTCTGCTATTATGGCTCCAATAGCACCCCCACCACAGAACAATATAAATCAATATCCCATCAAGAAACTCACTCAGAGAGAAATGGAGGCAAGAAAGGAAAAAGGGTTATGCTTTAATTGTGATGAAAAGTTTGTGAGGGGACATAGATGTCAGAGGAAACAATTGTTCCTGATAATTGGGGATGAAGAGGAGGAAGAGGAAATTAGTCCTGATATGCCAGAAATGATAATAGAAGATTTGGGGAATGTCCAGATTTCAATGCATGCACTGGTGGGAAGTAACTCTTTTAGAACCATGAGGATCAAAGGAAACCTCAGAGGAAGAACTATTACCATATTAATAGACTCTGGTAGCACCCATAACTTTATAGAACCAGGAGTGGTGAAGTTCTCTGGGTATAAGGTGGAGCCAACTCCAAATCTGTCAGTAGCCGTGGCGGATGGCACTAAGTTGTGTAGTAAGGCAGTATGCAAGGGCTTCACTTGGGAGATGCAGGGGATACAGTTCAATGCAGAAGTTAGGGTATTGCCCATTGGAGGGTGTGACATGGTATTGGGAATCCAGTGGCTATCCACCCTTGGTCCAGTTCTTTGGGATTTTAGAAATTTGAAGATGGAATTTCAGTTGCAAGGGAACTCAATTTGTTTGCAGGGGAATGACCAGGTTAAGGTGGAACAAGTTACACCTAGGCAGATGAAGAGAACAGTACAACAAGCACATCATGGGATTCTTGCACAGCTGAATTGCTTAACACTAATATCTGAAGACCAGCAGGTACACCCTGATATTCAGTTTATATTGGATGAGTTTAGTGACATATTTGAAGAACCTAAATCTCTACCACCCCAACGGAATGCTGACCACCAAATACCTCTTAAAAAAGGGACTGAACCTATATATGTCAGACCTTATAGGTATCCCTTCATACAAAAAACTGAAATTGAGAAATTGGTCAAGCAAATGTTGCATACAGGAATCATAAGGCCCAGTATGAGTCCTTTTTCTTCACCTGTGCTTTTAGTTAAGAAAAAGGATAACACATGGAGAATGTGTGTCGATTATAGGGAATTAAACAAGTACATAATCAAAGATAAGTTTCTCATTCCCATAATTGATGAGCTATTGGATGAATTACATGGGGCCAAGGTGTTCACTAAGTTGGACCTAAGGGCTGGTTACCACCAAATCAGAGTCCAGTCACAGGATATTGAAAAGACTGCTTTTAGAACCCATGAGGGACACTATGAATTTTTGGTAATGCCCTTTGGGCTAACCAATGCTCCCTCAACCTTCCAAAGTCTGATGAACACCATTTTCAAACCTTTTTTGAGGAAATTTATCTTAGTATTTTTTGATGACATATTGGTATATAGCCCCACTTGGACTGATCATTTACAACATTTGACTACTGCCTTGTCAATTCTAAGATCTCATCAATTGTTTGTGAAAAGAAGTAAATGTGCCTTTGGGAAATCTAGCCTTGAGTACTTAAGGCACATAATCTCTGATCAAGGGGTCTTAGCTGACCCAGCCAAGTTAGAAAGCATGAGCAAATGGCCTAGACCCACTTCCATCAAGGCACTCAGGGGTTTCTTGGGACTCACGGGCTATTACAGAAGGTTTGTAAAAGACTATGGGAAATTAGCCAACCACTGACAAGATTACTCAGAAAAGATGCTTTTGAATGGGATCAAGATGCTGCGAAAGCTTTCCAATTACTTAAAGTTGCCATGACTACTTCTCCTGTGCTAGCACTACCAGATTATTCTAAGGAATTTGTAATTGAATGTGATGCCTCAGGGGCAGGCATAGGGGCTGTGTTGATGCAGGAGGGTCATCCCATAGCTTACATTAGCAAAGCCTTAGCTCCTAAACATCTGGGATTATCTGCTTATGAGAAAGAGTTATTGGCATTAGTGTATGCAGTCCAAAAATGGGGGCATTATTTGTTGGGAAGTCACTTCATAATTAGAACAGATCACTTGAGCTTAAAGTACTTATTGGACCAGAAGATTACCACTTTGATGCAGCAGAAGTGGCTCACCAAGTTGTTGGGCTATGATTATGAGATCATCTACAAACCCGGTCAAGAAAATAGCGTAGCAGATGCCCTCTCTAGACAGGAATTGCAAGGTTCAGTGGCCCTTAATGCCCTATCTGTGGTACAAACTGATTGGCTATTGACCTTAAAACAAGCATGGCAGACTGATCCTGAATTGCAAGCCATTGTCCAGGACCTAATTTCAGATCCCTTGTCTCATAAACACTATCTCTGGCAGCATGGGCTCCTTACTTATAAGGACAGGTTGGTAGTGGGTGCCTCTGACAGCATCCGAAATAATGTCTTGCAGGAAATTCATAGTAGTCCTCTTGGGGGGCATTCAGGCACCGAAAGAACATACAAACGGGCCAAAAGGTCTTTCTACTGGAAGGGAATGAAGAGCAGTGTTATCCATTTTGTAACTCATTGTGATGTATGCCAAAGGAATAAACATGAAACTGTGGCCAGCCCAGGTCTGTTGCAACCATTGCCCATTCCAGAAAAACTATGGACTGACATTTCAATGGATTTCATTGAGGGACTACCCAATTCAAATGGAAAGAGTGTTATTCTGGTAGTGGTGGATAGACTCTCTAAATATGCTCATTTCCTACCTCTCAGTCACCCTTATACTGCTATCGAGGTGGCTCAAACCTTCATGGATCATGTGTTCAGATTACATGGAATGCCAAACTCTATAGTCTCTGACAGGGATGCTGTGTTTACCAGTATTTTTTGGAAGGAACTCTTCAAACTTCAGGGAACCACCCTTGGCTTGAGCACTGCTTACCATCCATAGTCCGATGGTCAAACTGAGGTGGTTAACAGGTGTTTGGAATCTTATCTGCGGTGCATTACTGGAGAACGACCTAAAGCTTGGCTGCACTGGCTTCCATTGGCAGAATGGTGGTACAACACCACCTATCATTCCTCTACCAAGCTTACTCCTTATCAGATTGTGTATGGGCAGGTTCCTCCAACTCACATTCAGTATGTCCCTGGTTCAACCACTGTGGCAGCAGTGGATCAGTGGGGTATTGACAGGGAATCTACCCTGAGAATGATCAAAGAACACTTGGTGCAAGCCCAAAATCGCATGAAACAGTTGGCAGACCGTCATAGGACTGAGAGGGAGTTCTTGGTGGGAGATTGGGTGTACCTACGCCTCCAGCCCTACAGACAATCTAGTGCTCAGTTCAGATCTAATCAGAAATTGGCACCAAAATTTTATGGTCCCTATCAGATATTACAAAAAGTGGGTTCAGTAGCTTATAAACTCGACTTGCCCTCTACTTCCAAGCTTCACCCAGTCTTTCATGTCTCTCTCCTCAAGAGGAAGCTGGGCCATGCCATTTCTTCCTCCACTGCCTTGCCTTCCATTTCGGATGCTGGGGTTCTTGACCCTGTTCCTTTGGCTGTTCTGGATAGGAGATTGGTCAAATATCATGGGAGGCCAGCTACCCAGATACTGGTACAGTAGGAGGGTTCTTTTCCTGAGGATGCCACTTGGGAGTACTATGCCCAGCTTAAGGCCAAATTTCCCGCTTTCCTGCCTTGAGGACAAGGCTTGTCATAAGGAGGAGGGAATGATACAGTCCTACAAGTCCCATATAGCAATTTAGTTTCTTTTCTGTCCTTTCATTGTAATTTCCCAGTGTATCTCTTTCAATTGGTTATATCTCTTCTTTTACTGTTATATTCGTTAGTTAGAGGAGCGTATAGGATTGGCGGGAATTTCTGTTATCCTGCGGTAGCATAAAAGGATAGAGAAGGGATGAGAAAGGGGAACAAGGTGGTAACTAACAAATTGGCATAGCTTGTTGTGAATTGGAACCAAACGCTTCCTGCAACTGCTATTGTATCTCTTTCAGTTCTTGAGTTCCATAAACCCTCTTACACAACATCATTCGTCATTTTCTTTCCACATTTCCATTAAATCCCAACATTTCCAGATCAAGATCGTATCATTGGGTCAAATCATTTTGAAGTTGGGTGCCTACATCGGGACTTCGGAGGTTTCCTTCGTATTTTTGTGTCATCGTCAGGAGAGGAAGGTTGGGGAAGTTGCAAGCATTGTTGGTTAGGATAAGTTATTTCAAGTGTTCTGAAGGGGTATTTTGGGAAAACAAGTGTGGGAAACACTTTTTGCTCTTCTTTTTTGTAGTAGTAGATTCTCCAGATATGTTAGTTCCACTACGTCTGAAGAATGGAGGAAAATTCCTAATAAACTTCGACCTAGGGGTGAACGCAAGATTTACTATCAGCTGGGTCAAGTATCTATAGTAGATCTAATATAATACTTAACCAAAAGATAGTTAATATATATAATTAGCAAAACGTGGTATGTCAACCATAACATATCATTTCGTTTACAACTCGCCCAAATGATTTGTCATATTTTGAAACCGATTCAAGATAGCCTCTTTTGTAATGCTATCAAAAATCTCTTGCTCAGTTGCTCTGTGTACACAACCAAACTTTATATCCTGTATCTACTGGTCACCCATTTGGTTACGAAGTCCGTTCTTCACAATCTTCATGGCAGTAAATGCTCTCTCCACTGTAACGGTCACAACTAGTAAAACTAGGGCTAATTTCAAAAGCCTGTATACCAATGGATATCTAATATCTCTTTGGGTCTCAACCATCTTCTTAGCGAGATTGCCAATTCCTTTTAAGCGTGGATACTCAACACTAGAGCGCACATCAATGACAAAATTCTCAAGTTGATCCAAAGCATTGGTTTGCTGATCAATCTTTTTTCTTTTCTTTTTTTACCGGGAGAGGGAGAGGGAGAGAGAGAGAGAGAGAGAGAGAGCAGAGTTAAAGTAGTGGGTGTAGAAAGGCAAATAATTGGGTGTGGTTGTCCCCATCATTTTACATGAGAGATAGAGTTAAAAAGTTCTGGGACCGCTAAAAAAGGAAAAGATTAGAGGTGATCCAGAAAAATCATTTGGGCAAGGTTGTAGTTATTTCATGTTACTTGAGGCAATATATAGAAAATAATGTATAGGATATTGAGGCAAAATTATCAAAATGTACAAAATTATATATACACGGCGGTAGGAAATTTCAATCAAGCTTGACTCTACATGTGCCCACCCTTGCTTAATTGGACCCAACTCCGTATTCTTATTTACAAACATGGAATACCAATTGTTTTGATATATTATTATTTGAGTCTTACAATGAATGTGTCCGTCCAATGCTCAGTCAGGAATGACTCATAAATTTTCTTAATCCTTCTTTGAAAGAATATTAGCAAACTCTTGCCATGCATGAAAGGATATGAAAGGATAGAGAAATGAACCTGTACTATATTACTGATTGGTAAATATGAAGCTTACTTACGTGGTTAATCCGTGAAAAAAAAAATAGCCCAAAGAAAGAAACATGATGTCTGAAACACAGAAATTGTTGCGACAATATAAGTAATTGCAAGACACCAGATATAAAAAAAAGATTTGTCACGAAAATATGGGTCTTTGGGGCTATGGTGGAGGAAATTCTCTCTACCACTCCTACATAAGTGATGGTGGGAAGTAGATTCTTCTCCGTTACGAGCTCTGTCCCTGCACACTGAGCAAACTCGTTAGCACCAACCTGGACCGTGGAGTACGGAATGGTACTCCAACGATCAAGTCAGTAATTCGAAGAAGAAACTCAGATCTGGGGTGGATTTAGGGATGAAATGAGAACGTACCTCCTTTTGTGTGACCTTGCTATGTATTTATAGGTAGGGCTTGGCTTGATTTCCAAGGCCCGTACTCGTTACGCGCGATAACTACTTCCGATGATGTCATTGTGTACGTGTCCATTCTGTTACGCACATGCATCCAATCAGGTCATGACACGTGTCCATTCTGTTACAACGGAGTTTCTCGTGACCTTTGTTGAATCTGGACTAAACGAATAACCCGAACTGCCTCTATTTGGGTTGCTCGGGTTTTGTCCGTACTCGATCTGATCCGGATGATAAGCCTTGCCTTTCGGACGGGCCTTCAGGCATGGAAGCCCTTTTGAGAACCAGGCCTGGGGTAATCCCAATTGGGCCATTTCTCAGCCCGATAGTGGCTGGGCCCTTCGGCCCACATGCTCAAATGAATTGGGCCTACTTGATTTTATTTAGGCCCACACAATAGCCCCTCAACTCCTTCCGATCTTCATTTGAATCGATTTGGGGGAGTTGATCCGATTGATTACCGAGCCACAGGACCGAATGACTTATCCGAGTGACGATAGCTCTTCTTCCCGAAGGAATTACTTGACAGGTTTTGTCTTGTCTGCGCCGTTTGCCACGCGGTGAGCCAGGGTTTACTGACTGTTCATGAACAGACGCAATGATTGCGGGCATTAATTACCGTGGTACATGCCTGTTGAAACGAGACACGTGTTCACATTTTTCACTGGCTACATCGCTTCGCCTTCGGTCGTAACGTTTCTACAGGGCCTCTATAAAAGGATGAGACCACAGTAAAAAAATTTACTTTGCTCTCCACTGCCATTGTTGCTGCTTGCGTTGTTTGAAGCTTTTGACCGCCAACTTTTGCATCTCCGATCATCTTCAAGACTTCTTTCTTCCTTTAAACTTCAGGTATTTCGCGTTACTTATCACTTTTCCTTTGATTTCATCACTTGTTTATGCATTTTCTCCGTGTAGATTTTCATTTTCGATAGTTTTCTGTCGATGTGAACAGTGAAAACACTGTCACATCATTCAACCTGTTCTTCCCGAGAGTTACTATTCATGGCCTGCTCGGCCCAGAAAAGCCTGCTCGGATGCTGTAGTTGCATTTTGTCTTTGTAGCTAACTGTTTTCACCCGTCCACATGGTTAGGTTTTTGAAAAAAGTCGTCAATGTCTCCTCCAGTGATAGCTCGGAAGCCCCAATTCACTTCCTCGGGGAGGTAGATCGCCAATTGATAGAAAATCTGAGGAACAAACATTACCGTACGGCAAACGTAAAACTTTCACTTCATTCTGTGCCATCTCTCTCTCTCTCTCTCTCTCTCTCTCTCTCTCTCTCTCTCTCTCTCTCTCTCTCTCTCTTGTGAAAAAGTATCATCTAAGTGTCGTGTATCACAACCTCTGGTTGTCGAACATCCTTACATTTTGTTGAGAACCCTCCAAGAAATCTAACATGGTATCAGAGCTCGGTCTTGGGTGGCCTCACCTCATGTGGGAGAGTCTCGTTAATCTCCTCGTGTGGGAGAGTCTCATCAATCTCATCTTTTTGCCCAAGTCGCTTCTTCGTCTCCTGGTCTTTCACCTCCACGTGCATCTGGGCTGCACGTTAGGAGGAGTGTTAAAGACTTGTCCCAAGTCTTATCGATCTCATCTTTCCGCCCGAGTCACTTCCTGGTCTCCTGGTCTGTCACCTCCATGTGCATCTGGGCTGCACGTGAGCGGGAGTATTAAGACTTGTCCCACATTGCTCACCTAAGCCACCCAAGCTTGGTTAATATAATCTAGAGGTTACTCCACCTATAGCCAATTCGTTTTAGGTTGGACCCCTCCAAGAAATCTAACATGGTATTAGAGCTAGGTCTTGGGTGGCCTCATCTCATGTGGTCTCCTTTGCCCGAGTCAAATCTCCTGGTCTCCTCAATCCTCATTTCGTACCTTCACGTGCATCCGGGCTGCACGTGAGGGGGAGTGTTAAATTATCCCACAATGCTTATCTAGGCCACCCAAGCTTGGGTAATAAATTTTAGAGGCTACTCCACCTATTGCCAATTGGTTTTAGGTTGGAACCCTCCAAGAAATCTAATAGTATTTGAGCG
The DNA here is from genome assembly GCA_963854785.1 of Vaccinium vitis-idaea. NCBI lineage: Eukaryota > Viridiplantae > Streptophyta > Magnoliopsida > Ericales > Ericaceae > Vaccinium > Vaccinium vitis-idaea. Next base: position 32,959,731 of record OY978215.1, on the reverse strand, counting down.
GCTGATCATGGATGACTACGACCATGTACGAGAAAAAATCTTGTTCGGGACAAGTTACGAAAACTCCTCGGACAAGGAGCCTTTGCAAAGGTGTGCCCAGCCAGGAACATCAGGACGGGGCAGAGAGTGGCGATCAAGGTGATGAGCTTGCAGAAGGTGCCGGTAGGAGGTCTTGGGGAAAATTAGTCGATTATTCTTAAAACCACTTTTTCTATAATACGTAGTCATTATAATGATAATTTAGAATTCGACTTATGAATTTTGCATCGTTGTAATGCCGCACCGGTTTTTGGAAAAACATTTAATCGAGTAGTCTTTTTTCTTATAAATCAAAATGTTTTTTCGTAGTAATCACGAGGAACGAGACTTCGAACTTATGTACCTAAATGTGACTACGCATTTGTTAAATACTGTTTTTCTACTAACCCTAGGCTGGTTTTCAAAAAGATCGCGTAGGAGAAATTATTATTTTATGAGACACGTTTTACGAGAACAGTTGCATATTCGCGGGATGCGTTTTATGAGAATTGATTCAACAGATATTGAGAAATAACGAGATGTGAAATGAGAAAGGATCGTGACATGAATGAGTAAGAATTTAAAGTATGTCTGTGTAACCTAGGAGCCCGGAACAGTGGAACCATGGTTGTTTGTGTGTGTGTGTGTATAACCAGAGAGCCCGAACCAGTGGAACCATAGTTGTGTGCCAAACAGTAGATAATGATATTTGAAGAAGAACTCTGACACTGGAAGATAATATGAGATACAGAACTATATGTGCGATACAACTATTTTTACATTGACGCGAGCATCCTACCATGTTTATTGTTTAACTGTTAACTTTCGTCGTTTATCTCTGTTGGAATCTTTTTATAACTGGTAGTATAAGGATATGGGGTAGTGGTTTCTGCTGAGCATTATCGCTCACGGTGTTGCACTTGTGTGATCCTGGCATAATACCACAATGTTGCTGTAACGCCCCATGTAGACCACAAGCCCAGTACTTTGATTTGATCCACAAGCCACACCACATGGCCCAAAATGCTCATGTCCAAGGTATTAGTAGTCTCTTACATGGTTTGTTATATACCCAAGATCATTCATGCAAACAACCAATGTGGGACTAAACACCATCTACCCCCAAACATGGGGTATTACAATCTTCCCCCCTTAGGGAGGCAGAGGGTGGAGGGGCAGGATCATTAGGCAAGACCGGCGCCTCAGGAAAAACTATTTGTGAGAGCTCGGGAAGAGAACCTGCATCAAAATTATCAAGAAACCACTCTGTAGAAGGATCAGTTAAAAAAGATGAAATAAATGATATATGGAACGTCCTCGTTGCATAGTCCCAACAACCTCCCCTAGTATCCGTGGTGGCAGAGCGCATCCTACCCACCACTTGGACTAGAGCTGGGCTTTGATACCATTTGTAACGCCCCATGTAGACCACTAGCTAGTACCTTGATTTGATCCACAAGCCACACCACATTGCCCAAAATGCTTAACCCCAAGGTATTAGTAGTCTCTTACATGGTTTGTTATATGCCAAAAATCATTCTTGTAAACAACTAATATAGGACTAAACACCATGTGCCCCCAAACCTGGGGTATTACAGTTGCTCTGCGACTTTGACGTATTATGCTAGGCTTTACAGACGGACAAAAGGAGTACTACCATTTGGAGACCTATGGAGTTGAGCAAGGACACCGCTGGGACTGATGGTTGTGCAAAAAACGAGAGAAAACCCTAGATACCTAGAGAGAATGAATGTATTTGGAAATGAGATTTATGTAATTCCCAAGGTGGAATTTGTTTTAAGACTGATTTATTATTTTTGTAATAAATATAACGTTCCCAAAATTAGGGGCGTTACATACTCCAAAACACCCAAGCACCGGATCGAACCGAACCGGTTGTACCCCTAGTTTGAAATGGAAAAAAACTCGAGAAGAAAATAAAAATGTTACTGGATTCCAATTATCTCAGTTCTCTGAACAATATAATGAAGAAATTAATCAGCAATGGAAAAACTTCTTTGTACCGACTGAACAAACGATTATTCATGATTTCATACTAGCTTTAAATTAGAGATAGATTGACATCAACTGCGTTTGAGAGATAATGTACGTGCAAGAAACCAAATTTCCATATTAGAAGAACAATAAGATCATCCTTACTTAAGATACTCAAGAAAATTATCAAATAATTCAATGTATGGCTGACCACAAGCAGACAAGTCATGTCTAAGCTAGTGTTCATAGTAACTGGAATAATAAGTGTAGTTATTGCTTCCTAACTTATCTAAACTAGAGTGAATGGTGAGAGAAGATTAATTCCAACTCTTGGAAATGTTTGGTAAATGGATGGATTTCTTACAATGTTCAAGTAAATAAGAGAGCATTGGTTATACATGTCCAAGTACAAGGTTACACAAAACTATTTCTTCCGATCTGAGCTGGTCCTGACTTTTTGGAGGTTTAGAGCAAAAATCAAAATAGGCCTTTTTCAAAATCCCAATGAAAATCAAAATAGGCCTTTTTCAAAATCCCAATGAACAAAATGTAAGTAGATAAATTACACTTCCAAAAACAAATGCTAGTAAAACAATAACGAAACATTCAAAGATTTCAAACTCATCGCTTAAAAATATCACTAGTCCTAAAATTTAAAAAAGAACCTTCCAAGAGTTCAAAAAACATCATCTAAATATCAATCTTCTTGAAGTTTTAGCAGTAAAAGTACTAATTATGTCCGAACAATCAATCTTATCCACCATCTCATGTTCAATGGATAAAATGGAGAGTTCATTCAACCTTTCTTGTGATATAGTTAACCGAAGGTAAGACTAATCAATTTCAATTCTGAAAAGCTTCATTTTGCAGTAGCAACTGTAACGGAATTAGTCAATAGTACTTCCCCTGTCCCTTTTTAAGTGATCCTTATCGGAATACGTGCAATTCAAACCCCTAAAAATCATATTTCTTTACATAAATTTTAAATTTCTTTATACCAAATTAAAGTGCTTATTGAGTACTTTAATTTGGTGAAAAAAAATTTAAAACGTTCCACGGAAGTATATTTTTTAACGTCCACAAAAATACACGTTTCCCAAAGGTATCACTTAAAATGGGACGGATAGAGTACTCTATAAGCAACCCATGTATTTGGAAAATAATTTTTTATCCATTTCAAAATGTTTGAGCACTTCAATTGGTTTCGTTACATCTTCTAATGAGGTATCTCTCAAGACTTTCAATTCTAAGAATAACTACTTTCACAGTAGAATAACTATAGACTAGTTTTGAATTCGTAAGAGTGATTCTACTAACCAAGTCACTATGGCCAAACTTAACTGGAGGCTTGGTATGGAAGCAAAATCTCTTTGGGCGAGAGTTCTTAAAGGTAAATATGGTAATGTCGGTAGTACCCACTAGCGTGCTTCTCCTGCATGCTCAAAGTAATTAGCATATCTTGGCTCAAGGGACTAAAATCCTTGTTAAAAGTGGCTCTAATACCTCTCTATTTTTTGACAATTCGTTAGGGTGCGGCCCTATCCGTACAATGGGAGAGAGCTCGTTGCTTCCCGATGAGCATGATTTCAAAGTGAACAATTTGTCATGGTGAGTAAGTGTAATGTCTCCCCTCCTTTCAGAGACTGGTCATGGATTCGGAAAATTAATGCTAACCCAAGAGTCACGCACTTCCTTTGGTTGTCTGCCCTCAATCGTCTTCACACTAGAGAATCATTGTTTAAACACAAGGTTGTCTAACCCTTTTTGTGAACACTGTAAGGAATTCCAAAGAATAACATTCATGTGTTGATAGACTGCCCGTGTGCTCGGGAGGTGTGGGATACTTTAGGTATCCCTTTGGACATCAACGATTTCGTACGCTTGATACTCCTTTCTAGGTCAAAACAAACTGTCAATCTACCACTCTGTCAACTTTTAACAACTCGTGGGTGACCATTTTTCCTTTCGCTTGCTGGTTTATTTAGCTGAACAGGAATAATAAGCTTTTAGGCGCTCATACTATCAATCGGGATAGCACTATCAACCATATCGTTTCAGCAGCTCAGGAATGGGAACTTACAGTAAGCAAGAAGACCATTTGTAAGCCAAGGAAATGAATTTTCACGGGTTGGAGGTGTCCAAAACAAAATGGGTTCAAACTCAATACAGACGGAGGATCACAGAATAATAATACCAAGGCGGTGGCAGGTGGTATTATCTGGGACCATCATGGTAATTGGGTGGTTGGTTTCTGCAGGAAAATAGGGACAGGTACCAGCTTAGCAGTAGAATTGTGGGGAATGAGAGATGGGCTCAAATTGACCAATGATTTAGGATTGATTGGATTGGAAGTTGAAACAGATTCAAGAGTCATACTTGATTTGCTTTCAATTACATCTACATTTATGGATACCCATCATTTGAGTGCATTGTTGAACGATTGCAGGACCTTTTGAGGCTTCTGGAAGTGGCGGAAATGATGCATAGCTTTCGCAAAGGAAATGCATGTGCGGATCTTTTAGCAAATTTGGGTTACCAAATGGACTACGGCTTTTATGTATTTGATTTAATGCCTAATTGTATTTCCATTCAATTAAGGGCGGATGCCCAAAGGGTTTCATACCCTAGACTTGTTATTCGGACTTTGATATTTAATTTGATGCAACATTTTCTTACCAAAAAAAAAACCACTATATACTAGTTTACAATAATATCTCTACCTCTTCCCGAAACTATATAGAGCTGCTTGCCAATTTCCTTCACGGCATGCATCACCTCTTGGGTAAGGTCATCATCAACGCATCATCATCATTACGTCACATAGCTGAAGAGTATTTTCGTAGTATATTTTATAAGTTAAGTACCTTTTAGCACATAATCTTTTTTTAAAATTCCATTGGAGATTCTCTACAAACCGCCTTAGAGACCGTTCCAAGACCAATAACGCGGACTACACATTGCGTGAAAGCTCCCTCCATTGACTGGAAAAATATAAACAAAATTACTTTCACGTTATCTCAATCCCTTCTTACAGAAATCACATTTTAATTGATCACAAGAAAAAACTTCATTTCGAACATAAGATTGCCGAAAATGTACGAGCGGCTGATCATGGATTATTACGGCCATGTCTTGCAGGCCGGAGAAGAAAACCTGTTCGGAAAGTACGAGTTCGGAAAACTCCTCGGATACGGAGCCTTCGCGAAGGTTTACCGAGCAAAGAATCTGAGGACGGGGCAGAGCGTGGCAATCAAAGTGATCAGCAAGCAGAAAGTGCTGGAAAGAGGGCTCACGGAGCACGTCAAGCGTGAGATCTCTATCATGCGCCAGCTGCGCCACCACCCTCACATCGTTCGCCTCTATGAGGTCTTGGCCACCAAGGCCAAGATCTACTTGGTGCTGGAATTTGCCAAGGGAGGCGAGTTGTTGGCCGAAGTCAACAAAGCTGGACGGTTCAGCGAAGATCTCAGCCGGCGGTATTTCCAGCAACTGATCTCCGCCGTCGGTTACTGCCACTCGCGAGGCATTTTCCACCGTGATCTGAAACAGGAGAATATCCTTCTTGATGAGAATCGGGATCTGAAACTGACAGATTTTGGAATCAGTGCCGTGACGGATCAGATCCAATCCGACGGCCTCCTCCACACGTTCTGTGGGACCCCTGCTTACCTGGCACCAGAGATCCTTGCGAAGTTGGGGTACGACGGCGCTAAGGTGGACATTTGGTCGTGTGGAATCATACTCTACGCTATGAACGCAGGTTATTTACCATTTAACGATCCGAATTTGTATTGGAAAATCTACAAAGGCGAGTTTCGGTGTCCTGACTGGGCGTCTCCTGAGCTCAAACGGTTTCTTTCACGTCTGCTCGACTCGAGTCCAAGCACTCGAATCACCGTCGATCAGATCATCAATGACCCTTGGTTCAGAAAAGGCTACAAAAATATCCCAACCAATTCCGATGATGATTTATTTGGTCTTGAAGATTGTGACGACAACAGAAAAAACTACTCCTTAAACGCTTTCGATATAATTTCATTCTCGTCCGGTTTGAATTTGTCCGGCTTGTTCAGTCCACCGAATTGCTCCATCGAAGTGGAGAGATTTGTTTCAGCAGAGTCACCCGAGAGAATAATCGAGGAGGTGGTGAAGGCGGAGGAGGGGAGGATGACGGTGGTTAGGGAAAAGGATTTGGGGGTGAAGGTGGAACGGCCAAATGGAGACATCGTTTTTACAGTTGACATTCACCGGTTAACGGAGGAACTGGTGATTGTTGAAATCAGGAGGAGAGGGTATGAGGATGGGCCTAGTTGTGAATTACGGGATGATAAACTTAGACCCCTGCTCCGTACTCTTATTCACAAACCGGAACTGCGAATTACCGGTAATTAAAACGTGGGACTTCCGTTGTCTTCATTTATCCCACTCAATTGTTGATCATTGCTTCCTACTCTGCAAATTCTGGATATTTGAAACCAAGAAATCATAGTGAACTACAAAAGAGATTGGATCGATTGATCATTGGTTCGACAGCGGATCAACTGTAATTGAATTAGAGTAGAACTGTGGCGTGATAATTAAATACTATAGTAATTAGTAATGATTATCAATGGCAAAAGAGAAATTACTAGGTTACTCAGATTTGAAAAATGAAATAATTCAATTCAATGAGTTTTGAAAGAGGTTTTAAATGGAAAGACACAAAAAGAAAATTCTTGATAAAATTTGTAGCCAGTCTGAACTCTTATAAATAAATCAGGAATTGAATTGGGTTTGATTGATTACAATTTGAGTGAAATTCCTATTTTAATACCTAACCAATTAAAGCAGATAAATAGGAATTTGAAGAACAACGATGAACAAAAGGATATACGTGGAAAAACCCTAAATAGCTATAAAATAAAATAAAGTAATATATATATATATATAGGATCAACTTCTAATGAGGGATCCCTCATTTTAAATAAAATGAGGACCTCATGCTTCCCGACCAAATTTCGACGATCCGAACCGTTAGATGTGTTTAAAATGTGTTTTTAAGGTCCACCGTGAGGATTCATCCAAAAAAAAATACCCATAAGGGCTTCATCAGATCAGTTTTTGTTAAAAACGCTATATATAACGTTTTTAACAAAAACTGATCGGATGAAGCCCTTACGGGTATTTGTTTTGGACGAATCCTTGCGGTGGACCTTAAAAACACATTTTAAACACATCTAACGGCTCGAATCGTCAAAGTTCAGTTCGGAAAGTGGAAAAATTTCTTGGTCCTCATTTTATTTAAAATGAGGGATCCCTCAAGGAATGATGTAAAGACCCGAATTTTTTTACAAACTTTTCAAATTTAAGTTGGGAGAAATTTTATGAAATTGTATTAGTAAGTTGGAACGTGGGTTAATGTGTGAGACGAATTGAAATTGGGTTGTTTGGTAACACACTAGTAAATAGAGGGGTGTGTAGTGTGACAATTTGAATGTGTGGTATATAAGGGATGAGAGAGAGAAAAAAAAAAAACACACACACACACACTTTCATCCCCTCCCACCATAGCAGACCCATCTCCCTCCCCAGTCTCTCTCTAAAAAAAATCTCACCCAATCACTCACAAATTCACCTCCCTTACTCAACCAAAGTGTAGATCCATCCTCCTACATACTTTCCCACATCATTTGAAGTCTGGGTTTCAATTGTTCACCCTTGGAAGCTTGCAAAATAGTTGGGGTTTCAAGTTTGAGGTTAGGGCTTCATTTGGGGATTTATCTTCACAATTTGGAGCTAAATCTTTGAGGTAGGGCTTGATCTATACTTTCTCTAAGTGTTTGTGACATATTTTGATGCATTTCTTTCATAAATTTCGTGTTCTAAGTGCTTGGATTGAGATCACCCACCATATGTGAAAATCTACTAAAAATCTGCTTGAAGAGGGTTGGGTATCGATACCACCTTTGTCAGGTATTGATACCCATTGTTCTTTTCATCAAAATTTTGTTGAAAGGGGCTCGGTATCGATACCTCTTGTTCCTAGCTATCGATACCCATGTGCTTAACTTCCGAAATTTTGACAAAAAGAACAATGGGTATCCTTTGTCTGCGCTTCATATCTTGCCGAGATAATTGTTTTTTACTCGATATCCGTTGTCGTTCCATTACTCTATAACTTGCTATTTCCGTTTTAATCCAATGATCTAAATGTCTATCCTCGTGAACATGACACGTGCTAAGTAACATATTCGACAATGCACTTGGTTTTGAACAAAAAGGGTGATGTTTGATATGGATACATGTTGGACACTTGAGGGAGACGAAATTCTTAAAATGGATAATGTTGGATTTGAAATTGGTTTGTGAATACTCCGGCCACCGTTTGGTGAGTCCCGTGGCATGGGTTGCGAGGCCCGTGAATTTTGGCAGGGGTTATGAGGTCCATGAGTCTTGGCAGAGGGCTACGAGGTCCTAGGGAGACGTCCTGAATGCTCAGTAGCGGTTACGAGGCCCAAGATACTCGGTAGGGGCAACGGAATCCAAAATTCCCAATTTTATGAAACATTGGATAATGATGGATTGAAATGAATGAACGGGAAAAAGGATATGAAATTGTGGACACATGGGTTGAATAATAAGATCATTATGAACATAGTAGTGACACTTGATTCCTTACGCGAGGTATCCCTTGGTGACAAATGCATTTTGCTCATATAGATAAGCATATCTGTCTCATGCTCATCACATGTATATTCATTTAGAGTTTGTTGATAAACCTCTACTGGACTAGTGTAGCTCACCCTAATAATTTCAGGTACGTAGCACGAAGCATGACTCGATTGGAATGTGGTGCATGTGCATGGATGGAAGAACTTCATGAAAGTTATTTGATCATCTTTCCTATATCATATTTTTGTAAAAGATGAACTTGCAACTTAATCTTTCCGTCTTTTTTACTTTGGATAATTGTAACAACTTCAAGTATTTCAAACTTCTATTATTCATGAGGAATTTGCATTCAAACTAGACTACTTTTGTGTAATGAATTTGGTACGAGAGAGGATGATATTACGATGTTAATGAATGAAGTGCTAGTCTTATATTATCGAGAAATGGTTATTTATTGAGGTGAAAATCGAGGGTGTGACAAATGAGATGGTTTTTGACTTTGGATAATTGCAACAACTTTAAGTATTTCAAACATGTATTATTCATGGGGAATTGGCATTTGAACTAGACTACTTATGTGTAATGAATTTTGTATGAGAGAGAATGATATTACGATGTTTATGAATGAAGTGTTAGTCTTATATTACTGAAAAATGGTTATTTATTGAGGTTAAAAATCGAGGACGTGACAAATGAGATGCTTTATGAACTACGTGAAACTCTTAAGGAATGAAGAACGCCTTAACAGTAGGAGGGAAGTGCCGCATTGTAAAGACCCGTGTTTTTAAATATTTTTCAGAAATAAAGTTGGGAAAAATTTGAGGAATTGTTTGAAATGTTTTAATGTTGAGTTAATTGGTGATATGAGTGATTTGGGACCTTAATGCATGACACAAGTCACTTGAGGGACTTGAGGTGTAATTTGTATGTAAGTGTGTGTGTGGTGTATAAGAGGAGAGAGAGCAACACACTCCCTCCCCCATTCATCAGACGTTATCCCCTCCCCTTCTACTCCCTCTTCCATCTTCTTCATCTTCTCCCAAATTTCATTCAAAACCCTTCAAGATAAACACCTAATTTCATCAACTACACGCGTTTTAGAGCTTGAGATACGTTGGTTTCACTCCGGGAGGTGGTATTTCGGTAGAGCTCATTTGGGAAGACTAGGGTTCTTGCTCATCTCTTGATCACAAGCTTCCATATCTTGAGGTAGGGAGATTTCTACCATTACTAAGTGTTTTGAAGTGTGTGGTGTGTAAATGATACCCATCATTTGATCAATCCTCTATGATTTCTTGAAAACCCATTGAAAATCCATATCTTTCCTAGTTTTGAGTTGATTATAGTTTGACGTATGTTTGTGGTTGATGTCCTATGTAAATTAGTTGAAGCAATGCTCTCATGAAATCTTTGATGTTGATATTTGGCCTTGGTTGGGTTGGTTTTGGAAGCCATTGAAGCCCTCTCGTTTTTCTGTCAAAATTCTGCTTGTAAGGCTTCTGAATCGATCCACTTTGGGAATGGATCGATCCACTATCTTCTGATGTTGTTTTGGACCAGAGTGGATCGATCCACTCATCACCTGGATCAATCCACAACCTTCTGTTTTGCTCTGGACCAAAGTGGATCCATCCACTCTCGTTCTGGATCGATCCACTCCCACAGTGGATCAATCCACTCATTCCATGGATCGATCCACTCCCCCCATCACCTCACCAAAACTTGTTTTCGTCGATTTCGGTCACTTGTTCGTGTTAATACTTTGCATAATTATCTCTTATATCTCAAAACTCGTTGAATAACTTGTCCCCAACCTATCCTTGTGTGATTGGTGACTTGGGTTGATTTTTAATGCGACACCCACGCGACTATACACTTGTTGTTATGTGTGAATTAGGCGACTTTGACGAAATGCGTGAACTTGAATGACGAACCGGGGTTGGGAGTGACATGACAACACTTGTGCGAAACCAATGAATGTGAATTGATATGAGAACTTGAAACTTATGATACGGGGCCGAAAGGTAGCCCGAAATGATACTCGGGTCGTCCTATGAGCGTGTCGCGAGGAATTATGCCTTGGCCAAGGGGAAGATTATACGGGGTCGAAAGATAGCCCGGAATGATACTTGAGCCGTCCTATGGATGTGTCGCGAGGAATTTCTAAAGATCCACTTTAAACAAATGGTTGACGCGACACATCGGATGAATTGGACACTTATGAGAGAGGACGCGTATCGGGTACGCTTTGGGCACACTTGGGTGATAGCAAGGGATTTATAAACTTATGTGTATCTCATCGGACTCCCATAAACTCTTGGTTATCTTATTTAGCTTTCATCCTCATGTCTCATCTCGCATCTACATTTCATTGTGTTTAGTTTTGGTAGACGTTTCTCTACTGGGCTAGTGAGCTCAACCTATCATTTTTCAAGTACCTGTACAGAGCATGACTTGGATGTGCATGAAGTGAATGGATACATCTTTTGAAAGCTTTAAGAGGAGTTACCTCATCATCTTGAGTTTATAATTTTGAAGAGATGATTTTGTAACTTATTCATATTAAATCTTTTGACTTTGGATTTGTAATAACTTTAAGACTCGTGTATTTCAATTTGGGGAATGGGTACCCATAGACTATTGTACCCTTTGATGTTGACTTTGACTACTAAACTTGGACTTTGACGTGGCCCGTGGACTTGTTAACCGTCCACGTGGAGTTTTTTTAATGTATTATCCTTTAAATTTTGAGGGCGTGACACACATGACACTTAGAACAAGTTTTTGCCTTAGTTGGCTTCGATAATCTTTTGATTGACCTGCTTTTCATCCAATTTTGATAAAAAAAACTTTCTTATTTTATGGTTGGATACCACTACATTTTAGTACTTTCAAAACCATCTTTATCGATATATAATATGTTTCAATTCGATTTGAAATATGGGAGATAAGAGCGTTTTACAAAAATCATTAATTTTTTGACCCACTGAGGGTAAAATCATCATATCTTTTGATGTATAAACTATGTTGGATCCAAATTAATTGGGCTAGAAAATAGACTTAACAATCTTTCCAATTGTTCAAACCACGTGCAAATAGGAGTTCGGTAGTATCTGAAGTGAGCCTGCGAAGTTTGGTCTCCTGTATTGTCTAGAAGTGCCATCCGTGAAATCAATGTCAAGGCCTAAAAATCAATTCTATGCGAGTCTAGAAGCTTTTGCAAGTGTTGGGTTTTGTTTTAACTCTTCTTCCGGTCATACAACATGTCACACCCCAAAATGGAAAATGACTGGCCGTGAATCACAAGGCTAACACGTGGACACGAAGTCTAAAAAAAAATAAGCCACAGATCACTAAACGATCATTTTTTATTATTAACAAAATCAAATATGTCTCAAAATAAGCATGGGGAACACCATCAATAAATATTATTAACCAATGATAACAAAAAAATAAAAATAAAAATGCAATTTGTCAAAAAGGTTTGATAAGTGCGGAAGCAAATAAATAAAATAATAAAACTTGAATGCAACATCCTATGGAGGTCGACACAAAAACTCCCCAAGGTGCCACTAGAGTCCTCATCTACCGACTCAATTTCCCTGAAAATGATGGTGGATTAAATCCGTCAGCTGACAAGCTCAGTGAATGACAAATCATGTATAATAAATAAAGTTCTATAGCTGGAATAAAAATATTTTAGACATACGACGTGTACTACAAAACAACAAATTGTATCAATAAATATTTTTACCAATAACAAGTTTTCTTTGGTGATCACAATACGATATCCAACAACAATGGAGAACCACAACCAATGTCAATTAGTACCAAGTGCCAGTGAACAAATCTCTCAAAAATTGGATCCAATATCGAAACTTAGAGTCACCACGAGTAGGCAGCCCGAGGAACTTTTCCCTAAGAACGATCCGGCGAAAGTCAACTGTTGAGCATTAGGGTCACCGGCCAGGACATGGTCTCTTCCCTTGTCACGCCCTCAATTTTAACAACCAAAATACAATCAATATCCACATAGGATCAGTCAAAAGTCATACATTTCACTGTTGAAAGGTCAAGGTCAAAGTACACGAAGTTTCTACAAGAGGTACCCGTACCCATGCATAAGTAATGAAGAGTTAAGAGTTATTACATAAATCAAGTTTTTGTCAAAATATTGAAGAATTAGAAGTTACGAGATCATCTCCCAAAAATATAATAAACAATGGAGAGGATAAAATAACTCCATGCAAAGTAAGCTTCATGCTATGCATCCACACACCAAGCATTCCCATCACGTGCCCTGCCGAGTACCTGAAAATGATAAGTTGAGCTAACTAGCCGAGTAGGAATCTTATCTACTAATGCTAAGGGTATAGAGAATGAAGTGTGCATGCAGAATCGATGATTAGGAATGAGAAGTCAAATAATGTTATTTATGACAAGACCACTTACCGAATGCCCAAGAAATACCTAAGTGTCCAATTTTTCTCAAATATATCTTATATATTTCACAACGAACCTCATTTTCAACATTTCACAAAAATAATCACTTGTCTTTAATAGGGAATTAATCTCTCTGCCGGATTTCGTGGGCTCCGAACACCCCTGCCGGATTTCGTGGGCTCCGAGCACCCATGGCCAGGGACGCACCAAAAGGTGGCCCTAGTATTGGATCACCAATTTAAGAAAATTCACTTTTAACTCTCACATGTTCAAAATATTCACATAACTCATTTTGATCAAACCACAAGTTTATACAAAGTTTCCTTTTATTAATGAGGTGCACGATGTGGATATATCAAGTATAGAACCAAACAAGTCAACCGGAAAGTCAAGGGAGCAAGACAAATAAAAATCCTTTTTTTTTCAAGTTGAACCGGTAGAGCACTTTTGTGTCTACCGGTAGACAGAATCCAGTGAGTTTTTGTACCGGTAGAGCAAAAAGTGCTCTACCGATTGAAAGTGCATTTTTTTTTTTTCTGTGCGAAAAATGCCCGAACCACAGCTTTACCCAAATGGAAGGGGGTTCCAACCCAAGTCAAATTAGGGGTTTCAAACACCAACTAAACAAGGAATAAGAGTATATCAACTACCAATTCGTAGCTTTAGCAACCAATTAGATGGAAACCAAACTCAATCAAAACAAACCCATTTCAATGGAGGTTTTCAAAGGTGATTGGGGAAGAATGGATGAACAAACCAAGAATCATGCAACATGTCAACAATATACCATTAGAAGGAGTAGAAATCAGATCCCTACCTCAAAGAATGAGCTTGATATAGGTAGAAGATGGAAAAGCCTTGTTCTTGAAGCTTCTCAACCGAAAATACTAGCTCCAAGTGAAACCACGGAGTCTTGGACTCCAAATTACGCATAGAAGATGAATCTTTGGTTGGATGTTGAAGTATTTGAGTGTGGAGGGTGGATTTGTGGTGGAGGAATGGAGGTGTTTTGAGGAGAGAGTGAGAGAGAGTGGGGGACGTGAGTTTTGGGAGAAGAGGAGTGTGATTTTTGAGCAAAAATCTGATCCAAACTTACTTATACACACTCTCACACTAGCACTTACACCCCTCATATTTTTAATGTACTTCACCAACACCCAAATGCAATTTCTAACTTCACATTGAACCCATTTTGCAAAATTTCATTTCCTCACACTTCCCCAATATTATTTCCGGAAAATTATTTAAAAACACGAGTCCTTACATCCCTAATGGCCAGAGTCACCCGCACACAGAGGATTAATTTCCCTGAACTTTCAATAATAAATGTTTCCATCAATATCCACCAAGTTCTCACCAAAAGAATATTTTTTTCGCATGCCAATTAAAAGATCAAATATAAATAAATCATGTTTTCAAATAATCAAATGATAATTTTTCCAAAAGAATATTTCGAGGGACACGGCGAGTTTGAAAATACGTAACATGCTTAACTACTCACCTGACCCAAAGTAATGGAACGCGAACACGCAAAAGAAGTTAACCTGGACAAAAGAAATCGTATGAATTAACTAACAAATACAAATGTAACACTAACCATCAAAACTAGGGAGACCATTAACTATTAATTTACCCTAACTTAGAGCCTAATTCCACGTTGCTACACCAATCCTAACTAATATAATTCCAAAAAAAACAATCCACCAATTTAAACAATGAATTAAACCACTCACATACTATAGTCAAGTGGACCATCTGATTGTTCTTACATATAACTCTAGTTCGTTGCGAAACCTGAGAATTCCTATCCACTCTTACGACTATTCATCTCCTATAAACAACAGCAAACCATAGGGATTGGAATTCCTTAAATAATGTACGGTTAATAAGCTCTCTTAATAAAATACACCCCAATTCTCTTTTTAAATATAAAGGCGTGGTAAGCCAAAGAGAGACAATCAAACATAGCAACCAATCAAAAGTAACAGCAATGTGTGTAAAATCCTAATAGTGCACTGTTACCCAAGTAAACTAGGCTCAAACTCAACAACTAAGTAAATCAGTCCTCTTATGCACACTTTTAAATCACTCTCCAACCATACATACCTTCAATACAAATTCTACTAATTTGATAACTTCACAGTCCAACCATATTTCTTCACCTACATTCGAATGTAATGAAAATAAATAAATAAATATTACAGGAATTATGCGGCCTAATATTTCCTTAATACAATGTGGATACCATAACAAATGAAATAACAAACATTCTCACAAACACCTATAGGACTCTGGGGACTCAAAACCTCCACTAAATGCATATGATGCAAATTTTTATGAAAATCAAAATATTATTTTTCAAACATCAGCTCTGATACCACAATTGTCACACCCCAAAATGGGAAATGACCGACCGTGAACCACGCCGTGAACCACAAGGCTAACACGTGGACATGAAGCCTAAAATAAACTAAGCCACAGACCACTAAACGATATTTTTTATTATTAACAAAATTAAATATATATATCTCAACATAAGCATGGGGAACACCATCCCATGAACCAATCAATAAAAATTATTAACCAATGATAACAAAAAAAATAAAATAAAAATGCAACTTGTCAAAAAGGTTTGATAAGTGCAGAAGCGAATAAATAAAATAACAAAACTTGAATGCAACATCCTATGGAGGTCGACATAAAAACTCCCCAAGGTGCCACCAGAGTCCTCATCTACCGGCTCGATTTTCTTGAAAATGATGGTGGATTAAATCCGTTAGCTAACAAGCTCAGTGAATGGCAAATCATGTATAATAAATAAAGTTCTAAAGCTGGGATAAAAATATTCTAACATGTAAATATAGTTTGGCATACGAGGTGTACCACAAAACAACAAATTGTATCAATAAATATTTTTACCAATAACAAGTTTTTTTTGGTGATCACAATACGATATCCAACAACAATGGGGAACCACAACCAATACCAATTAGTACCAAGTGCCAATGAACAAATCTCTCGAAAATTGGATCCAATATCGAAACTTAGAGTAACCACGAGTAGGCCGCAGCCCGTGAAACTTTTCCCTAAGAATGATCCGGCGAAAGTCAGCCGTTAAGCATTAGGGTCACCGGCCAGGACATGGTCTCTTCCCTAATGGCCAGAGTCACCCGCACACAGAGGATTAATTTCCCTGGACTTTCAATAATAAATGTTCCCATCAATATCCACCAAGTTCTCACCAAAAGAATATTTTTTTCGCATGCCATTTAAAAGATCAAATATAAACAATTCACGTTTTCAATAATCAAATGATAATTTTTCCACAAGGATATTTCGAGGGACACGGCGAGTTTGAAAATACGTAACATGCTTAACCACTCACCTGACCCAAAAGTAATGGAACGCGAACACGCAAAAGAAGTTAACATGGACAAAAGAAATCGTATGAATTAACTAACAAATACAAATGTAACACTAACCATCAAAATTAGGGAGACCATTAACTATTAATTTACCCTAACTTAGAGCCTAATTCCACGTTGCTACACCAACAGTAGACACCAAAATAGGACCCTTCAAACCTTTTTGCCCAATTAGAACAATTTCTCTTACACCAGAAAGGTGTTCTTTTTCTTCCATCGTGTAAAACTCTTGGCACCAAAACCTTATAGGCCACAGACAATAATAACTTCCAAAAGCACTAGCCCCCATGTTTCCAAAACAATTCGCAAAATATGATTTTCCAAACTACATCAGTAAAACTCCACTGCACACCACCGTGCACCCCTTCGCACGTTCTCTCATTCCATAACATCAAACCCAATTAATCTCATACCCAAAAAAAAGAATGTGTAAACCCAAAGACACTCTGTTCCTCTATCAAAAAGTTTCGATCTAAAGTAATGAAGCAATAAAATTAACTTATATATTATTGTACATGCCAAAATGGAAGATGAACACGAGTATGAGAACTTCCTCGAAAAACCCTTTTTTGGCGGCGGCGGCGCCTGCTCTCTCTCTCTCTCTCTCTCAATCAAGCCTTTTATCTCCAACCGTTATGTTAAATGAAACCCTAATCAACTTATAAATATTTGTCTAGCAAAGCTCTTAAAACTACCCACTACCCATGTCTCCCTAAGTTAAAGCTAACTAGCAATTAAGATATTTAAAATAACTTACAAACCTATAATAATAATAATGGCCCAATTAATATACTCTACTAAAATTTAGGCTTATAACCTCAAAATTATAATAATGCCAATTACACCCATATCAAGCGCAAAAATAATTAAATGTGACACGACCATAAAAGCTAAATATCTAAGCGACCAATTATAATTATGAAAAGAAAATTTAGGGATGTCACACAACACGTTCCAAACACTGTTAGGAAGAGGTTTTTTGGGGGAACTAACTCTATTTTCAGATTTAATTAATTTCCTCATAATTATCTCTAACTCTACCTTCAATTGCTATAAATAGGACCCTCCCGAGACATTTAAAATCAGATTTTGTACCTCTTTTCTATACCACGATGTTGCTTTGCGACTCCGACATATTATGCTAGATCATCGAGATGAACAGGAGGAGTTCTACAATCAGGAGAACTACGGAACCGGAGGAGCTGCCGAGCTGGGGAAGAACCAAACAGAGGGATAGGAGAAGTCATAGATCCCACTCGGTTGAAATAAATGTATTTTATGGAAGGAGGATTTATTGTATCAAACTTATTATTATTACTTTTTATTTATAATTTGTAATAATATTAACGTACCCAATTTTTTGGGCGTTACAACAATCATCAATTTATAGTAGAAAACAAAATTAAATATGTATTTAAGTTTAAATTTTTCAATGTATCTTTATTACGGAGATGCATTGATATATTTTTTAATGTAATTGTGAAATTTGGACTGAATCATTACAATTCACAATTCGAAAAAAGGGTCAATTCAATTCTTAATTCGATCGCGATTTGAAAACGTCGCATTTCATAAATTTTCTTAATGCTAGCAAACTCGTGCTATGCATGAATAGCTAGATAGAACCATGAACCTAAACTATATTAGTCATCGGTAAGTATGAAAGCTTACTTACGTGGTTAATCCCTGAAAAAAATATAGTCAAAAGAAAAAAACAAGAAGTCTGAAAAACAGAAATTGTTGTGGCAATTAAAGTAATATATTGCAAGACACAAGATATAAAATAATAATAAAAAAAGAGTTTTTTCAAGACCTATCCCGAAAATATATGGGTCTTTGGGGCCAACTGTGTTTCCTAACTCTTTCATACCACTAACAGCTAATAACAGCTCTATCCCATTATGAATAAAAAAAATTATAGGAGGTTGACCGATTTCCTTCAGGGCCTCGGTCTTTGGGTGAGGTCATACCACGCCTCATCACGTAACATTACCATTAACAGGAATGACAAGGACATTTATATTTTATTATTTCGAACTCATTTTAGCACATCATCTTTAAGATTTCATAAGGGCATCTTCAACCCACCCTCCATAACTCCAAATTTGCCTTCATTCCTCCATTTTGGAGGAAAACCTCTCCCCAACCCATCCTCCATTTTCTCCTCCATTTTGGAGGATTGTTTTTCACCCTCCAAATATGGAGTGTCAAAAAATTTATGGAGGATCACCTCCATTTTACTATTCATACTTGTTAAATTCCTCTCATGTCCTCACCTCACCTCCACTCATACAATAACTATGTTTGAGTTTACATCAGGTTACAACTACCGCAATTAAATGGCTGAAGTAATCTTTTTTTTTTTCATTCATCAGAACTTGTATTCCTTCTCCTGCTATTGGTAGCATATAACTGACATGTTTCTCCAAGTCAAAGCAAACAAATTGAAGGGAAGTAGTTGGAGATCAGTGTGTAGGTGAAAGTGAGAGAATTTGATTGCGTGGGAATTTTCTTTTTGAGGTAGTACCAGAGGAATTTTTTTTGGAGGGATTGCTATTTGAGGTAGTACAGATGGAAAAATTTGGAGGGAATTGAGAGGTTACTTTTGGAGGGAAATAGTTGGAGGGAATTGTCTGGTGGTGGTAAAATGGAGGTTAATTTTGGGGGGAAATTTTTAGAGATAAAATAGAGGTGTGTGGGTTGGAACTCACATGAATAGTGAAGTCCTCCAAATTCACTTTTTCTATATAAAACTATATTTTGATCCTCCAAAATGGAGGAATGGAGGTGTATGGGTTGAAGATGCCCTAAGAGATGCTCCGATCAGAGCCAGCCCAGAGATAAGCCCAACAAACCTTTGGACTTGGACAATCCCTTGAGCTGGGCAACCAAAACAAATATTCTAATTATATCTAAATATTAATATGAAGTTTCCACATATGATGCAAGCAATTGCTTGTCTCTGTGGTCGCTAAATGCTGCCAAAAATTCGTGTGTTTGGAGGTTCGAATCTCAGGCTCTCGTTTTTTCTAACTTCGGCCTCTTTCATGCCTTAATTTCTTTCTCCTTTTTCCCTATTTTTGTTACTTGTGGCTCCATTTTTCTCAACCAAATCTACAATTTTTGTTCTTTATGGAGGTTCAAATCTCAGCTCTCGTTTTTTCTTTGGCCTCTTTCATGCCTTTCTTTCTCCTTTTTTTCTATTTTTGTTATTTATGGCTTCTTTTTTCTCAACATATCTACAATTTTACGAAAACCACACTACTCAATAAATTTTGCATTTACCAAACACAACGATAGTGTAGAAGTGATATTTAAAAAGAGAATGCTAATAATGCGTTTTATTAGTTTTTTTTTTCACACAAATAACAGTTAAAACAAAATAATTTTTTATTTTTTTTTGCAGTACCATGTCACAAGAGATTAAGTGAATTGACTATGATCTCAATTGAAAAATGAGTATTAAGATGAATTAGTACGATGACTTAATTGAAGAATTTGCTTAAAAAATGTAATTATAGAATTTTCTTTGAATCAAAATATGCTCATCATAAAATACTGCAATCGGGGTTACATTTTGACTATTATTTTTTTGAGGTTGTTCAAGATAAAAGTACAATGCACCCTTTTTTTTTCCCATGACTTGTATGTCATTTTATTTTCTTGACTTAATACTTAATAGTAAGTGGACAATCAAGATTTGGGATTGAGCAACCCAAACGTTATAGCCGGCCCTGGCTCCAACAACCGGTGTTCGGAACAATTGCACGCCGACCACATGCACCCGTGAAGGCTCCATCCTTTCATTGACTAAAATAAAAACACGTTAACACGTTTGGAAAGAAAAAAATTTAATCCCTCAAGCATAAGAATTTCTTCTCGAAACCTGATTCCATGCCATTGCCAACTATCTCTCTCTCACTCTCTCTCTCTCTCTAGCTAGTCTCTTGCTCTCTTGTGAATAAGTATCATCTAAGTGTCGCATATCACAACTTCTGGTTGTTGAACATCCTTACATTTTGTTGAGAACTCTGAAAATATTTGAGCAGCTGGTCATGGATGACGGTGGCGATAGACAAGAAAAAATCTTGTTTGGCAAGTACGAGTTTGGAAAACTCCTTGGATACGGAGCCTTTGCGAAGGTGTACCACGCGAAGAACCTGAGGACGGGGCAGAGCGTGGCAATCAAAGTGATCAGCAAGCAGAAAGTGCTGGAAAGAGGGCTCACGGAGCACGTCAAGCGTGAGATCTCTATCACGCGCTAGCTTCACCACCACCCTCACATCGTGCACCTCTACGAGGTCTTGGCCACCAAGGCCAATATCTACTTGGTGCTGGAATTCGCCAAGGGAGGCGAGTCGTTGGCCGAAGTCAACGAAGCTGGACGGTTCAGCGAAGATCTCAGGCGCAAGTATTTCCAGCAAGTGATCTCCGCCCTCCGTTACTGCCACTCCCGAGGTGTTTTCCACCGAGATCTGAAACTCGAGAATCTACTCCTGGACGAGAATTAGGACCTGAAAGTGACGGATTTTGGAATCAGCGCCATGACCGATCAGATCCAACCAGACGGCCTCCTCCACACGTTTTGTGGAACCCCAGCTTACTTGGCGCCCGAGATCCTTGCGAGAAAAGGATACGACGGTGCCAAGGTGGACATTTGGTCGTGTGGAATCATACTCTAGTAACTCTATGCTATGAACGCAGGTTATTTACAGTTTAATGATCCGAATTTGTACTTGAAAATCTACAAGGGCGAGTTTCGGTGTCCTGACTGGACATCTCCTGAGCTCAAACGGTTTCTTTCTCGTCTCCTCGACTTGAGTCCAATCACTCGTATCACCATGCATCGATCAGATCATCAATGACCCTTGGTTCAGAAAAGGCTGCAAAAATATCCCAACCATTTCCGATGTTGATTTATTTGGTCATGAAGATTGTGACGAGAACAGAAAACACCACTTAAACGCTTTTGACATAATTTCGTTCTCGTACGGTTTGGATTTGTCTGGCTTGTTAAGTCCACCGAATTGCTTCTTCGAAGTGGAGAGATTTGTTTCAGCAGAGTCACCCGAGAGAATAATCGAGGAGGTGGTGAAGGCGGAGGAGGGGAGGATGACGGTGGTAAGGAGGAAGGATTTGGGGGTGAAGGTGGAAGGGCCAAATGGAGAGATCGTTTTTACAGTTGACATCCACCGGTTAACGGAGGGAACTGATGATTTTTGAAATTAGGAGGAGAGAGAATGAGGTTGGACCCCAAATCCGTACTCTAAACCGGAATAGCGAGTTACCCACTCAATTGTAAATTTTTTTTGTTTTTGTGGTAAGTAGTGTATCTACCTTGTCATCGATAAATCCTATGAAATTAGAATAATCGGAGCTAAAGGAAGATGTATCAATTGTAAATTATTGCTTGCCACTATGCAACTTCTGGATAAATTTAGGACTTATGGATCAATGTTCTGAAACCAATTATAAAAAATCATAGTGAACCGCAAAAGAGAAATAGTGGATTGATCACAATCCACTAGTTCGACAGCGGATCAATTGTAATTGAATCGGAATTGTACTATGAAAAATTGAATCCACTAGTTGTACATGTCAATGGCAAAGGAGAAATTACTTAAGTTACTTAGATTTTAAAATGAAATAATTCAATTCAGTGAGTGTTGAAAGAGGTTTTAAAAGGAAAGACACAGAAAGAAAATTCTTGATAAAATTTGTCCTCACTCTGTGCTCTTATTTATAAACCAAGAATATAAATGGGTTTGATTGATTACTGTAGGGGAGGTCAGCGCGAGACCCCCCGTTGACCAGAGTCAATGTTGACTCACCAATAAGATCATGACAAATGTCACCCAGGTGGCGCAAGAGGACCACGCGACACGTGGCACTCTCTGCGCAAATCTCCGCGCAGGGGGGTCCATTGGCGTGGGCACAAGTCTCCGCGTAAGGGGGCCACTGGGGCGGGACCCTCTTGCGTAGGGCGCCCCAGCGGCGCGCACCCCAAGCCCAGTAGGGGCGGTGCTTGGACAACCATGAGCCATCCAAACAGGAGAAAAGATCATGGTCCCAAACGACTGGCGCGGCCCAGAACATGGGTGAGAACGCGAGGAGCTAGTCCAATTTAGCCCAGGTTATTATACCTGCCGCGGTCTAAAGGCAGGACCCCGGGGGCCCCCTGAGGCTTGGCTGCGGTATAGGCGCGACCGAACAGGTCACGACCCTGCCCTAACGGGAATAAGGGAGATCTAGTGGCTTGGTGGCTAAGAACAAGAGGATCGCTGCGCGGGGGAATGGCTTGTCACCGCGCGGGTCAGCTGTGCGGTGATGACGTCACCCGTACAGTCAGGTTGTACGGAAAGGACACGTGTTATCATATTATAAGATGACAGCCTGACACCTTATGATTGGTCCAAGGTGCCTATAAATATAAGACATTCCCTTTCATACCCAGAGGTTGGTGAAAATCTTGGCAGAGGCATATGCCATTCTAGAGAGAGAAAAAGGGCAAGCACTGAGTGAGAGGAGAACATTCTCTCTGATTCTCGTCCCATCTCCTAGGTCACCAAGGGTATCACGGAGTAGACAAAGAGCAATCCACTGCCTTAGTCCTTTCTGTGCACACCTGCTCTGTTCTTCACCCTTTCTCTAAACCACCTCATTCTCTTCTTTCATTGTGTCTTTACTGTTGACTATCCACACCTCTCCAGCTCATCATATTTGGCTAAAGTAAGAACCATCACCTACATTCAGGCGACTCTGCTGGGGAGGTTGTTTAGTTGATGGTAAACACAAGAAGTGGTCTACAGACTTCAGACATGGCAGCACTAGTAAACCACGCGAACCTTGTTCTCGATGGTCCACCGCTGATAGAAGATGCCACGTCCAGTCACGGGGGGAACGAAGCAGGCAGAAACCAGGGAGCTCCGGCCATGGAGATAATCCAAGCCATGCAGGCTGAAATCACCCAGATGCAGACCACTCAGACGTAGTTGCTTGCCGCCATAGCTGGCCTCACTGAGGTCATCACGGCCGCCCTACCTAGGGCCCAACCAGCGGCGGTGACCCAGCAGATCCATGCTGGGGGGGGGGGGGGGGGGAAGTCCAGCCATCTGTGCTTCCACGGGCTAAACAGGCCCATGGGACTCAGGGGGTGGCACCCTTAGTTGGTGGCCCTGGTGCTCAAGCTCTTATACAGCCAGTGATCCCTGTTCACCCTGCCTTGCCAGAAAACCCTGACCTCTGGTTCTGTACACCAGAGGGCGGCGCTGGGAGAGAACGTCGGGCCACAGGTGGTGACCCTGGCAGAAGTACAGGCTCTCTTGCAAAGAGAGAAAACCAAAACAACTTTCCCCTCCCTCCCCAGCCCAGACATTCAACCACCATACCCCATGGCTATCCTCCAGATGCCATATCCGGAGGGGTATACCCCACCAAAGTTCACTAAGTTCGACGGCAAAGAGGGCAACGCACAGGAACATGTAGTGCGGTTCATTGAAAACTAGAAGCCTTCTCTGGAGACACAAATCTCAGGTTAAGAGAGTTTTCCAAATCCCTGACCAATAGGGCGTACACCTGGTACGTCAATCTCACCCCTTATTCAGTGTCGTCATGGGAAGACATGGTCAGCCGCTTCTATGCAAAATTCTTCCAAACCCGCGAGAAGATAACCAGTCTATCCCTCGTTAAAGAGACGCAAGGCCCCAGTGAGGATATAATCGACTACATCAGGCGGTTTCAGGATCGCGCAGTCGATTGCCTCGAGCCAGTAGAAGAAGAATACCTGGTGGAAATTTACACGTTTGTCCTCCTGCGCGAGTATCAGCCATTTCTGGTTAATGTCAAGATTCAGACATTCGCGGCCTTGTTGGAAGCAGCATACAAGCTACGCCATACCATACAACCACCCGCGCGGGACGGTTGGAAGTCTAAAAAATCACACTCCGTCGCCGCAGCTACAACTTCCGCTCCGTCTTCGCGCAAGTCGCAGGGGGGAAGAGGCAGTGGCGGAAATAGCAGTGGACGTGGTGGATGGGGTGGAAACAATAACGGGCGTGGAGATTGGAAGAAACAAAAGGTGTACAAAGAAAATACAAGGGCTTCAGACTACCCCTGCAGCATCGAGGAAGTGAAGGCGTTGGTGAAAGAATGGATAGCGGACGGTGGTCTCACACTACCAGATATTGAGGTCGCGCCCTCGCGCGCAGATAGAGAAAGCCCAAATTATTGCATGTTTCACAGACACACCAAGCATCCCACTAGTGATTGCTGGACTTTAAAAAGAATCTTCAAGAGGAAGTTGGATAACAACGAGCTGAGGATTACCACGAAAGCTCAGGACGTGCGCACACATCCCTACCCGGAGCATGGGACAGCCAACATGGCTGAATGTTTCGAATTCATACGCAAAACTGAGGAGGAAAATTACGGTTGTGATTATGATTATGAGTATGATTATGATCGTGACAACGATTACGATTATGATTACGAGGAAGTATATATGACGTCTTTCTACGATGTGCTTGACGAGATCGCAGGGTACGATACTCCAACAGTGGCCACTCCCGATCCAGAGCGTGGGGTCAAAATTTTGCAGAATAGCACGAGGTTCAAACAGTTTTATGATGGAATGGGGTTCACCACCAATACAAGATTCTTAATGACAAAGGCTATCCTGGCCATTGCGCAAGAAGGCCACGAGGCATGCGCCGCGCAAGGAGGATCCCTTCCCAGAACCATCAAGGACGAGTCGAATGCCATCTCATTTTTCGATTCTGATAGAAGGATTCTGCACCCACACAAATAGGCCACTATACGTCACGGCACGTGTCAACGGCGTGGAACTGAAGCGAGCCTTCATGGACGGAGGAGCGTCCATCAATATCATGCCCATGTCTACATTGAGAAAAGTGGGAATCCCGGAGGACCGGATTGTGAAGTCTCTGATCGGAATAACTAGATTCCAAGGAGATAAGAAGGAATCCTTGGGTTATGTCATCGTTGATCTAGCAGTCGGGCCCATCCGCACCGCTATGAAATTCCACGTCATCGATGCTCAAACGAATTACCACATAATATTGGGCCGCAGTTGGATGCATCGCTTCGCAGTCATCCCATCCAGCTATCATCAGTGCCTAAAGGCAATTTGGGCCGGAAAGAAAGTCACTGTCGCGGCGTCTGAAAGGCCATTCGAAGTGAATGAAGCTCACCTCTCTGACTCAGTATACTTCATCGAGATGGAGGAGACACTGAGCGCGGCGGTTGCAAGGCCGTTTGGAGTTAAGTTGCCCAAATGGGATGACATCAAAGATGAGGGAGAGGCTTACGCGGGCAAGCGGGAACCAACCACGGAAAGCGCATCAGGGCCAAGGAAAATTACCAAACTCAAGGAAGGAGGTAAGACGGTGTACTGCTTGTGACGGGGCGGTGGGCCAGATGCTTCCATAGAGGCCTCTGACCCGCGCTGCCTAGAGGCAGAAGGAGCGGAGGAGAACGAGATGGTTAAACCAGAACCGGCTCCAGAATGCATGCAAGACGGCCCTAAGCCACAGCCAGAAGTATTGGAGGAAGTTAACCTCAGAGAAGGAGAGGGCACTCCGCGGCCCGTCTTCGTAAGCGCGACACTTGAGACTGGCATGAAAAAGAGGCTCATTCAATTATTGCAGTGATACAGTGATGTATTCGCTTGGCACTATGAAGAAATGCCAGGGTTGGACACTGAATTGGTGGCGCACCATCTGAACATTTTCCCAAACTCCAAGGCAGTCAAGCAGGGCGCGCGCAAGTACCAGCCGGAGTTGGAAGAGAAAATCAAAGAGGAAGTGGAGAAGTTAAGAAAGGCTGGATTCATTCAACCTATACAATACCCAATATGGCTCGCCAACATTGTGCCGGTGAAAAAGAAGAACGGCCAGATACGCATGTGCGTTGACTTCCGCGACCTCAATAAGGCCTGTCCTAAGGATGAATTCCCTTTGCCGCATATCGACACGCTGGTCGATTCCACGTCGGGGCACCAGATGTTTTCCTTTATGGACGGCTTCAGCGGTTATAATCAGATCAAAATGGGGGCGGAGGACGCGGAGAAGACCGCTTTCAGAACACCGTTAGGTAACTTTTACTACACTGTTATGCCTTTTGGTCTCAAAAATGCTGGCGCAACATACCAGCGCGCGATGACTGCAATCTTTCACGATATGCTGCATCACATTGTGGAAGACTACGTGGACGACCTGGTTGTGAAATCAAAAGAGAAGTGTGATCACTTGGACCACTTAGAAACGGTGTTTACAAGGTGTAGGAAGTTCAACATGAGGATGAACCCACTAAAGTGTGCATTTGGCGTCGCGTCGGGGAAGTTCCTGGGATTCCTTGTCCACAGACACGGGATAGAGGCAGATGATGCAAAGATAAAGTCCATTACCGAAATGCCTCCCCCGCACTCTCAATGGACGCTCAAGAAATTCTTAGGTCGGGTTTCGTACCTGCGCAGATTTATCCCCGTGCTTGCGGAAATCTCAGCACCCTTTAGTGACCTAATAAAGGGAAGGGCAAAATTCGATTGGTGCGCGGAGCACCAGGGTGCATTTGAGAGAATTAAGACTGTCTTAACTTCTCCGCAAACCATGATCGCACCGCAGAAGGGAAAACCCTTGATCTTGTACTTGACGTGCACCCCGAGATCCATTGGGGCCCTACTTGTACAGGAAGTCGATGGCGCGGAAAGGCCAGTATACTACATCAGCAGGAAAGTACAGGGAGCAGAAGAGCGGTACTCGCCGGTGGAGCGGCATTGCCTAGCGTTGGTGTAGACACCCCAATTTTTACCCCCGTGCATCCCCAATGATGAAAGAAACATGCGGTGGTACCATGAAACAACAATTCCAGACTTCAGAATTTTTGGACGAAAATAGCCCTACCCGTACGATTCTCTATCTAAGCCGTACGGTTCATCCATCAAAGCCCAAACCGTACGGTTCACTCCTATGAACCGTGCGGCTAACCTCCCTAAACCGTGCGGCTATGTGTCAGATAATATTCGAAAATTTATTGCAGAAGCATCTCATCATTTCGGGAAAGATTTTGGCAAGATTTTATTCCTTTTTTTCGGCTATAAATACCGCTCATCTTCTCCCATTTTAGGACCCCCAGCAATTTTCCGTACCACCCCGATACGCCGTCAAAATTCTCCGACCACTTTCCGTTCAAAAATCCCGTCCGAAACCCCGTCTGAAACCCCGTCTGAAACCTTCGTCTAGAACCACAGTGCCTTTCTCTGTTCTCTAGCAACTCATAATACGCCTAAGGAAGCCTCTGTCCGAAGCTTGCGTCCAAAACCTCCGAAGTTTCTAAAGTTGTTCAAAGTTTTTCGCAAAGGTATGAACCGTACTTCTTGAGCCGGGTTCGAAACCTTGGCTCATTGAGGGGACCCCCGGGTCTAGGATGGCTCTAATAGTCATTTCTAGGCTCGGATGGTTGAATCTTTCATAAAAATCAAAGTTTTTCAAACAAAAGGAGTTTCTGTCCGAAAATCAAAATTTTGGAAAATTCGTCAAAAGGTGAACCGTGCGGCTCACCTATGTGAACCGTACAGGCTAAATCAGGTAAGCCGTACGGCTTACCTTTGCATTCCAAAAAAAAAATTTCCTCTGTTTTCCCCTGTTCACGCTCTGTTTTTTCTGATTTTCTGTAAAATGTCTATTACACTTTTACCCCTTTTGCTCTCTAAATACTATTATTAAGTCCTTTTATTTAATTTTATTTCTGTTATGGTTTTATTATTATTTCTTGTTGTTTATCTATTTATTCGTCAAGATTTTCAATAAAATATTTTCCAAAATCCCACAAAAATTTAGTAAAGACCGGGAATTTCCCGGGCGAGCGGGGTGCTTTTCAACAAAACCTTCCCCGTTCGTAACCTGGCTTCCGAATCCAAGAATCGTTTCGCAGATCAAAACTTTTCCAAAAACGGCACAAGAGTCATCATTTATTTTTCAAAACGGTTTCTCGGGTACCGAAATCATTTTCTAAGTAAATCCCGGGTGGCGACTCATTTTTTTTCTGTTTTCCAAAGAGCCGCGTGGATCCGGACGTCCACAAAATGGCGACTCCGCTGGGGATTTTTGAATTAATTCTTATTTTTGGTATTTTACACTTGTAAAACGACCCCCGAAAGCTTGACAAAAACGAACACGCCCCGCGTGGTCGAGAAAGGAATGGTGCAATAACAGGGCTACGCCCGACCAATCCGGACTGGAGCTTTCCCGGTTGTGTGCTTGGGTAAAATTTCAAAATAAAAATTAATTTATTGGTGAGCCAAATTTGAAAAATATTTGTGGGATTTTGAAAACAGTTTTATTGTTAAATTTTTGCATTGCACGTGCATGGTTACTAGCCTCGCCGCTGCGTCTTGGTTACCCTACCCGGGTTGCCGGTGTTAGGACATCCCAATATTCTCGGCAACCCCGGACGATGACGAGCCAGCCTGCCGTTCGACCTTTGCCATGCAGTACACTTGGCACTGGGAGGCAAATATTGGCTCTAGTCTAGGTAACCCCCTTTAACCAAAACCCAGCCTTTGCATATAGTCAACTATAGTACCTTCCAACCTAAGACAGGGGCCTGCAGGGTAGGACTATCTGTTATATCCTGTTTACCTGTTATCCTGTTTACATGTCATCTGTTTATCTGTACGTCTTATCTGCATGTCGATCATTCATCCATCCTTGTATATATCATTCCACGTACATACTGTCTCCATCTTGCATGCATACTTAGGGTAGCTTAACCTTAGATCATTACATCATGTTCACATCCATAAGGATTGCCCCGACAATCACACGTTGTGTTGGATAGACGAGGATTCCTCTCTTCAAAAACAAAGAAAATTCAAAAAAAAAATGCTACAACTGGCTCTCTTTCCCAAAATGAAATGCACATTTCCTTTATGGTAGAGTCATCATGTCTGGAGCACCCTACAAACGATTCAAGTCCACCCTCACCACCCACCAAGGGGCGCCCGTGTGGATAATCGAGGAAGTTCAGCCCGAGCAACCTCCATGCAAGCCAGAGGAGCCTCAGCCAAGAAAGCTCAACATAGAAGACCACATGGGGGAGGACCTTGATGAAAAACTCAGTCTGTTGGCCGAAGCTAACTTGCCAGGCGTGTCTCTCCAATGGGACGCAAATGAAGGATGGAAATTTTGTTTTCCAGAAGAGCCAAAACCCATGCCAGAAAAAATCACCTTGATGATGGAACAAGACGATGGGGAGCTCACAACCATGCCACCCGTGAAATACTTTGATGCCAACGGCCAGCCCGTCTACTACTTCGAAGACCCAGTCACGGGCCATAAGTATTGGGACGATTGTGAATGTGATGTCTGCTTTGCAGACTGCATCCTCAATAATGATGGCATGACCCCACATCAGCTTAAAGATCAGTACAAGCAAGAGAAGAACGAAGACCCCAAGGGTAAAGGAAAAGCTGATGAAACAGGGTCCTCCGCAGGGCCGACGTCTCCGAATCATCCTTCCTCTTAAGAACGGCTTCCAAAGCCGAAAGTAATCATGCAATGAACAAATCAGGCCAACAAGGGTTTCTTTTTGAAGAATCGAGTTAACATGCGGTTCTTGGTCTATTATCGAGTCTGTTGCTGTTAATTATCGAGTCTGTTGTTGTTTAATTATCAAGTCTGTTGCCAGAGGTGAATATCCACTGACCTAATCCAGCCAGCAGGGCTTCTTTTGAAGAATCAAGCCAGCTTGTGATTCTTAACACCTTTGACTATCGAGTCTGTTGATGATCGAGTCTGTTCCTGTTTGATTATCGAGTCTGTTGTTGAGTCAGTCGCTATGTCAGTTTGTAAAAAAACTCCTCACTTTTAATGAAAAGATCTTTTGAGAAAAAGAGCCAAAATTGTAGTCCTGAACTACGTCACGGCCTGATTCCTCTCCGTGGGGATACGTAGGCAACCTCCGGTCCGGCCGTTGTTTTCATAAATCATGGGAATTTGAATGTATCCAACATAATAAGAAGGAAATTGGGGCAATCCTTTCATGCGTCATGCATCATGCACATACACTTTGCACATACACTGTACATTCCATCCCTGAGTTCTGTTTGTGCATATGATCAGTACTAACCATTGGCAAAAAGAAGAGAAACCTCATACCGGGCTGGACTAGAATCCCCGAACAGCGATTGGTTCGAACTGAGTCAGGAACAAAACAGTCAACCGGGGGTTCAGCTATGGCAGAAGAGAAAGATGAAATTCAGCTTCTTAAGGATGCTTTGGAGGAGCAGAAGACCAATAATGCCAAACAGATGGCCCAGATGACGCTCATGATCCAAAAACTAACTGCTCAACTCCCTCCGCCAGCAGGGGGCTCAAACAGTCAAAACATGGAGTCAGTACTGACCAAGCTAGCTAAGCTTGAGGAATCTGTTCAGAAACAGGAGAAAATAGCAGCTACCGGGATTGACATGGAGAAGTTGTGCCTTTTCCCAGATGCAAAGCTCCCCGACAAGTTCAAACCGATGGATTGGGACAAGTTCGACGGCAGTGGTGATCCGAAAGCTCATCTACAAACATATGTGGGTACTTTATCCATGTATGACGTTGGAAAGGATGCAATGGGCCAGATGTTCCAGCAAACTCTGACTGGGCCTGCACTCCGCTGGTTTCTGAATTTGGACATCTCTAAGAAGAGGACATGGGAAGATATTGGGGCAGCCTTTGTCGCCCAATACAATTACAACATTCAGCTTGAAATGACTATCCGGGAGCTGGAGTCAACCAAGATAGGAAAGAATGAGTCCTTCGCTGACTTTGTTAAAAGGTGGAGAGGGAAAGCCTCTCAAATGATGGAACGGCCTTCAGAAAAGGAACAAATGAGAATTATCACGAGGAACCTAGAACCAGATTTTGCCAAGCACTTGGTGGTCTTTCAAACCACCGCCGATTTCAAAACCTTTTATGAAGCTGGTCTGGCAGTTGAGGATGCTCTCCGAAGCGGCCTATTTGAGAAAGGTGAATCAAATCCCAAACCAAGACGAGTTTACTCTAACAACATCAACACCTTGTTTGGGCCCAGCAACTACAATCAAAACCAAGCCAGCTCTTCCAATCCCAAACCAGCCAAAACTGAACCTGTTAACCAGATTGTAACCCAGTCACAATTCCAGCAAACAACTCCCCGGCCAAGAAGAGAATTTCACCCACTCCCTTTTCCCCTTGTCACAGTATACAAAAAACTCCTTGACCGAAAAGCCATCCAGCCTCTCGAGCCTCGAGAATTACCCAAAGAACTCTCCCCCAACCACAATCCAAACACCTACTATGCCTACCATCAGATGCCCGGCCATCACACCAACAATTGCATGCGTCTCAAGCACAAAATCCAAGATCTTGTGGACGATGGAACCATCCCACTTCCCGATCAAAAGCCCAACACCATTTCCAACCCTTTACCAAATCACAAACAAAACACCCAAGCTGGCCCAATATCCTTCATCTCCACTACAAAAGGCCTTACCTCCACTACATTTGATCCTAGCCTCTATATCATCACAGCTACCCAGCCAAAACCTGTTGTCCCCCTACCAGAAGATCTTGGGATCCAGTTTCTCTCATACGCCAGTGCGGTTCAAAATCCAAAATGGAGTGATGTTGTGGAACAAGAAGAGTGGTCCATGAACGACCAAGATTGGGAAGAATCCCGACAAGCATTGTTTGGTTCTTTGCTAATCTCTAGGAACTCAAGCCAATTCGTCATCCCTGAATCCCTGGATAAGTTTATTGTTCACATGCCCGAAGACTCCCATGTCTGCCAGATTGACATAACGAAAGGCATTCCTGAACAAAACGATGAAGGAAGGAATATAGCTCCCTTCGGAGGAGTGTTAACTCTAGGCAGACATCCATCAAGTACTGTTTCACCGCTCGCACGCTTCAAAGAAGAATGTCGTTCTGTCATAGAAGTCACCTTCGAAAACTAAGATTGGCTCCCACAAGCATACATCATCGACGAATCTTCGCCACGACCGTCGGTACCATTCCCACCGTCGTCCAATGTATCAGTACTAGTCACTGACCCCATGGCTACCCTCTGGGATGAAGAAGCAGTAGTTGATATCCGAGTAAGCAATGATGAGGTATGGACTGTCAACAAAGCCATGCTGGATCCATCCTTTTGGCAAGACTCTGAAGTGGACAACCTCAAGACAAAAATGGAAGCAGTCGAAATCAAGGAACAGAGGGCCAGAAATGATTTGATGAATTTCTGGACGGAAGATCAAGAAGCAATACAGAAAAGGGAAGCTATCAGAGCGGGAAAACGGAAGGTCGATGAAGAATATATGAATTTCTGGGGTGAAAATCAAGAGTTATGGGAAGAAACAGTTAACAGAATAACCAGAAGTGGTCGAATCTACCAGCCGACCCATCTCCAAGGTGGAAATTCCTCCAATCATGCCACAACCGGGGATTTTGTTTGGGATGATTCCATTCTCGAGGATACGACTCTTGACCATCCAGAAGTTACCTCCCAACAGAACCCGGCTGCTAGGCCACTCCCAAAGAATTCCCCGGTGACAAGTGATCCAATTCAGAAACAGCTTGAACGAACTCCAGCCTCAGTGTCCATTTGGGGGTTACTCTCTTCATCTCGAGAACATCGTCAGAAACTAATTAAAGCTCTGTCAAACATGGAGGTGCCACCCGACACTCCTCCTGAAACGATGGTGGCTCTGCTTACACCAACCCGGGCAAAACATGTTGTAGTTTTCACTGAAAAAGATCTGCCACCAGAAGGAGCCGGTCACAACAAGCCATTGCACATTACCCTGAAATGCATGGGAAAGTGGGTCCCAGTCGTGTTATTGGACAATGGATCCGCCTTGAATGTCTGTCCCCTGCGTACAGCTTACTGTTTGGGTTTTAAGAACAAAGATTTTCAGCTGTCGAATCTTGGAGTGCGTGCTTATGACAATACTCGACGAGATGTGGTTGGGACCATTCAAATGGAAATAATAATCGAGGAGTTTGAGACTAATGTTGAGTTTCATGTGCTCGACATTCCCTCGTCATTCAACCTGCTGCTGGGCAGGCCTTGGCTCCATCGGTCAGACATCATGGCTGTCTTTTCCTCTCTACATCAGAAAGTTCAGCTCGGACTAGCCATAGGAACCTTGACCATCTATGGGGATTCTGGAATTCGCCCGCATGTTCCTGACAATGCTCCCCTACTTGAGATCACTCACGGAGAAGAAGACATCACTCTTGGGGGTTTTTCCTTTGATACTCCCGACGGGATATTTACTATCAGGATGGATGAGGATTTCTCAATAAGGTCAACGGCCCTGGATATGATGCTGAAAATGGAGTATTTGCCCGGACTAGGGCTTGGTCGCAACAATCAAGGGGTAGCAGAGTTCCCCAAGTTTCTGACAAACAACCATCGTTTTGGTCTCAGTTATGAATCTGGTCACAATGGGAAAGCACGAACTCGCACCAAGAAAGGGCCTATCCACTTCACAAAAGCTTCAGAGGCTCTCTATCAAGGGGACCCAGAGCCGTTCTGGGACTTGGAAACAAGAACCAAGCTGCCAGGATTTGAAATCTTTGCTGACAACACCTGGGGTAGTGATGATGAAACAGAAGAATGGGAGGAGCCAGCTAAAATGCTTCATGTCGACTGGATCGAAGTTCTTGACTCAGGGAATCTTTCATCGCTGTTTGGGGAAGAAAGTCCACTAGGTATGAGAAAGGACGAGACTGCTGCGACGCTTGTTGATTTAAAGCCTGTTGAGGATATGGAGCTGATGATGCTGGGACAGGAAGCTCTGGAGGATGTTACCACACTCATCATGGATGCCAGTGGAACTTATAAAAATTGCACTTTTGTACCTAGAATCATTTACACTGGCACTGATTTTGAATCTAAGTCTGAGTCTAGCATTGCATCTGGTATTGAGTCTAGTTTTGAGTCGGAGCCTGAATCTGTTATCACTCCACGTCATCACTTCTCTTTTGAATTTGAGTCCACTCTCATGTATCATGCCCCTGGGGCCCCTTCCATTGAAATGAATGAAATCGACTTTGCTTATCTTGCTGTGTCCGAAATAAATTGCGTCGACCCCGATGATGAGGAGATCGAGTTTGAGGAAGAAATTCCAAAAGAACTCCGATCTCTAATCGAAAGGGAAGATGAAAGGCATGCTCAGCCTATAAAAGAAGAAGTTGTTTCTATAAATTTGAGAGATGAGAGTAATCCGCGCATGGTTCAAATCGGTTCCGGACTGTCTCCAGAAGAATTTAAAGCTCACTCGGATCTCCTGAAAGAATTCAAAGATGTTTTTGCATGGTCACACGCAGATATGTCCGGTATCGACCCTGAGATAGTGGAGCATCGAATCCCTTTGTATCCCGACGCAAAGCCTGTCAAGCAGAAACTGAGAAAGATGAGGCCAGATTGGGTATTAGAAATCAAGAAGGAAGTTCAAAGACAGATAGATGCAGGGTTTCTAATAGTCACCGAGTACCCTCAATGGGTCGCAAATATTGTGCCTGTTCCTAAAAAGAATGGGAAGATCAGGATCTGTGTAGACTTCAGGGATCTGAACAAAGCAAGCCCGAAAGATGATTTTCCTCTGCCACACATAGACGTGTTGGTAGATAACACTGCAGGGCACGCGTTGCTATCATTCATGGATGAATTTTCAGGTTACAATCAGATTCTCATGGCTCCCGAAGATCGTGAGAAAACTACTTTTACCACAGAATGGGGCACATATTGCTACAGGGTTATGCCATTCGGACTAAAAAACGCAGGGTCTACTTACCAGAGAGCTGCCACGACGTTATTACATGACATGATCCACAAGGAAGTAGAAGTGTATGTGGATGACATGATTGTCAAAAGCAAGGAGAGAGAAGGGCATCTGCCTGCCCTCAGGAAATTCTTCGAGAGAATCCGCAAATACAGATTGCGCCTCAATCCCGAGAAATGTACATTCGGAGTCACGGCCGGAAAAATGCTCGGATTCATGATCACTACGCGAGGGATCGAGGTGGATCCATCAAAAATCAAAGCTATCCTAGAAATGGAGCCACCTCGGATAGAAAAGGAAATACGGAGCTTCCTCGGAAAAATTCAGTTTATCAGCAGATTCATCGCCAAGTTAACCTCGACTTGCGAGCCGATGTTTCGCCTACTCAAGAAAGGTGTGTCATTCAAGTGGGACGATAGGTGTCAACAAGCTTTCAAGACCATCAAGAAGTATCTCCAGAACCCTCCGGTATTAATGCCACCCATACCAGGACAGCCTCTCATCTTGTACTTGTCTGTCACATCTTCGGCTATGGGATGCATGTTGGCCCAAGAAGGAGAAGGAGGAAGTGAAAAAGTTGTTTACTACATTAGCAAGAAAATGATGGGATGCGAAGAGCGATACACGTCACTAGAAAAGGTCTGTTGGGCATTAATCTGGGCTTCCAAGAAATTGAGACACTACATGTTAGCTTACTCCGTAAAGCTGATCTCTCGAATGGATCCGCTCAAGTATCTGTTCGAAAAGCCAGCACTGACAGGCAAACTGGCACGGTGGTTGCTTATGCTAGCAGAATTCGATATCAAGTACGTCACTCGGAAGTCAGTAAAGGGAAAAGCAGTTGCGGAATTCCTAGCAGATCATCCTGTGGAAGGGCCGGAGGATGTAGAATTCGAATTCCCTGACGAGAATGTAATGACAACAACCAACGATGTCTGGATGTTGTATTTTGATGGAGCTGCCAATCAGAAAGGATTTGGAATTGGAGTATTGCTGGTCTCACCAGAAGGGTCACACATCCCTCTTGCTTTCAAGTTAAATTTTGAAGTCACCAACAACCAAGCGGAATATGAAGCATGCATAGTGGGGATGGAAGCTGCCTTGGAAATCAGAGTCAATAGACTGGAGGTAGTCGGAGATTCCAATTTAGTGGTGTCACAAGCCAACGGAGAGTGGAAGGTGAAAGAAGACAAGCTCAAACCCTACCACCAAGATCTCGAAGATCTAATCCCACGATTTCAGATGGTCACATTCACTCATGTTCCAAGATTGAAAAACAAATTTGCCGACGCTTTAGCAACTTTGGCCTCAATGGTAGAGATACCAGATGGAGTTAAGCTCAGGCCAATCACAATTGAGCAGAGGAACAAACCTGTTTTCGAACATGTCATGGCTGTCAATGAGCCTGACGACGGTCTGCCGTGGTATCACGACATTTGGAACTTCATTGAGAGAGGGGAGTATCCGGCAGGAACTGAAAAGAAGGATCAAATTGCTCTTCGGAGATTGGCCTCTCAATACATCATTTGCGGAGGAAAGCTATACCGGCGATCGCAATGCGGGATGCATAAGTTGTGTGTGCATGGTACGGAAGCCACCGTGGTCATGGAAGAGATTCACGAAGGAGTCTGCGGTCCTCACATGAATGGGATAATGCTTGCAAAGAAGATTCTCCGTCAGGGATATTACTGGTCAACCATGGAAACTGAGTGCGTCCAGTACGTGAGACAGTGTCACAAGTGCCAAACTCACGCTAATCTCATGCATATACCACCGTCAGAATTGCACTACATGACTTCACCTTGGCCATTCTCTACCTGGGGCATTGATGTCATTGGCAAAATTACACCAGCTGCGTCTAACGGGCACAAGTTCATCTTGGTAGCAATCGATTATTTTACCAAATGGGTCGAAGCTGCTTCATATGCAACTTTGACGGCAGTTCAAGTCTCCCACTTCATCAAGCAGAACATCATCTATCGATATGGTGTCCCTCAGGCTTTTGTATCAGACAACGGGGTTCATTTCAAGGGCAGAGCCGCAGATACTCTCGAAGACTTTGGAATCCAGGTTCATAAGTCAACTGTCTATCGGCCACAAACCAATGGAGCTGTAGAAGCAGCAAACAAAACCCTCAAAACGATACTAGAAAAGTCCACTCAGTCTACGAGGGATTGGCACGAACAGCTGCCATTGGCATTATGGGGATACAGGACATCCATTCGAACTCCAACAGGGGCAACGCCTTACTCCTTGGTATATGGCATGGAGGTCGTCCTCCCAATTGAGCTTGAGGTACCATCTTTGAGAGTCATGGTTGAATCAGAGATCAGTGAAGCGGAATGGCAAAGCTCGAGATTCGAAGAACTTATGTTGTTTGACGAAAGACGGCTCAAGGCTCTGTATCACGTCCAGGGTTATCAGCGCAGAATTGCACGGGCATTTAACAAGAAAGTGAAATCTAGAGATTTGCAAGAAGGTGATATGGTCTTAAAGGAGATCCGGGCTCCAGTCTTTGATCCTCGCGGGAAGTTTCGACCAAAATGGGCAGGTCCGTACATCATCAGGAAAATCTTGTCTGGAGGCGCGACACAACTCATCGATCTCAACGGCAACGAATTCTCCACTTTGGTTAACATGGATCAACTCAAGAGATATTACCCCTGAGAGAAGCTCGCTGGGCTGAAAACCGCAAGGGCGGACAGTGCCAGGCAAAATTTAGAGCAAGCCTGCTAAGTCGAAAACCCACATTGGGTGATTTACGCAAAAGTAAAGGCAAATCAATCAAACGAGCTCGCTAGACCGAAAACCCGAAAGGGCGGTACTAGGCAAAATTTAGAGCGCAAAAGGAGAGCGTCAATACTCGAGTGAACCCTAGCCAAATTTGTACTTTCGAACTACATCATGACCTGATTCCTGTAAAAAGGATACGTAGGCATCCTCACCTCGAGGATCGGTCACCATCCTTTGAAATGTCTCTTTGAGTTGATATCTAGCCGTCACGTGAAAATCTAAATGCAACTCTCATAATTCATCTTTATTCAAATAAACTTCTTGGATTACATGGCTGAGCATGAAACTTTCAAAACACAAAGCAAACAACAGAGCATGACCTCACACGAAGCATCTCGTGGGTCTAAGCAATTTATTTCAGGCACATTAAGATTGAGTTCAAAAGTCAACTTTGGCTTCCATGTTCTCTTGTTTCCATGTCTCTTATTAACCATCTCACGTAGCACTCTGAAAGATTGACACTCGGATACTGATCTCTTGGAATGGTTACACGCTCCCTCCAAGTGTTCTGATAAGCTCTGAAGGTGGCAAAGTTGTGGTTAGGCATGACAAAGTTCTCTGACGGCGGTGTTGTCTGACGAACGCCAAGCTGACGGAGAATGCGATTTGGAATGTAGAAGGTCCAGCGAGATAGACCAGCCAAAATCACCCGATGACATCCCATGTTGCTCACAGTCATGACAGGACTGTCAAGCCAAGCCAAGCGCCAAGCAATTACCTCTTCTGTAAGCCGGGAAAGCACCCTGAACCAGCCATGCACATCATCAAAAACTTCCAGAAAATCCCTTTGGACGAATCCCTGTGTTTCGTGTATCCGCCTCCGTGGCACGGGTTCCAACAAATTGGCCTTGTCACATAGCCATATCTGTATCAGAGAGAAAACCAGTAAGGAGCCGTAGACAGCCTAAAAACCTGAGCGTTGAGGTAAAACGAGAATGTGGGAAAAACCAGAAAAAGGAGAGCTGAGTGAGAAGCCTACCTGTAGGAGCAAAGCACTACCTTCAAAAACATCGGTATCCCCAGCATGAACTCTGTCCAGTCCCATCAAAGTTTCTGCCAAAACCATCGGAGCCACATCCTTGCGCTCTTCAATTTGCATGGCCACACCAACTAATGATGAACTCGCCTGCCTGTCAGACTGGACAAACAAGAAAGCAGCAAGCAAGCAAAGACACAGCGCAAAACCTTCCGGACGAAATTGAGCTATGATCCGCGGAATGCTAATAATGCCTCCTTGGAGCATGGACTTCGCTGCTTTATTACTTATCCCGAGTTTGGCAGATAGCACATTGGCAAAGTTTACCCCGTGCAGGGGTATGACTAGCATCTCCAGGTTAAACCCGCCAAGGTATGCGTGGAACTCCTCCACAGTGGGGCATAACTCGTGAAGGCCGAAACGAAACACATGCACCTTCGGATCCCAGAATCGAACCGCGGCATGCAAGAGCTCAGGATGGATTGATACATCCCGGATACGGCGCAGCGAAGTCAACCGGTGACCCTGAAAGTTAAGCCATCCGATGACGTCAAGTTCATCGAGCCAAGGCTGAACCAAAGCCGAGAAACTCATGGCTAAGTGAGGGATGTAAAAGAACAGGAGGTTTTGGGTTTTTAGAGCACAAAGGAGCTGTGAAAGAAGGTCACTTATGGTAGGCATGGGTAAGAAAACTTTTGAATTGGCTGCCTCGTAAAGCGTGCCAACATCGAAGAGCGTGGAAAATCCTCTCAAAAGTTTGAAAGGGCTCAGGAAGCAACAAGGCTGGGTAGTTTATCACAGGAACCCTCAGATGACGGTGGAAAAGCATACAGGAGCTCAGAGATCTGCAACAAAACTCAAAATTTTGGCACTTTCAGAAGTGAGCCGTGCGGCTCATTTGGTTAGGCCGTACGGCCCATCTCAGTAAGCCGTACGGCTAATCTTGTGGTTTTCATGACCAAATTTTGGCTCGGGCCACCAGAAGTTGTTTTGGGTATGTGTTGGGCACTTTCCCTATTCATACAAGTGGTAATGAATATTTTAAAGCTGTGGGAAAAATCGATTTGAATTTTGGACCATGATTGCATAGACAGGTGCTCTGAAAAGCTCAGATACGTCAAAATAGGCAACCTGAAAATGTGTCATGTTACTCTTCTGGCATCAACGGCTTCAGCAAGCCACGCCAAGCATTCACAAGGATATTATGGAGTTATTTGGTAGATTTTACGGAAAACTTTGAGGTCCCGAAATGTCCAAAGCCCCAAAATTGCCCGACATCACCCAAGCAAAGGGCGCCGGCAGGTCAAAATATGTCCGAGTGTCAAAATTCTTTATTCCATTCATTCGAACAAGTCATAATGTACATTTGTGGTTTATTAGAAGTATCATTTGGTGAACATCATGTAAATTCAAAGTTTCGGGCACAATGGGCCGCATTATGCCTATAACGCTCAAGTTCTCTTGCAAAGTTTCAAGTCCAGTGAGTCAGTTTGTATATACGTGTTTCATCATTCCCTTTTCAATCCAAAGTTACATATTTTTTTTTATGGGCATATATAGCATATTATCAACATTCAGTCACTCACAAAACAATCATGTGCAAAACTTGGCTCTTCTTTCAAAATGCGTCAGTGTGAGTCATTTAAAACATAACAAATATGTGCAGTCTATATAAGAACCAAATGGCATCCATATCATGAACATAAATGTACATCTATCTAGGGCAAACTGGCCCAGCATCAAAAGCTACCACGGCTCGCAGGCCGTATGCATGAAAAAGAGGAAAGTGGGGCAAACAGGCGCCCAAATCAAAACTGAGCACGCAGGCTCATCCTAAAAACCACTACGTCGCCTCTTCGTAGGCAGGCGACGGCCTAGTGTCAGAAGTGGATCCTCCTCGGGTGTGCCCTCACTGCTGCTACCATCACCACCATTGCTCTCTGCATCTCCCTCCCGGGGAAGCCACTGCTCTCTGCAAGCTGAACTCTCAGGGACACCCTCTCTCTCAGCAGAGGAACGCAGCACTCTGCCGGACGCTGGAATCACCAGCGGGACTGTAGACGGACCTCCACCAGCATTCTTCATCAAAGGCCTCCTACGAGGCGGTACAGAGGGGAGTACGTCCTGCACAGAAAAGGAAAATTCATTAATAAAGCAGTCAAAGCATTCAAAATTTCAAGAACAAAGCACAAAGGATACCTGGTCCGTCTCACTGACAGGAAAAGCTCTACGGGTGCGTCGAGACCTATGACGTCCACCCGACTCACTACCTCCAGTCCCGCGGTCACTGCTAGTACCGCAACCACTACTGCTACCTCCAGCACTCCGCCCTCCGCGGTGACCTCCTGCTCTGCCTCTCCTCTCACTACCACCGCGGCCACCGCCTGCACCGCGACCACCTCCAGTACCTCTGCCACCTCCCCGGCCAGCTCTGCCACCACGGCCACCACCAACTCCGTCATCCCCGTCGTCGTCATCTCCACCAGCATGGGGCACAACGCCCGGCTCTACTCTCGGGTGCACCTCTGGAGTCCCGCCAATCGTGAGACTGCGAACCAAAGCCTCCAGGTCTCGCACCAGCTGAACAGCGGACACAGCCCAGTCCGCCGGAATCTGCAAACAGAATCAAAAGCAAAAGCAGGTAACGTGAATAAATGTTTAAATAAAACATGAAGTTTAATTATTTCTTGTTTTCAAATTTCAGGATTACCTCTGTCGCGGTAAGAGTAACTGGTGGAGTGACCTCGGGAACCACCACATACCCCATACTCCCATTCGGTAACATCACATCAATCTCTCTCCTCAGAACAGGCAGTATTGGGCCCTCCACAGGTGCAGGGGCAGCTAAACGGGTTTCCATATCCAGACTATAAGCCAAGCTACTCACCACATAACCGTCGTAGTCCTCTGAGGGGCTGAAAACCAACTCTGTGTCTAGCACCGTGAACGCCTCTACCTCAGCCAAGGTATACTTCTGCGTCCTCTGAACAAACGGCGGAAGAGGACCCGGCACTCTGAAGTGGTCTAAACCCAGGGACTGG
The DNA here is from genome assembly GCA_963854785.1 of Vaccinium vitis-idaea. Classification (NCBI taxonomy): domain Eukaryota; kingdom Viridiplantae; phylum Streptophyta; class Magnoliopsida; order Ericales; family Ericaceae; genus Vaccinium; species Vaccinium vitis-idaea. Next base: position 32,917,557 of record OY978215.1, on the reverse strand, counting down.
CGCGTCACCCTCTCACCCAAGTACCACTGCCACCCGTATGGAGACTCCAACAGCACTCTCCCTCGCGTCACCGCCCTGCTCCGAGTCAAGTAAGGGGCACTCAACCCGCCCCACGCATCCCAGTTCACCTGCAAGGAGCCATGGGTTACTTTCAAAGTCAACAATAGAATCAAAATGTCTGGGAAAGAAGTCAGAAAGTTTGGTATCATACCGTCTCACCCCTGGACTGGTCCAAGAAGACACGAAAGAACCTCAGCTGCCCCTTCTTCCCACCTTTCCTGACATGCTCCTTGGTCCACTTTGCTGCCCGCGAAAGCACGCGCTTGTCTGCATGAGAATTCTCTGGGGCTGGCACTCCAAACACCTCATAAGCCCATACCTGCATTTTCCAAGAAATTCATCAGTAACAGGAATAAAAGCAACAATGCGAGGAGTATTTAAAGCAGAAAGAGTGACATGGTATACCTCCAGGACTCTCCAGTAGCCTCCAAGAGTGTTCGCCGCTCCGCGAACCACTGAGCCAAGGAAACAGTAAAGGGTGCCCAAGGCAGCTCCACCCCAGTCAAACCGGACGGCCGTCCTCAAGTCTGCCAAAGCAGGCAACCAGCTCAAGTGCACCGAGTTCTGCCTATTCGGAAATAGAGCAGTATCGAACAAGAACAGCAAATAGGCTCTCGCCATCTGTGCAGCCTCAACTGGAGACCCTGGCTCGTGATCCCATATCGACGGCAGGTGGTCACACCGCACCATCGCCTCATCTCCAACCTCTCTCCCCAGAAAGTGGCGCACCGCCGCCCTGTCCAAGTACAGACCTAAGTCGAAGGGTATCGGCTCACCGCCAACTCTCAACCCTGTATTCGCAGCAAAATCCAAAGGGGTGATCGTCATCTCCCCGAACCGAAAGTGAAAGCTATTGGTGGTGTCCCACCAATGCTCCATCAGAGCCCTCAGCAACTTCCGGTCCGTCCGGGTAGGCAGCAGAGTATTAATAAAAGCAGTAAAGCCAGCTGCATCCACCAACTCCCTCACACTCGGAGGCAACCCCCTGTACTGAGCCAAGCATTCGGATGGCCCACCATATCCCAGAAGAGAACGATCCACCTGTTTCAAGAACATGGCACAAGTTCAGTCAGTAAAGCAACAAAGGATATGCAGTGACGAAAGCAGTTCAAAAGAAAAACATGAATAAAAAAGCACTCACCAGAGGTCTACTAGAAGTGTGTGTCGACGGGTCGCGCAAAATCAGCGACTCAGGGTAAAGTGGCAACCGTGGCTCGTACACCTCGCACCCCACGGGTATAAAAAAGTGAACTGGAGGATCATAGGTCTCCAGGACAAAGGGCTGTCTGCTCCTCAGAGCCAGCTGAACCTCCTCAACTATGGTCACGCGGACCAACTCCTCTGTCTGCACCTCTGCCTGCTCAGGCTCGCCAACCGGTGGCATCTCTCCTACCAAAACCTCACCCAACCGAGGGAACTGCTGCAAGTTCCGTGCCAAGGCCTCGTCAGTAACCCCCTCCAAGGTATCCCCCAGAGTAACTCCAGGAGCTCGTGAAGAACCAACCCGAGAAGTAAACAGAACCGGGTCAGAAAGCTCCCCAGTGTCAGCACTCTCCTCTGGCACCTCGCCCGTACCAAGGACCCGAGTCAAACTCCTGAAAACACGAGCAACAGGTACAACAGGGGCCACCCCCTCAGCCTGTGCTCTACCAACCTCTACTCTCTCCATCCCTGCTCCCGCAGTCTGTGCTCCCGCGACACGTGCCTCTTCAGCCTGTCCTCCCTCACCACTAACACCTCCACTAAAGAACATCCCATCACCCATCTCCTCATCGCTACTACCTCCCCTCTCCCCCAGATCCTCCATAAAAACATCCCCAGGCTGCCTAATGGTGACCGGGATTCTAACAGAAGTATCGTCACCACTAACCGGGTACTCCCTCACCAAAACAACACTCGCAACATCAGGGAAAACTACACCCTCACCATCTACACTCTCCTCCGCAACCCGCGGGTCAATCAGAACATCCACACCACCAACATTCATCTCAATCTCAGGCAGAGGAACATTTATATCAATGTCAACATGCATGGAACTACTAGAAGCAATAACAGCACTTACCGGGATATCAGTACTCCCCATGGTCGCCCAGGCATCGTCCATTGCACTATATTGTTCCGCTATTGCTCTAAGAACGTCATCTCCCTCCACGGACCCGGTCAACACAAACCCATCGTGAGCAAATCCATCACCAACCGTGCGGTCATCCGCATGAGCCGCACGAGGCTCCTCAGTCTCGGATCTAGCAGCACGGGATCCCTCACGGCCCGCAAGGGGTCCACCCTCACTGAATCCGGCCACACGGTGCTCCGAGGTACACATTTCTGCCTCCCCCGAAGCCCCCTCTCTCGGTTCCAACAACGGTGAACCAGCCACGGTAGCTGGGGCCGTCGCCTCTTCTGCCACGAGAACCGATGCTGGCTCGTCAACGCCGGAGATAGCAAGTGGGTTTTGATCTTCACCAGGATCAGCCATGACCGACGGAAGGTTTTGGTTTCTTCGCTAAAAGATCTCGAACGGGAGTAATCAGAGGAATAGAAGAAGAATATCACTCTCTCGAAGTCTCTCAAAGTAACCGTCTCTCGGAAATTTTGAACGAGTGAGGGAAAAACCAAGCAACCCGACGGTTTAAAAGTTGTGTAAATCGTTCGCCGAAGCCGCACGGTCAATCGATTTCCACCATGCGGTTCAAGCATTTAAGCCGTACGGCTTTTCTGTCCGAATCTCCGACCACCGCACGACGTCTCCCAGGTATCTTTACCCAAACCGCACGGTCAAACCCTTTTGAACTCCAAATTTCAAAATCACACACCGCACCCCCGTATCTTATGATTTTCAAACGAAGTCCTCAATGGCACTTTCAAGTTCAAAAATTACAAATTAAGTCCTCTACGGCATTTTCCATTTCTAAAAATTACAAATTAAGTCCTCGACGGCATTTTCCAAAATCCAAAATTAAGTCCTCAACGGCATTTTTTCATTTCAAAATTACAAATTAAGTCCTCGACGGCATTTTCCAAAATCCAAAATTAAGTCTATATCTTCGACGCAACTTGCATCACAGAATGATGATTAAGTCTCGTCAAAGAGGGGCAACTGTAGACACCCCAATTTTTACCCCCGTGCATCCCCAATGATGAAAGAAACATGCGGCGGTACCTTGAAACAACAATTCCAGACTTCAGAATTTTTGGACGAAAATAGCCCTACCCGTATGATTCTCTATCTAAGCCGTACGGTTCATCCATCAAAGCCCAAACCGTACGGTTCACTCCTATGAACCGTGCGGCTAACCTCCCTAAACCGTGCGGCTATGTGTCAGATAATATTCGAAAATTTATTGCAGAAGCATCTCATCATTTCGGGAAAGATTTTGGCAAGATTTTATTCCTTTTTTTCGGCTATAAATACCGCTCATCTTCTCCCATTTTAGGACCCCCAGCAATTTTCCGTACCACCCCGATACGCCGTCAAAATTCTCCGGCCACTTTCCGTTCAAAAATCCCGTCTGAAACCCCGTCCGAAACCTTCGTCTAGAACCATAGTGCCTTTCTCTGTTCTCTAGAAACTCATAATACGCCTAAGGAAGCCTCTGTCCGAAGCTTGCGTCCAAAACCTCCGAAGTTTCTAAAGTTGTTCAAAGTTTTTCGCAAAGGTATGAACCGTACTTCTTGAGCCGGGTTCGAAACCTTGGCTCATTGAGGGGACCCCCGGGTCTAGGATGGCTCTAATAGTCATTTCTAGGCTCGGATGGTTGAATCTTTCATAAAAATCAAAGTTTTTCAAACAAAAGGAGTTTCTGTCCGAAAATCAAAATTTTGGAAAATTCGTCAAAAGGTGAACCGTGCGGCTCACCTATGTGAACCGTACAGGCTAAATCAGGTAAGCCGTACGGCTTACCTTTGCATTCCAAAAAAAAAAAATCCTCTGTTTTCCCTTGTTCACGCTCTGTTTTTTCTGATTTTCTGTAAAATGTCTATTACACTTTTACCCCTTTTGCTCTCTAAATACTATTATTAAGTCCTTTTATTTAATTTTATTTCTGTTATGGTTTTATTATTATTTCTTGTTGTTTATTTATTTATTCGTCAAGATTTTCAATAAAATATTTTCCAAAATCCCACAAAAATTTAGTAAAGACCGGGAATTTCCCGGGCGAGCGGGGTGCTTTTCAACAAAACCTTCCCCGTTCGTAACCTGGCTTCCGAATCCAAGAATCGTTTCGCAGATCAAAACTTTTCCAAAAACGGCACTAGAGTCATCATTTATTTTTCAAAACGGTTTCTCGGGTACCGAAATCATTTTCTAAGTAAATCCCGGGTGGCGACTCATTTTTTTTTTCTGTTTTCCAAAGAGCCGTGTGGATCCGGACGTCCACAGTTGGTCTTTACCGCGCAACAGCTACGCCACTATTTCTTATCGTTCAAAATCCACCTCGTGACGAAAAGTGATCCAATACGCTACCTGCTATCGCGGCCAGCCCTCACAGGAAGGGTAGCCCGTTGGCTTTTAACTCTGGCTGAATTTGAAATATCATGTATCACTCTCAAGGCAATTAAATGTCAGGCACTCGCGGATCTACTTGCGCAGTTCCCTAGTGGATAGTGCGAACCAGTCCATGAGGAGTTTCCAGGTGATGGTTTCGAAGCGTTAGAGGCCGCGTCTGTCGCTTGGACGTTAAGCTTCGATGGGGCCGCAAGAGGGGGCGCGGGTGGTGCTGGAATAGTCCTCACTAGCACGGATGGCCAGCGCGAGTACCTCGCATATAAGCTATCCTTCCAATGCTCAAACAACGAAGCAGAAAATGAGGCCTTGATCCTGGGACTCCTAACAGCCATCGCAAAAGAGATAAAGACACTCAAAATTGTGGGAGATTCAAAACTTGTAATTCTACAGACTGAAGGTGTTTACGCGCTCAAAGAGCCCACTCTCGCTCCATACAGGGCAACGGTACAGAGGCTGATGCAGCGTTTCGAGAACGTGGAGATCACCCACAGGCCCAGATCAGACAACAGGTTCCCCGATGCGCTCGCCACGCTTGGTGCGAAAGTTGAGTTCAATGAAGAGAAGATAGCCATAGAGATTGTCAAGAAGACAGAGCCATCAATCAGTGACGAAGTGAGCAAGGAACAAGCTATAGAGGAGTGGCACGAGAAGTTGATAAAGCAGCTTGCCACCGGGCAGGGCGACGTCCCCTTGGCAGAATTGGCACAGTTTACCATGATTGGGAAGAAGTTATACTTCCGCGGTCATCAGGGGTGGCTCACACGGTGCATCGGACTTCAAGAAGCCAAGAGTAGGTTGTGTCAGATCCATGACGCAACTTGCGGAGAAAACGATATCTCTCTTTACCGGAGGATTCAGAGATAGGGCTATTATTGGCCCAGCATGAAAACGGACGCCGCAGAAGTACTGAGGAATTGCGAAAGATGCACCCTAGTCATCTCAGCGCAAGAATGTTGTTTCTCAGTAGAGCAGGACTGGAGACAGAAGTACATTGATTTCCTACAAAAAGGGGCGCTTCCGGTAGAGAGGGAATACATAAGACAAGTCAAGATGTTCGCCAGACGGTTCTTTGTCAAAAATGGAAGTCTCTACCGGAGAGCCTTGGACGGCATTTCGTTGCGGTGCCTGTCCAACGAGGAAGCTGAGGAAATATTGTACAAAGCTCACGAGCTGGAGCACCAGGGCGGACGAAAACTATACGAGCATATTATCCATTTGGGATACTACTGGCCGCGGATGGAATCTGATGCCAAGGCACATGTACGGCGGTGTCACGCGTGCCAAAAGTTTGGAAACCTGGTTCACGCGCCAGCGGTAGAACTTCACTCAATCCGCGCGCCATATCCTTTCCACACTTGGGCGATGGACCTCGTTGGACCTATCTCGCCACACTCGCGCAAGCATTTGTGGATCCTAGCAGCCACGGAAGTCAGTACGAAGTGGGTGGAAGCAATGCCATTGAAGAACGCTACCGGCGTGGCAGTCGCCCAGTTCATCAAGGAAAATATCATATGCAGATTTGGCATACTGAAGGTGGTCCTGTCAGATAACGGGACCCCGTTCGTCAATAGGGATGTGGGTGAGCTACTTCAATCCTACTCTATAGAACACCAGACTTCAACTCCGTACTATCCACAAGGAAATGGCCAAGCTGAGGCTACAAACAAGTCCTTGGTGCGGATCCTGAGCAAATTACTGGATGAAAAGGGTGGGACATGGTCGGACCACCAGATCACCTCGCTCTAGGCCTACCGCACGGCCAAGAGGAAAGCAACGCGAACCAGCCCCTTCAACTTGGTCTATGGAGCAGAAACTGTACTCCCAGTAGAATTAAGCGTGCCTTCCGCGCGACTGGCTCTATCAACAGAGGTCACTGCCGCAGAGCATCAGGCCAAGTATTGGGAGTCAGTATCAAAATTCTACAACAAGAGTGTGGTTCTGCGGGAGTTCAAAGTTGGAGATATGGTCTAGAAGTCAACCACAGACGTGATGAGGAATGTCAAGCTTCCCAAATTCACCCCGAGATGGGAAGGACCATACCAAGTCATTAACGCTGGGACGAGCGGTCACTACAGGCTTTCCAGAGTCTCCGATGGATTTTTAATAGGGCCCATCAATATTAAGTTCATGAAAAAATACTACCCTTGAGTGAAAACATGTTTTATTTAAGGCCCTTATCCGGTTTCTTCTTTGTAACTCCTTGTCTGATGTTATTGACAAATTAATGCAGAGTTCAGTTTCATTCAAGTCATTACGAGTATGGAAAACAATTAGGAAAGGCAAAGCATAAACCAAAAATACTCTTTATTATCCATAAGTCACGATGTGACAACTTCCATTACAAAAAAAAGAAAAGAATAAGAGCAGGAAAAGAAGAAAGAAAAATGTAGTCATGGTGGAGGGTCAGGGAACAAGCCCCTGGTAACCGGGTCATTCTTCCCAAATATCTCCCCGCCCGCGGCTTCATAGTCTATCTTCTCGCGCAAAACGGCCTCCAGCTCGGCCTGCCTTTCTCTCAAGTCTGTTTCCCTTTGAGCAAGGGCGGCGCGAGTATGGTCCACCCTCTCCTGGGCCCGCTCAACCTCCCTCTGCTTCGCTTCAACCCGGGACGAAAGCTTGAAAGCCCGGCGCGAACTGTGCATCCTTTCCATATGAGCGATGAGCCAACCAACCTCCAAGCCTCCCAAGTTTTGAAGATCCAGAAGAGCACCCTTTGCATCTTCCAATGACGCATCGCCAAACTTCTTCAAAGGAATGTTGCGCAAAGAGGAGATGATGGTAGCTAAGCTGTCTAGCATCATGCCACCGCCTAAGACGCTCTGTGCCCGAAAGTTGGCAGAGGTCTCCGGGTGCGTCCTATGAACGGTTTCCAGGATAGGCAAGTTGTGCTCAGCGACGCGGAATGACAAGAATGGCCTTGCGGACGCGGGAATAGCAAGAGGGACCTGCTCCTGACACTGAGAGTCGCTATACTGGGAGGGAGACCCCTGCTATACGTCAGGCCCCTGCGGCTTACCGGGCTGTTGCGGCGCGCTGGACTCTGCCCCCACTGAAGCTTCCAAGCTGTCGTCAACATCTATGGCCTTCGTTTGATAAACTACTAATCGCCCGTCGCCTCCCTGGGGAGCGCTGGATTCTGCCTCACTCTTTTCTCCTCCCTCAGGCGCGTCCTCCTCAGAAATGGTGGCCAAACGCTCCTGCTGAGCCTCCCCTTGCGGCCCTGGCAGAGGCCCTTGTTATTCAGGGATAGGCTCTTGTTGCTCTGGCGGAGGCTCTCGGTGAAGGGCATCTTGCATCGCCCGCATACTCCCCTGAAGGTCCACAGCAGCCTCCAACTCTGAAAAATCATCTTTGAACAGTTCATGAATAATGGGATCAATTGAAGTTGGCACAAACTCTCCTATGCTATGAGTAGTGCGCGGCCTAAAGATTGGCCCCACATGAATGTCATCCCCTATGTTCTGGAAAGTGCTGGAAGAATCAGGGTGATTACCTTTCTCTACGGATGACGCGCGCTGAGGGGAGCGAGCCAAGGGTTGACCCGTTTCAACAGCAGTATGAGGGCCCTGATCGTCATCACTATCAACATAGGGATGCATGAACTCGTGCTCATAACCCCTGCCAAAGCCCTAAGAGGCGCTTTCTGAACCCTTTTCCCTCTGTGGCTCCGGGTCGCGACGTCCCCCGGAATGAATCTCCCTTACTTCCTCCTCTTTGGAACCACTCGCGCCGCGCGGACCAAATAGCTCTGCAATGGAAGGACTGACCCGCTCCTTTGACCGCATCATTTCTAAGAAACCATGTCTCTCCGCTGCCTGTGGGTGCGGGACGGACTCCTCATCAAATTTTGCGGGCTGAATAGGTGGGGAGGGAGCACGAACGGCCTCTACGGACTGGCCAGGCTCCTGCCCGCCAACCACAGCCGTTCCACGCCTTCTGCCAAGGGCGGTACTAATAGGAAGATGATCGCCATTGCTATCGTTGTCCCCCACTTCCTGCTGCGCTGTGATAGAAAGGCCTGCTGCGTGACCCTGAGTCAAAGCAGCGGCGCAAGCCCTCAAAGGCGTGTTTTCTGTGCCAGAATCCTCCTCTGAGCCGCCGGGCTGTAGGGAGGCTGGACGCTCTGGTGATTCTCTAACACGTTCACCAGTCACGGCCTGAAAATAGAATAAGCAAGGCGATGAGTACAGGACAACGATGCAATTAATATAGCAAACAAATCAAGCAGGAATGAAACACGTACCCTGTGTAACCTACGACGAGTGAGTGGCCGCGCGGTCTCTTCTGCATCTTCTAGTATCTGGGCCCTTGCCCGGGACCTGGTCACGCGCACTGCGGATAGCGGCGCGACGACCCTAGGCTCTGAAGGAGCCGCAGTAGTACTCTCCTTCAAGGCCCAGTGGCTTCGCACACCACGCCATTCTTTAGATTGAGGCTTGGGGGTATGAAGTGTGAAGTCCGGCTTGTACACAACGCGCGGAGGGGCCTTAACTGCCTTGCCTTGCACGAAGGTGAAGAAGGAGTCTAGATTTCTGCGCCAGTGCAGACGGAACTAGGTAGAAACAAGGGGAGGACCAAGAGACTTTGGAAAGCGCCAAAGGCCAACCCCATCCATAAGTATGCCCGTATACGAGACAAGGAACTGATTAAACGCGGTTTGAAACTCCAGAGGCTCAGGCCCTGCCGCGGGCACCACCAAGTCATACCCAAGTTGGCGCGCCACCCTGTCTGGCCTATACACCACCGTCTGCCAGTTCTCAACTCCGATTGCAGGCAAATAGGCCAGGCGGCTCATGCAGTATACGCCGGCGAGAAGGTTGCGCTTTGGCAGGCTAGCGTCGGAAAAATCGACCTCCCCTGGAATGCTAGGGGTATAGTTACAAACGCCCTTCAGGGTCTGGGTATATGGGCGCGAATAGAAGTAGGACTCATCGTCCATACATTCCTCCCACAGCTTCGTTGTAGCCGTGTTGTTCCAGCGGAGGACAATGGGCCATAGGGGGCCCGTGAGAGGGTACCTCTGGTGGCCGTCGTCCTCTCTGATTGGGCGGCCCCTGCTGCCCAGGATTGGCATGGACACCTGCGCGGGGAACTTCCTAGCCTTGGGAGCAACGACGGGGAAATGCTCGTACACCAGTGCAGTTAGAACTAGGTGTGCACCATAGAAGTGATGTCATAGCGGCCCACGGAGCACTCAAAATCCGCGGACAGGCGGTCCAGCTGTTGGTATAAATGTCCTAGAAAAAAAGGGCCCAGCGGAAATCTGTCCCCTTGTGCAATCCTCACCGCGAGATAGAAAACAAACTCGCTAGGCGCATCGATTGGAAAGTTTGGGAAGATAAAGAACGAAAGAAAGAAGGCGATGAAGGTAGGCAAATACAAATCACCTTTATACTCCGGACCGTCGATGGCCTGGCATTCCGCACCCCCAGGTGGCGCGGGCTGGAGATCCTTGAAGAAGTACCTTATCCATGAACCCCAAGACGTCTTCTTTGAGTTCGTAATGGGCCTCCTGTGACCGCTCCTGTCCCATTGAGATCACCTATGGCCCGCGGCCTTGTAGGCTAACTTCAGTCTAGCCACCAATTCCTGATCGACACGTCCAGACTTGGTGGGTTCAAACTCCTGTTTGCCACGAAGGGAGAGGTGCAGGAGCGCGCTAGTGTCTTGGAGAGTGGGACCAAACTCTCCCCACGGAAACCGAAGGTGTGGGTGTCCGCACTCCACTGAGATACCAAGAAATCGACATTCTCATTCCTCCTGTCCAGTGTCAAGACCTGGGAAATCATGACGGGCTCCAGTACATGAGAACGCTCCTGAATCTTCTTGTAAGTAGCATCCCCAACCACATCATTCACCCACTCGCTCCAGCCGGCGGGAGGTGCAGAGAGAGAGGAGTACTAGACTGAGGAGAAAGGGAAGTCCCCCCTCTCCAGTCGAAGACGAAGAACAGAAGAGGGAGGCACCATGTCTCCATCCTCAAGCGATGCCTCTGGGCGAATGCACAGAATGTTGTCCAATTCACTCCCCACCGGAGTGTAGGACTCCACTTTCTTCCAGAATGGATCACCCTTGCCATAGAAGTAAGGGGCCCTACGCCATTGGTCCGAGGGAGGGACTGGACCTCCCTGAACAGTTGGTTTACCCCCTGCTACTTGCTCACCATGAGTCATCTCAGTACACAAGAGGTGTTACTCTGAGTTTGGAAGAACAGGGTTGCAGAAGAAAGACGAAGGACAGAAATTTAGAGAGAGAGGCTCTGGATTCGATCAAGGGAAGAAGAAGTGGGGAAGTGTAAGTGAATGGGGTATTTATAAGAAGAAGAATGGCCCCCCTAACGGTCGCAATCAACCATCATGTCCGAAACAAAATGCCAGCACAATGATGACCTCGGACAGCTGAAAAGGCGCCCCCAAACCGTTGCGTCAATCAGCCGAAAAGTTGTTAGAAAACGGATAAGGCGCTGACGTCATGCGGGGGTGGGAAAACGCGTGAATGTCATGCCACGCGCGTACGTGTTCCACACGCGCGTGGGGGCCATTGTAGGGGAGGTCAGCGCAAGACCCCCTGTTGACCAGAGTCAATGTTGACTCACCAATAAGATCATAACAAATGTCACCCAGGTGGCGCAAGAGGACCGCGCGACACGTGGCACTCTCCGCGCAGAGGGGTCCATTGGCATGGGCACAAGTGTCCGCGTAAGGGGGCCACTGGGGCGGGACCCTCTTGCGTAGGGTGCCCCAGCGGCGCGCACCCCAAGCCCAGTAGGGGCGGTGCTTGGACAACCATGAGCCATCCAAACAGGAGAAAAGCTCATGGTCCCAAACGATTGGCGCGGCCCAGAACATGGGTGAGAATGCGAGGAGCTAGTCCAATTTAGCCTAGGTGATTATACCTGCCGCGGTCTAAAGGCAGGACCCCGGGGGCCCCCTGAGGCTTGGCTGTGGTATAGGCTCGACCGAACAGGTCATGACCCTGCCCTAATGGGAATAAGGGAGATCTAGTGGCTTGGTGGCTAAGAACAAGAGGATCGATGCGCGGGGGAATGGCTTGTCACCGCGCGGGTCAGCTGCGCGGTGATGACGTCACCCGTACGGTCAGGTTGTACGGAAAGGACACGTGTTATCATATTATAGGATGACAGCCTGGCACCTTATGATTGGTCCAAGGTGCCTATAAATATAAGACATTCCCTTTCATACCCAGAGGTTGGTGAAAATCTTGGCAGAGGCATATGCCATTCTAGAAAAAGAAAAAGGTCAAGCACTGAGTGAGAGGAGAACATTCTCTCTGATTCTCGTCCCATCTCCTAGGTCACTAAGGGTATCACGGATTAGACAAAGAGCAATCCACTGCCTTAGTCTTTTTTGTGCACACCTGCTCTGTTCTTCCCCCTTTCTCTAGACCACCTCATTCTCTTCTTTCACTGTGTCTTTACTGTTGACTATCCACACCTCTCCAGCTCATCATATTTGGCTAAAGCAAGAACCATCACCTACAATTACTATCTATGAGTAATATCGGAATTGGTTGGTTTGAGAGTCAAAATTGATAAGTATTGTGGAAAATTGATGATTGGTATATAGTAATCGCATTTGTCATATAGATTTATTTAATTTGTTTTGATTTGTGATATTTTTAATCGTTGTTTCTTTTGTTTTTTGTCTGAGTATGCAGGCAGTTCAGATTGTTACCCATAAGAATTCTGTTTGAACCCACAAGAATTCTCTCTAATCCATTTTTCTTTTACATTCATTCCAAATCGAAAAATACTTTGAACTTCAATATGCTCTAAACCCTCCTGTTTTCTTCCCTGCAAACCTGTTTTCTGGTTTCTTCAACATCCATTTTGTAACACCCCACATTTTGGGAAAAACGTTATGGATTATTATTATAATTTAAAGTCGGTCTTAAACAGTAATAATAATAACCAAAAATACATATAGATGATCTATCCTTCACAGATTACAAAAAGGTAGACCGGGTGGACTCTATGGCTTCGTACGTTTCTTGATCTGGTCGTGCTCCATGTCCGCAGCTCCTCCGGCGCCATAGTATTCCTCCTATTCGTCGACATAGTTTGACATAATACGTCGGAGTCGCGAAGCAACATCGTTATATTATGTCAGGGTTACACAAGTGCAACACCGTGAGCGAGGACGCTCAATAGATACCCTACCCCAACCTTAAACTAGCAATTCTAGAATAATAAAGTTGGCAAGTAAATAGTTGAAAATCATTTATCAAAACAGTAAGTTCATGCGTGTCAATGAATCAGTATCAAATCAAATCAGAGTGCAACTTTAATAAAATCAGTATCCCATTTCTTTTCAAATCAGAGTGCAGTATCAGTATCTCATAACAGTTCGTGTAATAGAATTCTTCTTCAAATTTCATTAAGTTGCTGGACCGTTCTACTTCCCCTTTGTAACGGTCACCAACTAACTGTCTCACACCACTCGAAAGTTATTGGCCCGTTCAACCACCCTTTTCTAACGGTCACCAACCGTTCCGTTCGAAGTCCTGGCCACCCATAACACTGACTACCCGCAGGTTATGAAGTCTGTTCACTCCGTGTCACACACGACGTAGTCCCGGTTTTCTCATAGCACCGAACTTAACAGCATGTTTATAAGATCCGTTTACTACGTGTTGTACTGAGTGAGCTTTGACCGCCAAATTCTCCATGCGGAATTTGAGGTGGGACTCTAAACAGCACTACCGTATAGTTCCATTGAGCTTTGACCAGCAGTTCACCCCGGGGAACTGAGGTGGGACTCAAATGGCAATATCGTCTCAATTGTCATCACATTATCATTTTCATTCTTATCTCTATTTCTTCTTGTGAAAACAATCGTTCATTTCCTCGAAAAACGTGTTGTGTCGTACCGTCTCGGAAAACGTGCACATGCCATAATTTCATAAAAATCTTATGTTTAAAATTGTTTCACGATAAACTTTCCGTTTAAAATCATTTCACGATAACCGTGTTACTTTAGGTATAAAATCTCATTGGTGACTTTCTTTAGACAAATGAGATAACCAGGAGAGTCCTAGGCCGGATGGTCGCACAAATGCAGTTACTATCACTATTCCTTTCTTAGACAGCGCGAGGCTCATTTTTTTCGGCAGACCCTCGAGGGTGTTAGCTTTGGGTTATCTCAACAGTCCAAGTATAGTCAAAACATTTTGAAGTCGATTTAAAAAAAAGTTTAGTCGGTTACTTTCCAAAAATCAGTCAGGCATTATAACGGCTTAAATTTGAAAAGTCAATTTTCATTCGGGCATTATGACTGCATAATTTGGTTTTCCAAAAGTTCATCGGGCATTATAACGGTGCATTTTGATAAGTCAATCTCAAATAGTGCATAGTAACGACTAAGTGTGTTTTTCAAAGTCTGATCTTTCATTAAATCGCTAATCATCCAACATAATCTCGTTTAAACATAATTAAGCACATTTAAGCATAATAATGACATAATTAAATGAACTAGAAAATACTAATCTAAGGTTAAGATAAAGTATCTACCTTAATTCCGATGATTAGTCGGAAGCCGATAAACTAGTTGGATTCCGGTGGAGTAATGGATGCTCGAACGCTTTCTAGCTAACTTTCTCTACCTTTCTAAGATCTAGGGGTGGTCGAGGGTGGTGGAGTGTGGTGGTTGAGGATGAGTTTCACGAAGAACACTTCGAATTTCTCAAGAACACATGAAGAACTATAAAGGTGGTGAAAAAGGTTTTTGGTGTGAGAATGAAACTTATGAGGGAACCTATTTATAGGAAAACAATGAGGCACCTCCCCCTCCCACCTTGGCCGGCCCTCTCTCTTGGAAGCAATTTCCTCCATATAGTCCAAAAAACTTTATTTATGTAGCCTTTTAAGGCGAAATGATAGGATAGGATGTGTTCCCACTTAGGGTAAAGCTTGTAGACCAAGTAAGGGTTTCAAGATACATAGGAAACAACGTAATATGTCTAGGTTCATTAGGTTGGGGCATAAATGGGTAGTTTTGGGTACTAGTTATGCACACGGAACTAGCCACGAGGTGTTATAAATATACATACATATATATGTATAACACTTAGTAAAAGTAAACCTATGGGTCAACTATAAATAGCCTAATGTGGCTAGTATTATAGGATAAGATATGTCTCACATTACTTGGGGAATAAGTTCCCTTCCGTTGGGACGAAAAATACTCCGTTAGGTTGGTTTTGTGCGCGAAAAATAGAAATTAGTGTATCACAAAAATAAATAAAGAGCTACTAAATCAAAGGAAATAATTAAGTATGTTTGGAAATTCCTAGATAGTCTTAGGAGAATACAAAAATATAACGCTTAGGAATTTAGAAGAAAAACGGCGCCGAAATGCACGAGAACGAGCGTACGAATACACGCCTGTAAAATTATACGGCGAGTGAAGCAATTTCTCTCCCCTTTCCTCCCCCAAACTGACCCCTCTCTCATCCTCTCATAATTTCACTAAAAGCCAAATTAGCATGTAGTAAAAGTAAAGTCAAAATTGGACGAAAAGTCAAAATTGGGCACATGCTTAATTAGGTATTTCCAAAAATAGAAATAAGTCTAATTTAGGTAATAAATGAGGTGGTGCTAGCCATAAGGAGACAAAATAAGAGTTGGGGGATTTGTAGGACTTTCCAGATGCGAATCGGTGTAGTACCCGGTGTGCACACGTTGATTTACGGCGCGGGAAATTAATAAAACGAATTAAACGAATTTTTATTCGAATTATTAAACTAAATAATAAATTATTTTAATTTATGATATTAAAATCTAAATACTCGAATTAATAAATCAGAATTTTTATTTACGAAATTTCAGATTATTACACATTTTGTTGCAACTATCGCAAGCATCACCATTAAATCACCATCCTCATCTTACTGTCACAGTATTTATTATGTACATCTATCGATTAAAACTCCATTTGAGGTTATAACATTAAACAACACCCATAAAAAAAAAATTAGACTGGAGAAGTGTAGTGACTTGAGTCACTATGGGTACCCTAAATCCCCATTATTATGGAGGATTATTTTATTTTGGAAACTTTTGTTAAGGAAATAATAAATTGGTATGAGATGTTAAATAATGCTACTTGTTTAAGCAAGTTTAGATATTTAGTGGCCAGAACATTTAGTCGCCGACTGTGATACCCTCTGGCAACCACATGAATTTTTCAGGTTAACCTTGCTTTGGCGACAAAACATTTAGTCAGCAAAAGATCATCTTCAACGACTAGAGGATATTTAGTAGCAAGGTTCCCAGAGCTTCACGCGACTAAAATCTTTGGTTGCCGAAACAATTGGGCAACTAAAAACTACTAATTGGTGACAAAAGCTTTAATTGCCAAAAGCGATTTTTTTTGTTTGTGTATTTTCTTGCTTAGTCCTACTCCATCAAGCCTTGGTCTCCAAGGAAAGTGTCTTGTTTGTTAAGACTCGTAGTAGTATAAATACAGGTGTAACCTTGGGCATTAGCATTTAGTTATTCGATAAAAAATTAGAGTTCTCTCTCTATATATTTTTTTTTGTCCAAGGTGTCTATCTTTTTTATTGTAAATTCAATGTTTGTTAGAACGATATCTAATCGATTCATCTAGCTAGAACGATGTCTACTTATTCTCGCGCTATAACGCTGCGCCAGCTGCATGCTTTGACGCAACATTCTAAACAAACAAAGAGTACTGACCTTTTGCTCTTTTAATTAAACACAAAAAAGTTACGAAAAATATGACATTTCATTCAATTGTCAAGAATGTTGCGTGAGAAATGATTCCCAAGAAAAGTGAAGTGAATTAAAGGAAAAGAAAATTTAGTTTCCTATGAATGTTCAATGACAAAAAATCTTGCAAGAAACCTAAA
This sequence comes from Vaccinium vitis-idaea, assembly GCA_963854785.1. NCBI lineage: Eukaryota > Viridiplantae > Streptophyta > Magnoliopsida > Ericales > Ericaceae > Vaccinium > Vaccinium vitis-idaea. The sequence continues at coordinate 32,901,101 of OY978215.1, read as the reverse complement.
ATTCCTTCCTTTTAGCAGAATGTGTTTTTGCTGGAAAGTATTTCCCTGTGAAAAAGTTGGAGCCGTAGATCCCACAACTTTCTTCTTAAGTGAACACAAAGAAGGTTACAGCAAAGTTGATTTTCTCATCCTTTCTCATCTTTTCCGTGTAACTCAACGGAACCTTAGTGTGAACAATTCTAGTTTGTCATAGATACTACAACTACTATCAATCAACAAGTCACTGAAGTCACCAATAAAAAAATTAAAAAAAAAAGCAAATGAATGAAGTTAGCATATTCATACTTGATGATCTCTTGCTACTTGCAATAAAAAAAGTCAATGAACATTTAAATCAACATGTGTTGGTCCTTCAACCAACGGGAGAATGAGCTTTAGAAGCTGCAGATTTGCTCACACCTCCCTTTTTCACAAGTGTGTTAGATGAGGGTCCGTCCTCGATGCATTTTTTTTTTTTTGAGAGTTTTTTTGTTTTTTTGTTTGTTTCTGTTTTTTGTATTTCGGAAATTTTGAGTCCGTTGTAATCTTTTTGCTTGATAATAAAATTATCCTTTTCTGTGAAAAAAATAACTCAACATGTGCCAATGTGAGTCACATGGCATTCCATTACTACTGGCAACTTCTCCTCTGACATGAATACAAAATCATTTATGGGAGAGCTTTAAGCGTTCCATATAGCATGTACCATGTATTGTTTTTTATAGTACAAGGTTTGGGGAATGGGCCGGATTGGACTCCCAATTTCTTGTAGCCCCCCTCCTTTGTTTGACTTGGTAAAATAGTTTTGGACTACTGTATCATGGGATTATTAATCCTCCAAAATAGGGGGATTTGCCATCCATGGGGAAGGTAGTATTGATAATGTCAATCCCCCATTTCACGTACACATGCATTGACCAAAATATCCCCATCTCCCTCTCTTTCTCTCTCATCAAATGGTGCTTCCATTTAAAGGTAAAAATGTAAATCAAAATTTTAATCCAATCCCTTCTAGACAAAACAATATTAGCAATCTCATGCTCTAATCCTCCGCAAAACAAACATAGAGAAAAAATTCATATCCTCATTCATGATCCCACTTCCTTGCCAATCATGATCTCATTCCCACCTCATTACAAATTCCCGAAAATTATACCTCGTATCAAACATGCCATGGTCAACACGAGCTAGTCTACATAAATCTTGGGGGATCGGAAGATATATAAGAACTGAAGAAGAAAAAAGATCGTTATCAAGAGAAAAAAGGTTGTAAATTGGAAGACCATAAGTATCAAAATGCAAGGATTAGTTGTGTGGTACCCTCTCACGGTGCTGATCGGGATCGTTGGCATATAGGGGCGGCTCTACTCTTCTACCCGCGAGGTCAAGGTTTAAAAAATGCCTTGAAAAAAATAAAATTTTGTTTAGTATTGCCAGTGTTGGGTTACTCGTGCTAGATTAAAATAAATGAAATTCCAATTAACCCAACAGAACAAATTAATTAAAACAAGGCTAGCCCAATAAGTTATGAGAGCCCAATAAGTTATGAACCAATTTTTTTAATTTTTTTCTACATACGACTTTTCATCATAGACACACTATATATTTTTGTCAGCGCTGGATAAAAATCTCGGAACCACCCCAGTCAGCATATGTCAAATTTTAACATTGGGCGTAGAGTTGATTTTCTCTTGTGCAACTTGGTATTGGGCTATTCTTGTGGCTGCAAGTTCGTTAATTTTATCTTTCGATTGGAAAGTATTACGGGAAATTCTTGTATCTCTACTCTCCGAGATGCAGCCAAAAATACATTTCCAGTTTTATATAAAGCTTTGAAGCAATAGGTTTGGGTTTGATGGGTTAAGTGTCAAATTTATCCACTTAGGACCTTACATGTAGATACACGGATTTAAAATCGGCCGATATGCGACGTATCGGCCTATACCAATATTAACCGATATACGGTCCGATACAGGTCGATATCGGCCGATATTTGACCATATCACCGATACCGTTGCATATCCCAATACCGCTATTTAAAACCTTGGTAGATATTAGTAATCATTCATCAGCATTAGTCTCCAATTTTCATTTTTCTAATGGCCATTGTCGGACCGCTTTTCCACCAACTCTCCTAAAACCAATTGGTGTTAGGAAGGGTTTCAATTAAGTCTTTTATGGCATTTGACATCACACCCACAAGTCTGTTTTTTTAGAGCAGTCGCAGGAAGTGGCATTGTGTAACCAAATCCATGGGGCACTTCGGGCCCAACAATCCCTCCCTCACGATGACGCTCCTGCGACTCGAACACATGACCTCCTGGCTCTGATACCACTTGTCGGACGGCTTTTCCACCAACTCTCCTAAAACCAATTGGTGTTAGGAAGGGTTTCAATTAAGTCTTTTATGACATTCGACATCGCACTCACAAGTCTGTTTTTAGAGCGGGTCGCTCTTCTTATTAAGAAAGTTTTTTTAATTTCTTGAGCGGATCCTTTATTTTTTCAATGAACACAAATCACCCTTCCAACCGTAGGACTCTATTGGATAGTGAAAATTTTAACTCTTGGAAGCCAATGATTAAGAAGAAAAAGGGGGAGAGTGTTTGATAGTCCAAGGATACATGAGAATTTTCGACTACTCGGATAATAATCTTAATTTCCTTTGACGTGTTTCACATACTCACCGCTATCATAGACTCATATGTCATGGTGCATTTAATTTTGCAATATATACATGATTGGTTCTATTTGATTTGCCCATGCATTTTCATTATGTTTGCTCCTCGAGTCTCATAGCTGAGACCTTCACCTCAACTAGTTTGATCTAGTGTTAAGTTCTAAATGTATATTTGTGGTTGCCTAGTGTGACGTTTTGCGACATGTGTTTTTTTTTTTCCTTGGATAATGATTAGTCCTTTAGATGCGCCTAATTGTTTTGGGGTATTTTGATATATAGCTACTTATGGCTTTACGACAATGTCTATTTTGGCTACTGGCACTCGCTATTTTCTACTACTCACTAGACTATACTTTAATTGCTCATTCTTCGTTCACTTCACTTTATATCTCCCGTTGAAAATTTGTCCTTCGCAATCCAATTGCCGATTCTGTAGTTACAACAAAGATTGAGTTCATCCTTCCAAAAAAACGGCAAGGCTAGCAAGTTGGTTGCCCCTTTTAAGCTTGTGTAGTTGAAATGAGGTCGAGATTTGAGGAATTGGAATGTTGAACGCTGTCACGCCGACACAACGTGCACGGGTAAATTGCCAATAATAATAATAATAATAATAATAATAATAATAATAATAATAATAATAATAATAATAATAATAATAATAATAATCGGGCATTGATGGCAACACCATCTGATCAAGTTTTTACCGTCAAGAAGTTTAATTGCAAAAATGAAAAAATTGTGGGCATAATTAATAAATGATCAAGTTTCTTTTTCTTTTTTCTTTTTCATGTAATTTGGGGGTGAGAATTGTGTATATGGGCATGAATTATGGATTTAGAGGTCTGATTCATGTGAATCGTATAATTTTTTTTTTGAATTGTGCAGATGGGATGTGAATTCTCCATTTAGATGTGAATTGCGTAATTTGAGATGATTTTTTTTTTTTTTTGTAATTTGGAAGGTGTGAATTATGCAGATGGGGTGTGAATTCTTTGAGTGTGAATTGTTAGGGGTGTGAATTGTTAGGGCGTGTGAATTGTACATTTGAGGGCAAAATAGTCAAAGCATCTTTAAAAAGGATTTGGAAGGGATAACATTACAGGGAAAATTTCAAAAAAGCACCTGACCTTTCACTCCAATCAGAAATAGACATCTGACCTTTTAATTTTGTCAAATAAACACCTGGACTATCTTAAACGTCATCAATTCCACCCCTACCGTCAACTTCCGTTAAAAATCAAACGGAATCCATCCGCCAATCACACTTTTTCCCTTGGAATTGACCCAATTCTCAATCTTACCCCTTCAAATATTTTTTTTCCAATTTCGACCCTCTCTCTCTCTCTCTCTCTCTCTCTCTCTCTCTCTCTCTAGATCTCCTCTCTCTCCTCTCTCCTCTACATGGGGATTCTTGAGACATTCTTTGAGAACTATATATGGTAGAGATTGTGTAAAAAAAATTATTATTTTTTGTACTTGTTTATTTTATTTTTTTGTACTTATTTTTTTTTCAATCTCCAATTCATTTTTAGTATCTCTCTCTCTCTCCCTCTAGATCTCCTCTCTCCTCTACATGGAGATTCTTGAGATATTCTTTGAGAGCTATGTATGGTAGAGATTATGTAGGGAATTTTATTATTTTTTGTATTTGTTTTTTATTATATTTTGTACTTTTTTTTTCAATTTCCAATTCGTTTAAAAAAAAAAACTGACCTCCTTCCCAAAATTTTTCCGGCTCGGTAAACGAGGACTTGAAAATAATACAAAATTTCAAGAAAAATTTAATACTTTTTATTTTATTTTTTGTACTTATTTTTTTTCAATTTTCAATTCACTTTTTTTTACAGTATTTTTTTTTCCAATTTCCAATTCGTTTTTTTACAGTATTTTTTTTTCAATTTCCAAAATTTGTCCGGTCCGATAAAAAATAACTTGAAAATAATACAAAATTTTCAATAATTTTTAATTTCCACTTCGTTTTTTTTTCAGTATTTTTTTTTTCAAAAAAAAAAACGAATTGGAAATCGAAATAAAAAATTTAAAAAAACATTAAAATTTTCTTGAAATTTTTGTATTATTTTAAAGTCCTCGTTTATTGGACCGGAAATTTTTTTGAAAGGAGGGAGTAATTTTTTTGGTTTTTTTAAATACTATAAAAAACGAATTGAAAATTGAAAAAAAAATAAGTACAAAAAAATAATAATAAATATTGAAATTTTCTTGAAATTTTTGTATTATTTTAAAGTCCTTGTTTATTGGGCCGGGAAAATTTTTGGAAGGAGGGAGTAATTTTTTCGGTTTTTTTTTTTAAATACTGTAAAAAAATGAATTGAAAATTGAAAAAAAAAAAAAGTAAAAAATAAAATAAAAAAAGCAAATACAAAAATAATAAAATTCCTTATACAATCTCTACCGTACATAGCTCTCAAAGAATGTCTCAAGAATCCCCATTTAGAGGAGAGAGGAGAGAGAGGAGATCTAGAGAGAGAGAGAGAGAGGGGGTCGAAACTGGGAAAAAAAACATTTCAAGGGGTAAGATTGAGAATTGAGTCAATTCTAAGGGGAAAAAGTGTGATTGACGGATGGATTCCGTTTGATTATTAACGGAAGTTGACGGTAGGGGTGGAATTGATGACGTTTAAGATAGTCCAGGTGTTTATTTGACAAAATTAAAAGGTCAGGTGTCTATTTGTGATTGGAGTGAAAGTTCAGGTGTTTTTTCGAAATTTTCCCAACATTACAACAGAGGGTTTGGATGGAAGTCCCACCAAAAAATGGATAAAGATATGGGTACAGAAAAAAGGGACCCGAAATTGTACCGATCGCACACGGGGACCCACTTTTTTTGGTTGGAACGGTGGGACTTTGGTTGGAGTACTTCCAACCGTCCGATTGAGCTGAAATTTGGTGGGGCCCCTCGGAAAAATGTTTTAAGAACAATGAACGGTTCGGATCACTTGTGTGGGACCCAAAAGTGGGTCCCCGTGTGTGATCGGTACAATTTCTGTCCCAAAATCTCTGTACCCGTATCACTGTCGGAATGGGGGGGCCTGCTGTGCACCAGCCGCATGGCACCGTGCCATGCGGCCATCCGAGCCGTCCATTGCGAAAATGAACGGCTCGGATTTAATCCGAGCTCAATGCAATCCGAGCCATTCATTATTGGATTAAATCCGAGCCGTGCATTTTCGCAATGGACGGTCGGATGGCCGCATGGCACGGTGCCATGCGGCTGTGCACAGCAGGGCCCCCGCCTCCATCACTGTCCCCAAAAAATAGGGCTGGCTTGTAATTTCCCGAAAAACGAAAAGACAAATAGAGTGTTCTCTCTCTCCGTTGGGCCCGTCTCTCTCCCTCCTTTCTCTAATATCTGTAACTCACTGTCCCCAACCCCTCTCTCTCTCTCTCTCTCTCTCTCTCTCCAGCTACTACTCGCGGTTTCAAACTCATTGCAACCAAAACAGGAATTCCTAATTTTACTCCCTGTGAATCTGTGATTATTCAGGACTGGGTTTGCATGCAAGTTTCCCAGCATCAAGAACCGCGACAATTCACTAATCCACGTGGTTAAGAGCTTTCTATCTCCTCGGTTTCCTTCCCAATTTTATTCTAACTTTTTTCCTCCTATTTTTAGTTTGTTTCACTGATTTGGAGATGCTTAAATAGTTTCTTGAAGTGTTTGTTCGTTTCTTAATGTTTAAAAGTGAGAATATTCATGGAGGATTCTTTGATTTAATTTGTTTTTTTTGGTGCGTAAATTGGTGGGAATTTGGATTTGTACGTTGGGTGTCCATACAAAATTTTCTTTTCTGGGAGATTTTCAGTTCAAAAGAAAAAGAAATTTTCCAATGATGTTATGTTAAAGTTAGGCTTCGATTTGGTGTTTGGACATAGAGCCGGCAGTCCAGGAAGCAGTCGCATCTCAATCATCCATCTAGACAATCAATGGTCAGGATTTGTGGAAGATTTTACGGGAAGATAGTTTTCTTACCGGTACGAATCTGTCAACAAATCCAAACAGCTAAGAACACTTTTGAGCGGTTGCGTTTGCAAGGACTGCCGACCTGCAGAAAAGCTAAATTCTTTATGCATCTAAGGCATGGGTCGTTTAACATGTTTGTTTTGTATCTTGGTTGAGGAGGGCATGCTGAATGAGGATTTGATAGTGTTGTTCTGCAGGATAAATGATCCAAGTCTAAACCAAACAAACCTATGCTCCTTGTTTCTATTCGTGATCTTTATTATATTCAGTGTGCTTGATTTTTCTGAATGCAAGATATTACTAAAAATCAATAGTTATTTACTTGGCCAAATTTTGAATAGGGGTATTTCTTTGTGCTTTCTAGGTGTTAAAGGTTGAGACTTCTGCAACTTTCAGTTTAGCAGGACCCCCTTGGCAAGCATTTACTTAGAGAGTGCATGTCAATGTTTAAAAGGCAGTTAACAATCTGTACAATCACTATGTTTAAGCTTTTGCGTCATCAAGTTTCAAGTTCCCCTCATTTACTGTATTTTCTCAGAAGCAGCTACCCTCGATGTAGTAGAAAGAAAAACAACTACGGGAATAGTCAGTGAGTCAGTGTCAACAAGAGGATTATAACCTGAATTCTTCATCTCCTTCAAACCGTGATGGGATTATCATCTGAAACTTCTCCGATGTGATAAAAGAAAGAAGAACTCATCTCCTTTTTCTTTTAACTACTATCGTCACAGGTATATAGGGCCAAATCCATCTGATTTCTAGAAAACAATTACAAAACTGTAACTTTTTTAGGAACTCCTCCATAGTATCCATTGTGGATCCAACACACCAACAAAAACATCAGAGTTGTTTAGTCCTAAATTTTGTACTTGGTGTAGTTCTGTGTATCTAGATTATTTTTAGTTCTAATGCTCCTAAAAATGTGATTTACCTGAATAATTTGAAGTTAACTATAACATGTTATTTGGTTGGGTGTTTATCATTTGAAGGAAGTACATTTGAATACTGTTGTACTAGAATAGTAGAATCCTACCCCTACCGTACCACGATCTAGGGCATGTGGCATACCACATTACCATTTTGTTCCTCGTACCGAAACTGTTTGCCTCCCAGGTAACCTTGGATTACTGAACCCTTCTTACATCCTCTAAGTCTCCAAATTCTACCACTTGGAGATCGTGCAAATTCACAAGGATGAATACCTGGGGTATGTAAGATGAGAAGACTACAAGAACCCCAGGGATTATTCAAGTCGAAGAGCCAAAAAATAAGAAAAAGACAAAAACAATCACATTGAAGTGTAATGACTCCAAATTTAGAGTGAATCCAAACCTAGAACTGATCCAATCCTTTGCTTCACATCAATTGAATCTGAATGGACCAGAGAGTTCTCTTAATTTTCCCATCCTGTCTCCTCTCCTGAGTTAGCCACGTCAATAACACACTGGTAGTCTTTGGTGCCACAGAGGGCAATTGTATTGCCTAGGTATGAGGAGTATCGAATGAACATGTTGTGTACATTTACATGAAGTGTGAAGGTATCAGTCACCAGAGAATCAGTGGGTAGTTGTTGTTCTGTCCTTCCCATATATTGCAGTTTCAATGGGATGTGATACCAGTTGTAAAGTCACCAGATGCTAAAATTGAACATTAACCTCTTTATTGTGTTTATGCAGATTGAACTGGTTGATCATGAAGTGATACACCTAGTATCAAAGTTTCTTACATTCTTTCGGAAGGGAGCATCTCAGACTCTCAGCTGCTAAAAGTTCCTCATCAGTAATCTTCTCAGCCCTAACCAGGGGAATGGGAAAGAAAAGTGTGTAATCCAATGAACTCATGTGTGCATGTTGATTCAAGATCTGCTAAATCCCATTTATCTTGTGCAAAAATCGGTCCGGAATCCAAATTTTTTATTTGTATTTATGTGTTTATTGGTACTTTGTGCAATTTATCAAGGTGGGGAGGCTTTATAGATAGGATCAAGCTATACGGGGTTTTGTGGACGTAGTCCAAAGTATTTTGATGAACATTTTCGGTGAGTCAGTGCGATACATAGTAGTCATATTGTGCTGCAAACCCCATGGTTGTGCACATTACATGTATTTTCGTGATACCGACAAATTACAATAGGAGCCACAACATCAAACTCATTTCTTAGATAAATACCTAAATAGGCTTGGTAACTGTTTGGAAGTTACTCGCTTCCGCCAAATCATTGTGTGGCTTAACATGTGCAGAGAGTTTGTAAATGCAACACTGAAAGGATTTTATATGATAGTTTATCTAAGATATCCTCAAATCTCAGAATATGAACTGACCCGTAATTGGTACCTGTTTAAAATTCTAGGGCTCTGCCAACGCTATCAGGAACTCTTAGACAAGATTGTAATCTCTCTCTCTCTCTCTCCTCGGGTGGTTTGTGTGTCATCGTCGTCATAGACCTAGTGTTCACACTCCACAATTCACAATATCATTTCGAGTATGAAAATATCCAATATGCTCCTTCATTGCTCATCAGTGCACCCATAATCCTCAACTAAAGCATCAATGAAGACGGCTCATTTGTAAATTTAGTCCTGTTGCAACCTTGTGTACATCAGCTCATTTTCGTAGGTAAAATATGTTTGGCGCGTAGATATGCCTGTTTAAAATACAAACGCCAATTCATGTAGGGTTCCTTGGCCTTTGGCTGAGACAAATTGGTATTTTTCTTGCCAGTGTTGCACGATTCTGGGATTAACATAACTTGGGGGAAAGAAAGGAAAGGAAAACTTTGAGGAATGGATGGAGGAAAAGTTTATGTGTTTAATCCTTTATTTTTTTATTCTCTTCTCTCTTTCCGCTCAAACCAAACAAAGGAAACTAATTTTCTCTTCCTTTCTTTTCTTTTTTTCCCCCCTTTTGTTAAGTTGTAACTGGGAACACTTAACAAAGATTGTTAGAATATGGGTACTCTCTATTCGAGCTACAGGCTTATTTTATTTGTGAACTTCTTTTTTGAACAAAGTTTAATGTTCAAAGAGAGCTTCTGATTTTTTACTTCAGGCGTACTCAAGAAAGCAAAGAAGCGTGAACTGAAGGGAGCGCAGAAGAACAAAATCAACTCTGACAATATACCTGCACTCGAGGATATCCTTAAAGATGTCTATGCAATTTGTCATCCAAAACCAGTTGACTATTTCAATCGCAAAGATTTGGTTCGAGTCTTTAATGCGATAGCAAAGGAAATCTATGGTAAGTATGCTGAGCTCGTGTCCAAATGTGTGTTGTCCAGAATTTATAGATGTACATATATGCATGCTATTTGCACTGGTCTCTGTAGGACTATCTCTGGGTCACCGTCTACATTGCACCATAAATCATTGTTTGTGCTCTACTGAACTAATTCATGTTGTGATTTTCTATTTTAAATGTTACTCGTTGATTTAGGAAATTACCTTGTGGAGAGCAATGATGTCTCTTCTATACTATATACTTATGAAGGTCTTTTATTTCCTTTGATGTGTCACATTCTGTATTTTTACCCTTTAATACGCCTCCCACTGCCAATGTGAGTCCGGATACGTGTGCTATTTAATCACAGTTTTAGCTTTTGTTTCAGAAAATTCTGATGACATTCCAGTCGTGGAGGAATTTGGCTCCTTCTTAATGGATATCTTCAGTCCCAAAAGTGATCTGGATTTGTCTGTCAATTTTAGTAACAAGGAAGGCGATTTCAGCAAAGAGAAGAAGAAACAAAGTCTTCGGAAGTTTGCCAAAAAGTTATATGCACTTCGAAGTAATTAATATCTTCTCTCTCATTTTCTTCCTTTGGATGTTGATTTGTTATTGGAAATGTTTTTAAGCACTTGATGCATGTTAAATTTTTTGTATGCCTAGTATTGAGCATGTGATTGGATGTTAACTACTTGTAGTTTAGTTTCTCATATATGAAAAGATTTCTGTTTGAGTGGTTTTTTGGGGGGCAACTGTTTGAGTGTTTTTTGATGGCTGAATTGATGGCTTGCCAATTTTGGATGGTTGTAGAAAATAATGCTAATATTGTAGAAAATTAGTGACGTTTTCTGTCGTAACAAACTGAATCCTCATTTCAGCTATTTTGGATGGTTGGAAAGGAGTCATGGCTGATTTATGCCTCATTAATTTGGTTTAGTTATTATTCTTTTTCACGTACTGAAGTCTATTTTCCAGTTTCCTGACTTCACTTAAATTAGTCTAGAACTATTCGTTTTATTATCTTTCTTCACTAATCAGGAGCAAGATTGTTTCCCTCGGAGCTGGGTATACGATATTTTCAAGATTTTTTTAGTTTAATACATTTCTTAAACAAAGGGAACTTTTTTTTTTTTGGGAAGTAATTAGGACAGTAATAAGTTGCTGGATATTTTGTAATTCAAAATAAAAAAATGACTACTTTGGCCATGTGTTAATCTAGTTGAGTAACTACGTAAAGGGCTGGAAGCACTACGATATTCCTGTGAACGAAAATTGAAACTTCTATTGATTCAAGGAAGAATTGTTGTCGACGGTGATGAAAGTATGATAGAAAACTATGTAGCATGGACACTTCACCAAAGGTGACGTACCGGTCTCAGACAACACTCTCCAGACACGTTTCCGGCACTAAATTCAAAATGTCCGTTTTTTTCTTGACTCTGGTTTTTTGGACACTCCAAAATTGCATGGACACTCTTGGCACACTCGCAAATCAAGTCAGAGGTGTTAAACAAAATAGTAGAATCTAATTAAAACTTAGGGAATGCAGTTCAAAAAATAAATAAATAAAATAATTAACATAGGGAGGTCTTGTTTTGGTGTGGCAAATGATGATGTATTGATTATAAAGACAAGTATATGATAGTTGAAATACGTATTACAATAGTTGTAATGTAATGATAAATACTCCCTCAGTCCCATTTTAAGTGTAATTCTTTCTATTTTGGGATGTCCCAAAATAAATGTCTCCTTTCTAAAAACTACCATCAAAAGTAATCTTTCCATCCTAATTGGTTTGTCCACTATTGATATTCGTGTCATTTTTTAATTGTCCATCTTTCTATTTACAATGTTTTCTCTTAATTTTGAAAACTCCATATGATAAAATTAATTGAGATGTATCAAATAAGATTCATATTGCATATTTTTGAGATCCATATTAAAAGATGTAAGCAAATTTAAGTACATTTAATTAACTTCACAATTTGAAACGGTAATTTTGGAAATCTAAAGCAATAATTTTGACTTCTTAAAAAGTTAGAATTCCCGTAGGGAACACTTATAATGGGACAGAGGGAGTACGGTTTATGGGATATATTATGTTACGTATTTGCAATTAGAGCCTTATTTTCTCAAGTCTTTATTCATATAATAGTAGGACAGTTTTCAAAACGTGTCCCTGACGTGTCGTGTCCTCCAATTTTATTTTATTTTTTTAATTTAAGTGTCCTTGTCGTGTCTTGTGTGTGTGACGATGCTACATAAATAGACACAAAAAATAAATGATTGTATAATAAAAGAGAGAGATGGCTGAATTGATGGCTTGCCAATTTTGGCATGATTTTTCCAATTTTGCCTCTCAATTGGAAGGGCTATATGTTTAGTTTTATGGATGATTTGGTCTATGACTCTTGACATTATCTACGAAAGGTATCCCAATTCCCAGCCACATGCTTCTTTTTTTTTTTTTCACTCTTCGAGGTCTCACACAAATAATCCGACCCGTCTAATAATTGTAAGATAATTATTTGGGTGGTCTTGTAAAAAATATTTGAATTAGATAATTGTAAATAATCGATCTAACCTTCAAATCTTTCATTCAGAATTTAGGATCCTGAATATTGTGTGACTTTTGAAAAAAGAGTTAAACGACCTTGTACTTGCTATTCCCGTGAAATATTATAAGACTTACACCTGACTACCGGCAAAATCTCGATTCATATTCAAAGCAACGGGCACGACACTTGTGCATCGCACGGGCCATACCACCTAGTATCACTTGAGTAGTGAACGTACATTGACTAGACCTTTATGGTTTAATTTTGAGCTCTTTTTAGTACTTACATTAAAGTATGACTTCGTGCCACAAGTGAGATAATCTAATTTTAAACTTTTAGTACTTGCGTTGAAGTAAGACTCCATGCCACAAGTGAGGTATGCTTGCATGATTGGTAATATGCTGGTGGTTCCGATTTTTAGCCATATTTGCTTTTGTTTCCCAAAAAAGTGCCAGAAGTTGATGTATGTGAGGTGAGTGACATATCTTGAAATCCATCAAATAGGAGACTTTAGGACTTTTAGCTACTTTTAGCAAATGGGAAACAGGGCCTTAGCCTAGGCTTAATGAATACTAGCAAGGTCTGGCAGATACAGTTGGCAAGTAGCCTTATTACTATGTCTTTTTTGGAGAAGTCGATTCCGTGACCCAATCGGCGCCAGATTGTTGGGCTCTCTTGGTGGATCATGGGGAATAACATACCAGAATATTGTACAAAACCCGTGTTTCTCAGGAAAAGGTCTCTAAAGTCTTGAGCCAAAAATACTCTTGATTTATCCCAAGTGGTCTTTTCCCTTTGGGTGTCGAAGGATGAGTACTCGAGGTCGATCTTATTGTCGTTTGATGTAGTAATCTAACTTTCTAACATACGCACACATCCTACCAATGGCAACAACAACAACAAAAAAGTCTCCGGCCAAAAACTAAATAAACTTATATTTATCTCAATTTTTGAGGTTAGGGTAGTTGAGACCTGGCCTATTTGCTAGTTTCTACCTCGATAGGGTTCTTGCCTGATCTCTCTCTCTCTCTCTCTCTCTCTCTCTCTCTCTCTCTCTCTCTCTCTCTCTCTCTCTCTCTCTCTCTCTCTCTCCACGTGTTTATGATTCTATACCTTCCTTCTCTCTCTCTCTCTCTCTCTCTCTCTCTCTCTCTCTCTCTCTCTCTCTCTCTCTCTCTCTCTCTCTCTCTCTCTCTCTCCACACGTGTTTATGATTCTATACCTTCCTTTATAATGGTTTTCAGATTCTCCATACACAATATTTAGTTTTTGCATGAACCAACACTGTATTAACGTTTGTCAGTAAATTCTAAAATACCTTTCTTAACTTGTGCATGTTCTGAGTTTTTAGTGAATGAATACAATCTTGTCGTCTGAGGGATTATGTAACTCATGATGGGGTTAGTGTTTGTGTATTGCAAGTAGAGACACTTCTAATCAAGTCTCTTCTAGTCTTATTACACATCCATCTCAGCATTCTCATTTCAGCAAGATAGGTGCTGCTAAGATGGATGTGTGGTGAGTCTAGAAAATACATTATTAGAAATGAAATGGTTTGTGAGATGGTAAGTGTAGTACCTAACTAACTATAGAGGAGAAGTTGAGAGAAAATAGACTAATGTGGTTTGTTCATATCTACCGTAGACCTGTAGATGGAGTAGTTAAGAGAGTTGATAGGATAGTTTTTGGTAGTAATGCTATGGGGAGGGGAAGACCCAAATTGACACTGGATGTTGTTGTGCACAAAGATACAAGTCTACTGGGTTCAAATGAACAATGAGCCTTTAACAGAGTTCAATGGAAAATAAAGGATTCATGTAGTTGACCACAATGATTGGGAGGCTTTGGTTTGGTTTGGTATAGCGACACTTCTAATTGACGTTTCTATGCCACAGGGAGGGGGCATGTTTCTAGCGTGCAGCCAATTTTGACAGCAAATGTGCCTATTCTGAAAATTGTTGATCGAGGAACTGGAATTGAATGTGACATTTCGATTGAGAACAGAGACGGAATCCTGAAATCCCAGATTGTCCGCATGATTTCCTCGATTGATGGAAGATTTCAGATACTATGTTTTTTGGTAATTTAATATCTATCTGTTGTTCTCAAGATTCTCAACCTTATTTAGATTGTTGCCTTCATGATCCTTCAATATGGCCTGCATATGTACACAGTACACGACCTACTTCGCGATGTCACTTCACCTCACCAATTCACTATATCATCTTGTGGGCTTCTGAATATCAGCATTTTGTTATTACAGATGAAAACTTGGGCAAAAGCACATGGCATCAACAGCTCAAGAGATCGAACTCTGAACTCTTTATCAATAATATCATTAGTTACTTTCCATCTGCAGGTATGAGTATTTTATTGTATCTCAAGGGTGTGTCGTAAACTATATCTTACTTTCCCATTGATGTTATGTCAACTGGGCAGTAGTGAAAAGATCAAAAGTTGCATCAAAGTGCCTTGAACTGGAATAAGCGGTAAAGGAACACAGATTGGGTAACCTCAATGGTTTAGGTTCTTAGAGCGAAACAGTCATTCTGCTTCAGTGGAATATCTTCCTCTACTGGGATCAAGCATGGGTTGCAGAGGAATCCACTTACCCTCAACATGTTATGATGCTTTTAGTGCTTACCGAGAGATTAGGTTTAGGTTTTTTTCCATATGTTTTTGCAGATTTTTCAGATTATTGCAGATAAAACAGGATGATACATTATCTCATCTATTTTTGAGAAGACAGAAGTTAGAGATCTGAACGTACACCACACAGTTCCTCAAAAACCTTTGTCCCATGTCGTGATGATGTTGAGTGTTGCCATGTTAGGCTACCGTCCCATATATTTTCGTTGGTATATGGTGAAATGATACCAATGTTGCCAAGGTTCCCTTATATGGTGAACATCATCTTGGCTCTAGTTTCTTAAATAACCCAAAAACTGCGTTCATTATTTATCTTAATCATTCTGGTAATTTTTACCCTCCAAACAATGTAATTCCTGAAATAACCAGAATTATCCTCTTGTGGTGTGTCTAGCTTTATATTTACTTTTGGTTTCCTCTTTTCTTTTCTTTTTTCTCCTTTTTGGTCTAATGTCCATTTTTGCGCTGCAGACTCGTGATCCTCCTATATTACCTCCATTCTCTGCAATATTCAAAGGTAATACCATCCCCACTGGATATAGGATACATGTTTTTCATGTAGTGTCATTGAAAGAAAGGTACTCCGCAACTTTAGGCAAGAACTTTATGTCTTATCATTTGAGGGGACGATGTTTTTAATATGTATTTGAGTGTGATACGATCCTAACAAATTCTTGACAGTAAATGATGCCATTTTTCTTAACCTTGATTCTCGATGATTTACGTAGTCCTTTTCCTATTCATTATTGCTTGAGTTTACGGACCTCAGCATGCATTGCCCAAGTCGTTCTTGAATTTTAGGTCTTGTATCAGCCGCTGCCCGATGGAAACTATCACCTTACTTTCTTAAATCACTTGTTCATAACATATAAATGATCTTGTCACCCTGTTTGATTTTAGATGGGATTGACCTATAAATGATCTTGACGCTGCCCGATTGAAACTATCACCTTACTTTCTTAAATCACTTGTTCATAACATATAAATGATCTTGTCACCCTGTTTGATTGTAGATGGGATTGATTTAACAGCTGTGGGCAAGATGATCAATAACTTTTTGGACTTCGGAAAAATGAATAAAGAATCCCTGGGTGAGCTCTTTTTTACCCTACTTGTCAAGGTAACGGCTATTCCTCCTGTTACATATGGAGTTAGTTAATAACACGTGCAATATTTGGAGGTATTCTCATCATACATAATTTCGGTTCCATACAAGGTTTACTTTTTAGAGTGAAGTATATGACTTCCTTGGACGGTATGTGTATTGCAGCTAGCATCAGTGGAAAAACTTTGGCCCAAAGGCCTGTGTGCCAGCATATATGAAGGATCTTGGATATTCAAAAAATGGGAGTCAACATCAAAAAAGAAAGTGGATTCTAAATTCGGCTGCATAAGTGTAACTTTACTTTCTTGGTTTGGAACATTCTAAGTTCGTCTGTGTTTTTTAAGGCCTCTCAACGTATGACAATTCTGGTCTTCACAGGTTGAGGATTTCACTGATCGATCTCTAAATGTTGCACGAGTAGTAGGGAAAAAGCAAGTAGAAAAGATCTATAAGTTCATCAATCGTTCCATATATTATATTTCTGCATTCATGGATGGCCAGATCCGAGGAAGCAAGTTAAGGGCACTTCTATTTGGAAGGGAATGTATACCCGTAGAAAACTGGAGTACCACTAATGGAGACAGAAAAACGGTTGATTCTCATATTTCTATTGATCCTACCATGACAAAAAAGATGCGAACTACAGGAGGTTTTGGGGAACTAGAGAGTCCTATCCCTTTTACCCAGACAAAAATTGTGCGTTGGGGAGGACCACCCATGAAAGGTTGGGATGGAACGATTATTGAAAGTTGGGGAGGAGAAGATGTGTCCATTCACCTCGACCAAATTCAACCAAAAGTGGTGCAATCAACCATAGTTTGGAGAGGACCACCTGTGGAAGGTTGGGGAGGAGAACATGAGTCTATTCGGGTCGACCAAATATCTGCAGTAGTTTCGGGGAGACGACCTGTGAAAGGTTGGGGAGAACATCATTCTATGCACCTCGACCAAATTCAACGGAAACCAATGCAATCTAAAGTAATTTGGAGAGGACCACCTGTGGAAGGTTGGGGAGGAGAGCATGAGTCTATCCACCTTGACCAAATTCAACCAAAACCTGTGGAAGGTTGGGGAGAAAAACACGTGTCTATTCACCTTGGCCGAGTTAAACCGAAAGGAGTGCAATCTATTGTAGTTTGGGGAGGAGCACCTGTGGAAGGTTGGGTATCAAAACATGTGTCTATTCAACTCGACCAAATTCAACCAGAAGGGTTGCAAACTACAGAAGGTTGTGGAGGAATACAGCAGGTTACTCTTGCAGAACCCATCCCATCAAAAGGAACACAATGTGCGGATGGCTGGGGACAATGGGCAGGTGCATATAAACCAAATAGTGAGACTGAGCTGCATTAATTTTCTTCTTCCTGATTACGTTAACCAAGTTCGTATCAAACTCTTCTTTTCGCTATCTTTTTCAGGCAACAACGCATCTTGTGCTTCTACGAAAAATCTCTGTGTTCCAGCTCAGAAGCCAATTGGTGTTCGCATATCATCTCAACGAGGCCACCAGCCAAACACCTGGCGTCGTCTGCGTCGGACTGGGTATAGAAATTTGTAGCTGTTACTGCCATTTGTATGCATCTCAATCAACCATGCACGAAATCATTCGCCTCTAATTTCAGAGCAATTGCAGTCTTACCTCATTGCGTTTTAATTAAACATTTCATGAGATCGGTACCCAATTATGGTTTGACATTTTTCCCCCGGAGTCTTTACTTAAAATTAAAACTGATTCATTACTGTTTTCTAGTCCATCACGAGGAACAATCATGAGGAATAGCCATTTTAGAATAATCATTTGGTTTGGTTCATTCTTTGACTGCTCTGCACCCCCAAAAAAAATACGGGGGAGACTTGTTCTTGCTCTCCTAATTCAAGAAGACGAGAAAATCGCCGTTTAGGCTGACCAATTCTCCATCTTGGGAGTCAGACTTGCGCACAACTGCACACTATCCGGAACAGAAAGAGAAAACTTTTGAAAGTACCAAAAACTCCTCTTTGGAGGCTTCGTCAGTGTACTCTGGGACCTTCTCATCTGAGAGGGATTCTCAACGCTCTGCTCCTCTTCATCTCCTGCACATGCGCGCTACAGTGCTTGATTTGTGCGACATAGGTCTTTGTTGGTCGGTCTTCGTTAGTTGCTCTCCTCTTGCGATTGAACGAGATTGGTGTTTGTTAATCATTTTTCCTAGCCTATATCGACTTTCTGACTTTCGTTTACAACCATACCTCTCCACACGTGAGATGCTTGAAACTACAGAAATTGCTACTGGGAAAACATCGAGAGAATCGATATTCCACTCCACTCTTTTCTTGGACGGCTGTAGGTCACTAAATCAACATCATCGGCAGACTGAGGTGCTGTAATGAAAAAGCTAAAGGACTAGTTGAACGAATGAGGTTCGGGGTTGGTGTGTTGACTGGCCTAAAATGCTTAATCTAAAGTCCTATCAATCAACCAAAGAATTGGGGATTCTAGATAGAGAAAAGGTGGGTTCTTCCTAGTTCCTAGACTTGTTTTAAGACATTTTATGGCTAGTTCACTCTTAAGGGGGACCAATTCATGAAATGCCTGAAAGTAGCAATTTCGTTACAAAGGGCAAATAATAAAATTCTTGGTAGCCACAGCTCAAAGTTGACGATTCCAAATCAGCTCATCTCCAAACACATTTATATCACCACTATTCGAGTATATACACTAAATTTGTACTGTACTTATTTAATAGCGAAACTAGGAGTTGGATTAATTTTGGGATTTGGTAATTCAGAAACCACAGCTCCTATCAAGGAAAAAAGAAAGGGAAAATAAGAAACGTGTCCATTTTGAATGCAACTTTACTGACTAGTCCCTCAATCACATATACTGGATAATTAGAGGAATCAACCTAAAAGAGAAAATGAATTAATTAAGAATTACTCCTACTATGTTTGTTTATTTCTTGCTTTTACAAAAAAAGAGTTTTTTTTTTTCTATTTTTTTTTTGGCCTAGCGTTTACATCTGGAGTATTTGAGCTACAACTTTACCAATTCATTGGTGTTAATTAGCATGATGAAAGAAATCTCTGACATCCCACTAGGCTGTCAAGAGGAGTGCCTAATTGGGGCTAGCTCAGTTGGCCTGGGCTATTGCATCTCACTAGAGGTGAGGAGTTCGAATCTCCTCCACCTGTGTACATGCAGGGCTTTTCCTTTATTTGTTTCTACCATGTAATGGGCTTATTTCTTGTATTGGTTAAGTTGTTGCGGGCTTGGTTGTCTCGTGGACTCTCACAATTGATGTAGTATCCAGGGTTTGTACTTTGTACTTCATATGTGATGTAATTGAACTATTCTATCGATTGACCTAAAAAAAAAAAAAAGTAGTGCTTGAAGTTTTCTCAGAAAAAAAAAAAAGTGAGAGAAGCAATGGGGCTCGTCGAAGATAACCTTAAAAAATAATTCTCAAAATCAGGTTCATATATTTTGAAAATCAAAAGCTTTCACTAGGTTTATGTTTGAATTAAAATTCAATAAAAACTGGACTATTGTTTCTTCTCATTTCAGCTCACTCACTCGCCTTATCCTCATATTGTTTCTTAGTAGTTCAAGACTCATGCCGGATACATGACAGGCCTCATAGCACAGAACTAATTTCCTTTTCAACTTTGCAAGTATTATAGCTGAGTGCTTGCATGTTATTTGTAGGCTTCGAGTTAAATGAATAAGAGCCTCACCTAATAGCAACAAATAAAATATCACACAAATTTGTAACGCATCTTCGCACAAAGTATAGTCTTCCCATTCATTTCTCTCTATTTTTTTTTAATAGCCAGCCTGCACATACCTCCACTAATACTGGGAGACTAATTTTATTGTCCACTAGTAGGGGTGTCTTCCCATTCATCTTAGCACCTCAGTTAGGGTTAGAGAACAAATTAGAACACTTAACCATAATTAGAAGACATGACCAACATGGTACCTAGCCAAAAAAAAAAAAAAAAGTCTCCAGAATCTAAAATTTGTAAATTAACAACTCCACGAGTGTGGCCACATTGCACAAACTTCTCATACACATTCTGTACGTTTTCAAAGAAGAAAAATCTTGCATTCCACACCACCCTAGCCCCAACGGACTCCAGCTTGGTAGTTTCCACCGCTTGTCCAGGATTGCCAATAGATATATGTTTCCCCTGAAATAAACCTGCATCGAGATCCTCATTACGACATGGCATGCTAAATTACTTCTTAACCTAGCTATGTTAGGCTTTCATGTATGATTTTACATAATCTGGAATGCTATTCGTCCCCGTAAGTAGACCAAATAGGGAAATTCAAACATATTAAAAAATGTAGAAAATGAATCATTTTTGCTCGCCGGAATGATCCAACTTCAACTCCAGACATGAGTTGAAGTATTCGTTTTTTTGTTGCTTAACGATCGCGTTGTAGATCATCTACATGCTTCGTGTTTAAGCAAGTCTTTTTTTTCTAATGGAGTCAACAGCATGAATTAAGGTCATTCCAATTTATCGCACCCGGCTTTTTCCCAAGCAGCCTCGTAAGGTGCCCAAGCCTTAAAAGGATTCCACCAGTAGTTGAAAGCACATTTCTTATCATGTAGTTTAAGTTCTGCGCAACATCGCTGATTTACACCTTCTTCGCACTCTCCGTAGTATTTCTCCCAGTTATGTTCACATCGAAACCATTTCCTGTCGTCGTCACCCAAAGTAGGTGAAGGGAAGAGGACCGAAACGACAAGAAGAATACAAGCTAGATGTTGCTTCCACATTTCTTAATGCCAGGGTTTTTTTTTCCCACTTGGACCAAGTAATAAAGCTACATATGCAAATCAGAGGAAAGGGTGAAAATATAGCTTGGAAGGTTTTTGAGTACAAGTGGAAGAAAAAAAAAAAAAAAAAACAGAATAAGAACCATCGGAAGAAGTCTTTCTTCGGTTTCAATTTTATAAATACCTAATAACTATATCTAGGGTGTGTAATGCTTATGTTACTGAAGCATAAATGCTTATGTTTTGCTTTAAGGAAAATTTGTAACATCAGTCCTTGTAATATGTGATTTGTCTCAACCTTAACATTACAATGTATGTCAAGTGCAATCCATAGCGGGTTGCGACAAGTCACTAGCGTGCCGGGTGAGTGGATCGCACTCGCGGCTTTGATTGAGGGGTGTCTGTGACTTGCATTAAAAGCCTTCAACTCCCCTTTTCGAAGAGAATTAAAAGCCTAGATTTCATAGATTTGCACCCCTTCTTTTGTAGAGGAAGGATTTTACACCCTTCTACACCAAGAAAGAGACAAATCGAAGATAAAATCCCCATATAACGACGTGATATATGAAGTGCCAATAATTGAAGGCACGTCATCTAGCGTGGGAATTTATCAAAATAAAATGGTTTTTTTTTTTTTATCGGCAAAAAAGAACTATGGCCTCGTTTGTTTGGTGGGATTTGGGGGTGGGACCCAAAATCTCATGTTTGTTATTCTTATTGTGGATAGGATTTGAAATCCCATGACAATTTTTATCCCAATCTATACGGGATATAAAATCCATGGGGGAGGTGGGATTTGGAAGGGATTTCCCCCTATTGGTCATGTTCTACTATAACAAAAAGTGTTTTCCAATGGCTATATCTCATTGAACATAAACACCGGATATAGATTTTCTCCATCCATTGATATCCTGAACAATATCCCAAGGATTTCATATCTCACCCATATTCCAAGGGATTTCATATCCCATTCATTTATCTCCGGTCAAACAAATGAGGCCTATATATATATATATATGTGTGTGTGTGTGTGTCTGTGTGAAAAAGGGAAACAGCCAAGCACCCAACAAAGCACCCAGGACATGGTTGATAAGAGATCAATCAAAATGAAACAAAATAAAATGGGTTTTTAGTTTGAGGTTTTATCAAAATATTCCTTGTCCCTTGAGAAAGCTTCTAAAAGAGTTTTGCGGTGTCCCATATTTGCTATTACATGAAAGGGTGCAACCTTTGTCAATGGGTGCGACCATTGATGAAACCCCATGCGAAAATGTGCGATTGGGTCTATAAATATGGCCCTAGGCACAAACATTTTACGCACAGATTTTTAATGCCGAAATACTTTCTAGTTGCTTTCTTGTTTTATTACACCGTTACTTTGCAGAAACGGTGTTAACAAATCCTTGGTTCATTTGATAACAAAATCGACTCAGTATTCTGTCATTCGTTTGTGCGGACGTAGGCAAAAGATCATTTGATCAGGCTTCGTTGATCTTCGTTGTCTCCTCGAACAAATTCGCTATCAACCCGGTGCATACCAAACGGTGGGGGCGAATACTATTTTCGGAAAGCGACATCGCAACATGCCTCGAAGCAAGTTCCACCATCAAGGCGTTCAATATTCTCGAAGGCTCCCAGTTTTGCACCAACGTCTAGTTGTAAGATATGGGCATCATATTTTTTTTGCTCGATAAAAGAAGAGTTTATTGAAATACGATATGGGCATCATATTACTATTACATCTAATCAGGTCTGATATTATGAGACATGAGTAGGGGCGTGCATGCTGGAATTTTTTTTGGAGTATGTTGGTGTATGTAGGTGGTTTGTGGGTGGTGAGATGCGGCACGAAGGTGGCTGGGGTAGTGGTTTTCTGTTGGCAACAGGCGAGGCTTAGCGAAGGGGGAACGGTTACAGGAAAGAAGTGGGTTGGGGTGGCCGAGAAATTGGGGGAGGTTACAAATACATTCACCCCATGAAACTTCGTCCACAATTAATATATGCACAAAATTTCCATGTAGCCTTTAAGAAAATCCTAGTTGGCCATAAAAAATTTCAATGTGTGCCCCAAGTGATCATTTTACGTAGGAAAATCGAACTCTAGATATCAATTGTCCCTACGTGGCACAATGAACAAAATTAACAGTTAAGTGTTGCAATAGAAACAAGAAGCTCCAATCGGAATGTGAGTGTGTCACAATAAAAACAAGAGGACCCAACTGAAACAAGAGAAAAACTTCAACGGCCACCAGCGTAATTTTGCCGAAGAAAATTTCATTTGTCTCTGTGTCAATCGGAAAACGAAGAAAATTTCATTTGTGGCCCAAGAAGCCCCAATCGGAATGTGAGTGTGTCACAATAAAAACAGGAGGACCCAACTGAAACAATTCAACGGCCACCAGCTTAATTTGCCGAAGAAAATTTCATTTGTGGCTCAATATGGGTAATGACCTTTTTCCTTATTGCACAGTATACCTGCTTAACCGACTGATGCTGCTGGATATACTACTGTTGATGCTGGTGTTGCTATCTTAGCTCGGAGGTCTAGCTAAATTGGTAAAGAGCGCTAATGGCTTAGTTCATGATGACGGAGTTCAAATCCTCCAAACCACCATCAACATACATTGTGATGGGCGGATGCTTTCCACAATCGATGGGACTGATACATTGAAACGCAAAGCTGCAACTAGGGCATCGTAGAAATAGAGCATCCATCTCAACAGCCACATCCTCTCCTAGTCCATGGTGTAAAAGGGCCACAATATTTTTACGAAACATTTCGACAGCACTACACCACCTTGTATACATGGGAACTATGTACAGGAGTGATCTGGTTTTACAAACAAGTGACATTGTGAGCATTGTACAATTAGAATAACAATTCACAAACTAGGCTAGTAACTTCTCCACATCCCTAACTTTAGATGCTCTCCAAATGCATTTTACTTGAAAAAAATTGCATTTTGATCGCGGGACTGGTATATCCAATAACTAAGCCGGTTAGGGAGACAAATCCTTCCTTTTACCTATCAAGAACACTCAGTGGTTTTCCCAAAGAGGCTGGGAAATCAACTGTCCTAGTAACTTGTCCATTTCCCTATCTTCAGATTCTTGCCAGATGTTTTTTTCTTGGATATAATTGCATTCTGGATGTGTTCTTGAATGAGTAAAAACCAAATAAGTAAAGGTAGACAAATCCTTCTTTTTTCGCCGAATCATCATATTTGATCGCACCCCCAGTCTTCCCAAAGAGGTTGGTAGCGGCTCCAATTGGCAAACCAGCCCCACCATTTGCGCTCTTCACGGAAAGTTTTGACATACCCTGACACACAATGTTGATCGTGTAGTTTAAGGGTCTCACAACATGAAGGGCCTATACCCTCCATGCAACCTCCATATCTGCGCCATTCCTTGCTGGGTAAGCAGTTAAATCCTGCAATCAAAGTAGGCGACAGGATGAGAACAAAACATGCCACTGGAATAACACGAGCCAACGAAAACCCATCTCCACCACCTCCTTCCCTCATCTCTCTTGCTAGCAAATTAGCCAAGGGCTAGAATTAAGATGATGACAGTATTAAAAACTCATTTAATTACACTAGTTTCACAAAGTTTCCTTTAATGGCGAGTTAATGAGTGAGTAATATTTGTACTTCTTCGTGTTTAACTGTTAACCATCAGGGTTTCGCAAGTTACTAGAGTGCAAATACCTCATTAATATTATGTTTCTTTTATTAAGTACAAGATGGTGGTCACATGCGATAAGCGTACATGAGTACATCGATCAGTAGAAATTGTTCATTAACATTGACTCTTTAGTCTTCAACTACTTCTCCGGAGTGCGGGCTGCGGCAAGGTTTTCTTCTTTGTTTGTTCCGCTCGATGACCGGATTTGAAATGAAGGGATTTGAGGTTTAACACTGTCAAGTCATAGGAAAGGTATCTGTTGGAGATGGATAATTTTGAACTGGATGCATAAAAAAAGAGAGATATTAAAGATGTACTTTGTTAAAGAATCATGTACAAGAAGAATCCTATATGCATGGATTTTTAAAAACCTAGTCTCAATCATCGCAAATCCATCAATATAAAGTTCTCAAGTCCAGAGCCGGCTCATATATGTTGCCTAAGAGGTATGGGCTTTAGGCCCACAAAAAATACAAAAATTTAGAGCCCCCAATTATTTAGTATGTAACGACCCGGATTTTCTTAAATAAAAATTTCGTTAATAAATTAATTATTTACTTTTAATTTTCGGATTATCGGAATATTTTTCTATTAAATATTATTTAATTCTTTTATAGCCATGTATATGCGCGTACGAGACCGAGTAACACATCCGTTACACTACCGTAGCACCCGGGAACCGTGTTCAATACCCGAAACCCACTACCTTTACTCCATTCAATCACCATAGTACGCCATTGACTAGTCCTTTCACCTTGGAACTTGATACTATGACCAAGTTGGTATTAAAGTTAGAGAGAGAGAGAGAGAGAGAGAGAGAGAGAGCCACGGGGAGAGAGAGAGAGAGAGAGATGCCGAGAGAGAGAGAGAGAGAGTTCGGTAGAGAGAGAGAGAGAGAGGTTAGTGTGTGTGTGTTTGGTACATGCATGGTAGTACAAGGCACATGCATGGAGTTAATGAGATTCACTTGTGCAAGTTAGGAAAGATTCCCAAGCCTATATTTTGTACCCAAAACTAGTTAGAACTAGCCTTGCTATTTTAGGAGTAACATATACATACACACACAATACATGCATTTGAGCACATGCTACACAACCTAGCCTAACCAAACTAGGCCTTGGCTTCCAAGTAAGCTAGGGACATACTTCCTTAATTTAAGGAGAGAATATTCCCCCTACTTATAGCTAGTTAGGGCTACCCCTTAGCCAATTAATGCATTCACATGCACATTGGGTGAATTTGGTCCTAAAAACACCCCGTAACAAAGGTGACCATGCAAAAACCTGCACAACGGAACGCGTTTTTCCCCCACCATTACTCTTCCAACATAGGTACCTTGTATATATGCCATATTTGTTCATCCTAGCAAGCATCTAGACCTATAGAACCTAGATTCTTACCTAGATTCCTACCTAGACCTAGTGTGCCACTTGTGTACTTGCCATGTGCCAACTTGATACACATTCACTCCACCCCCACTTGGAAATTTCGGCCAAACATAGTGTGTGTGTGTGTGCCGAAAGTTTGAGGGGAGAGGGAGGTCTCACCTTGTCTATAAATAGCCCACACCTTGTTCCTTTGTCCCACTTTAAACATTCCTTCTTTGTTTGTCTCCCAAATTCCCACAAACCAACTATTTCTACCACCTTTTAGCCACCATATTTTAATTCTAATTAGCCACCTACTAGGCTAATTAGTGAGTAATCTAGTTAGCTTAAGGGTTTTTCTGCACCAAAGGATAGCTTTTCGGCTTCCGGTTTACACCCGGAAATTAAGGTAGTTTACTAAACTACTCTTCTAATTAGTTATTCTAGTTCTATTAAGTTGTTCTTACTAATTTTCTAAGCATGATTTTAGAGTTGATTAAGTTAATTTATGCATGTGTTAAATGACTAAGCATATTTCTTAGTAGTTTAGAAAGAGGATTTCATGTTGAAAAGATTAACAAGTATGTTTATGGATTTCTAATTAGAATAGTTCTTCATGTAATTAGAAGGTGATTAGAAAGTGATTTGAAATGATTAGAAGTTAATTAGAAGATGTATTTGGTTTTTCACTAGACAAGGTTCTAGTATTATTTTGTTAATATTTCTTGGAAGGATTAGTTAATCTTGGTTGATTAATTTATTGATCGTTGTTTGAAATATTATTTCTCAAATGGGTGAAATAATTTCTTTTATGAGAAATTGTTAGAAAGAAATGCTTATGGATATTTTTGGAAGAAAGTATGGGTTTTGTTTTAAAAAGATATGAAGAGAGGAATTTTTCATCATTGATTTCTAGAAAGGTTTTTACCAAAATATTTGTGAGTTTATTTGATCAAGTTTTCTAGAAAGAAAATTGTGATTTTTACTAGATATGAAAAAGATGTTTTTGAGGTTGTTAGAAGAGAGTTTCTAGAAAAATATGAAGAGTATATTTTTGGAGAGATTTAAATATTTTTAGAAAGTTCGTAAATGGTGATGATGGATTTTTGGGAAGAAATTTCTAGAAAAGAGTTGTGTTGAAATTATTTTAGAAAGGGCAAGTTGTTTAGTTTTATTTCTTGTGGAAAGAAATAAAATGGTTTGAAAGAGGACATGGAAGAAATGAGATTTTTGATGAGGATTAAATTGAGAAAATTGGTGATATTATTTTTGGAGAGTTTCAAAATGTATGATTTTATGTGAAAGGATTTTTGGAAGGAATATTATTTTGAAGGAAATTGGTGCATTAAAAAGTGTGATTTTATGTGGAAGAGTTTCTAGAGGAAACAATATATTTTAGAGAATGGGTGTATTTTTAATGTGTGATTTTATGTGAGAAATGTTTGTTTGGTGAAATGTGAATTTAGAGAAAATTGTGGAATATTGCATGGGCATGATTTTAAGCATGTGACACCGAGCACGTACGCGATACGTATGTCACCAGACGCGAAATTGAATAACTGTTAATGAGATAATAGAGATGAGAATGAAAATGAGTTTTGAAATGCGAAAATGAAATTTTTGAGAAATGAAATGAGATTTTTGGGAAATGAAATGAAATGAGATATGATGAGATGATTTGGTTGCCACCTCAAATTCGCGGAGAGAATTTGGAGGAATGGTTTTGATTGCGGTAGTGCAGCGAAAGCGCCACTTCCAGTTCGCGGAGAGAACTAGGATGTTGGGCTAAGCGTGTACAACACACGATGAACGGACTTGCAAACAGGCTGTTAAGTTCGGTGATGCAAGCGGCTAGGGCTGTGTCGTGTGAGTCGCGGGGTAGACGGACCATGCAAAGAGACTGGTTAGGTTCAGTGATGCACGATAACCGGAACCTCGAGCGGAAAGATTGGTACCGTCAGCTGAGAGGAGGCGGAAACGGACCAATAACTTTCGGAGTGATGGGAGATAATGAAATTTGAAGAAGATTGCCGTGAGAGGCACCGATTTGAGAAAAACGATTGATTTTTGGGAAAACGGTTGATAAACGAGTTAAGTTCGAGAAACTGAACGAGAGACTATTTCGATGAAATGACACGTGACATGGTTCGAGACACTGTTATGAGATATTGTTTTCTGCGCATGTTTACTCTGATCCGTATAGACGCATGATGTATCGCATGATTTACTGTTCACAAGTATTGTATGTTGTTCATGAACTTATTGTTCTAGAATTGCTACTTAGACGTTTAGCGTAGTGAACTACTGGGCTTTGCTCACGGTGTTGCATTCGTGTAACCCTGGCATAATACCATGATGTTGCCTGTGCGACTCGGACGTATTATGTCAGATTATTCAGATGGACAGGAACAATACTATGGGAACCAGTCCTGCGGAGCAGGAAATGCTGCCAGAGTGGGGAATGACTCGGCGCAGGGATAGACGAAGACCTAGAACCACCCCGGTTATTATTTATTTAGTGTTTGAGGACATTATTATTTGTATTAAAGTTTGGGATTAGACTTTATTATGGTTTGTAATAATAATTAACGTGCCCAAATTTTGGGGGCGTTACATAGTACACCTACATTTATATACTAGGTTCAAATAATTGTGTAAGCCCTCTATACCAAAAAAAATGACCCAATTCGAATTTAGGGCCCAAAATACATGTGGTGGCAATTGTGAAATAACAAACAAGCCTACATGGCTCTGTGAGCAAAATATAGGGTGGACCTCGTTTAATGAGTTCGATTTAATTCTCCGAAATCTATGACCCGGCTCTGCTCAAGCCCGTACTTGTAATGCAGCCCTAAAATAGGAAGTAGAATTACATGTACCTTTTCAGTAACCAAAACCAAAATAAAAGCATCTCAATCAATAAATCCAAAAGGAAGTTAAGAATAACTTACAATTTACCCCCAAAAAAAAAAAAAAGAATAACTTACATGTTGAACGAAAATACAAGCAGCCGACAGATTTGGTCGTGTAACACCAAAATAAAGTTGAGGACTTCGCCTATTATTCTGTAAGTTCGATAGGTAATTGTGACATTTATATGGGATTAGCTCTCCTAAACTTTTAGTTTCGGGGATTTGCCAAAAGAAAAAAAAAATTGAGGAGTTTGCCTATAATTCTATAAGTTTGATTGTCCTTGCAACATTTATATGGGATTAGCGATCCTAAACTTTTTAATTTTGGGGTCCACCATAATTTTAATTTTAACCTGTAGGTACTTGTATTACCCCTAATCGACTAAACATGTCTATCTTTAGTCACCGATCCAAGAAGATTTTGCAGAAACGATGTCACTTTCTAACTTTAGAGGGGCCAAGTGCTACTTTATACTACAAGTACCCAAGAAATTAGATAAGCCCTAAATGATATTTTCAGAGTATCGGAGAGGCTATGGCTAGACTTTGTTTCCAAATTATAAAATATCTCAAAATCACAAATGTATCTTGACATTTTAAACTACAGAGACAGGCTTGCATTTTTTATTTTTTGTTTTTTTGAACCATAAACTTATCCATTCATTAAACATTAATAAAATTACAAAGACGACTCCGAGCAAGATTATGAGCATCTCTCACATCTTGACGGGTGGCCTTAGCAATATTAACATAACAAAAAGACGACGAAACAACATCTAGAAAATCACAGACAATATTCCTAACTAATACATTAGCCTTCGAAACATTACTTAACGCAGTTACAACTTCTAGCTTGTAATCCCAACCAACTTCGCCCATTTGATAGCATCCAAAACTGCTAAAGCTTCCGCACTTGTAGACGATAGCGGATAAACTGGAGAGAATCCTTGAGCATACTGCCCATAGCACCAAGCAGCCACTCCTTTGCAAAAATCTTTCTTCCAGGCCCATCAACAGCAATTTCCTCCACACAACCGCCCTCCTCCTGGCTTCCCCTGCAAAAGGAATAACTCCTCCCCAAGTGCCCACTTCCCCTTGCTGCATCTTTATCCAGTGCTCTTCTAGGCTACAATAACATACACATTATGCTCAATATTAGCAACACAAAAATCAGTTATAGGAATAGAGAAGTCAGAGAGAGCACGGTTACAAGATCGCCAAACTTCCCAAATGCCCCACACAGTTTTACAGAACCATTCACCATCACCCACATCCTTAAGATGCCTAAAACCCCAATTCGGAAAACTAACCCCTATACCCTCTAAAAAATCAGTCCCCACATTCAAAGCGCTCCAAAGTCTTTTCACTCGCACTGAAGGAACAAGTGATCTACCGTCTCCTCAGCTGAGCCACAGAAAACACATGAACTCTCTTCTATAATCCTTCTCCTTCTTAAGCCATCCTTAACAGCTATTATCCTATAAAGAACTTTCCAAATAAACATCCCATACTTAGGATGTAAATTCAAAGCCCAAAGCCCTTCCCATAGGTCCAAAGGCATTTCCCCACCCCTCCCAGATACTTACTGTAAGCCGCCAAAAAATACGCTGACTTAACCGAAAAATTTCCATTCCTCGAACACATCCAATACTTTCGGTCCCTTCTACACCCTTCCAGAATATAAGTAGCCAAAATCCATTTCTCTACATCCGAAGGAAAAAATGCCTCTACCAACAGTACATGCCACTCACGAGATCTCCAGTCAATTAAAGAGCCCACTTTCATATCACAAAGAGAACTCATGACTTCCTGCCCCACAAACGGGTTATCAATCCCACTAACCCATTCATCCTTAAAAACTTTTATCTCTTGTCCGCTGCAAACTTCCCACTTTAGGCCCTTAACCAACAAATCCCTTCCCCGTAATATGCTCCGCCAACCCCACGAAAACCCTGACCTGACCTTAATCGACAGCAGCCCCTCCTTAGTACAATATTTGCCCAACAACACCTTAGCCAATAAACTGTCCGCGTCTTCATACAACCTCCAAGCCACCTTTGCCAACAAAGCTTGATTAAAACAACCAAGATCGCGAGTACCCAGCCCCCCTTGGCTCAAAGGCTTACACAAACTAGCCCACTTCATCCATGGAATCCCACCCCCCATCACCTTTTCCCCATAAGAATCGGATGATTATACTCTTAACCTTGGATATGAAGTAATCCGGGGCACGGAACACATAAAATAAGAAAATAGGAAAAGCGGAAAGCGTGTGCTTCACCAACATGACCCTACCCTAAATGGCGTACATCTAGTAACGTCCAGTTCCACACCCAAATAAATACCAGGTTTGTCCACTACTCTAACCCTTAAAACCTCACACAACAAACTTCTCAATTCCTGCTTCAAGTTGGGACTTACAAAAACCTCCGACTTATCCAAGTTAACTGTTAAGTTATGTTGAGTTAGGGGTTCTTTTGTTATGTTTACAATTCCTAGGGGTAGTTTAATCATGTATATTGTTAGACATGTATATCTCTGTGTATAGCCCTTCTTTCACGTTAGATCAATGAAATGAGAAAATTGTTCGACACTCTCTCTCTTTCTCCTTCTCTGGAACTTTTCATGGTATCAGAGCGTTGATTGTTCAATCGGGAGTGTCTTTTGACTCTTTTCTAGTAGATCGAGCAGAGAGACTTTGTTTTCGTTTGTTTTTCTGAAGTTTGGGTTAAGTCAACTGATTACCTCTGAAACCCACTATATTTTGTTCGAACACTATCGACGAAGACTGAGCTACCTCCGCCGACCTCCGACCATCTCCGGCAAGCTCCGACGACTGCCATATGTGACTGTTTATTTTGCTCGTAAGTGACTGTTTAACCCCTTTTTGCGCTCAAAAACGCACTGGGTAATCATAGAATCGACTGGACTTGGTCATTTGAGGGTATTTCGAACAGGTTTTGACCTCGACAACATCTGTTGGTGGTCGATGAGCACTGTAGTTGTTCCGGCGAGCACTGTAGACGTCCGGCGACCCTCAATCAGCACTGTACGACCTCTATCAACATTGTACGACCTCTGGTAAGCCTGTTCCGACCTGTGTTTGTCTCCGGTTGTCTTCAAAATCAATTGGGTCGTCTCGGTTAGGCCTCTAGAGCACTGGACAGTGACTGGGTTAGTCTTTCCTGTGATTGATAGCCACTGGGTTATCTGAACCAGGGCTTATTCTTGATCGACAGCCTTTATAATTGCTTTACAGCACTGTTAGCTTCTGTTAGGGACCATTTGGGTATTTTTTTAGCACTGTTTGAGACTGTTTGGTACTGCTTGGACAGTATTTGGTGTTGTTTAATACTGTACAGGACTGTTTTTCGAGGTCCAGTTTTGGAGGCGTTAAGTTTGGAGCACTAATTCATCTTCGTGTGGCATTTTAGCATTCTGTCGGTATGGTGGCGGCTTTCAGAACTGCCCAAGTTGATGCTTTTTCTCAGGGAGAGTTACAAACTCTCAGACGCCTTCTGGCAAAGCTAGATACTCCATCTACTACCCATCCTTCTACTGCTACTGCTTTCTTTGCCAACAACGGTACACAGGCTAGTGCTTCTACTACCTCTAGTTCTTCTCCTTGGATAATAGATTCTGGAGCAACAGATCATATGACAAGTTGTTCATCTTTCTTTGACTCTTATTCTACATGTTCCGGTAAGGATAAGGTCAGAGTTGCTGATGGTTCTCTATCTTCTATTTCCGGGAAAGGTTCTATTAATTGTTCTCCAACAATTTCCCTTTCTTCAGTGCTTCATATTCCCAACTTTTCTACTAACCAGCTGTCTGTTAGTAGTCTTACCCAATCCTTAAATTGCTCCGTAACATTTTTTCCTACACATTGTGTCTTTCAGGAACTGGATACCGGGAAGACGATTGGCAGTGGTAAAGCTCATGGGGACCTTTATTTTTTGGAGTCTGCACCTAATCCAGTTTGTCCACCTTTGTCATGTGGTCAAGATCTTGCAGCAGATACGGGTTCAGCTCTTCCCCTGTTACATCAATGGCATCGTAGATTGGGTCATCCATCTTTTGGAATTCTAGAAAAACTGTTCCCTAGTTTGGCTAAGCAGTGTCCTCGGAGTCAGTTCCTTTGTGAAGCTTGTGAGCTTGCAAAACATAAACGCTCATTTTATGCTCCTGTCAATCAAAGAAGTGATAATGGGACTAAGTATATAGATGGGACTTTTCGGGTATATCTTAATGACTGGTATTCTTTTTCAGACTTCTTGTGTTGGCACTCCACAACAAAATGGAGTTGCCAAACGCAAGAATCGCCATCTTGCTGAGGTCGCCCGCTCTCTATTGTTCACCATGAATGTCCCTAAACATTTTTTGGGCGAAGCTGTCCTTACTGCAGCTTTTCTTATCAATCGCATGCTATCTAGTGTTCTTCAGTTCCAAACTCCGATTAAGTTTCTCCTAGGTTGTTCTCGGGTCTCATCTCTTCCACCTAAAGTTTTTGGTTGTGTGTTTTGTCCATACTCCTGAGCACCCAGGTGGTAAGCTGGATCCCAAAGCCCACAAGTGTATTTTCTTTGGCTATTCCCCCACTCAGAAGGGTTATAAATGTTATGACCCGCACTCTCGAAAAACGTATGTCGCCATGGATGTCACTTTTTGGGAAACAGAATCCTTTTACCCTTTGACCACTTCATCTCTTCAGGGGGAGAATGATAAACAAGAAGAGATGTTGACATATTATACTCCTGAGTAGTGGTCTTACCCTTTACCTTGTCATAGTGAGGGGGAGAAAGAGAAATCAGTGCAAAAACCTTTACCCGCAGAAAGAGTGGAACATGATGTTGGTGGAAGACTGGATAGGCCAAATCTGCAGACTTTTTCTCTAAGGAATAAAGGCAAGTCTACATGTGCAGTGCCACATTGCCAATCTCCATCACCTACTCCAGTTTCTGACTCTTCAGCTGACTCATCTGGTAATGATTCTCTTCCTACTGTTGTTGATGATCTTGATGCTCCTATTGCTCTTAGAAAGGGAGTCAGAATGTGTACCCAACATCCTACTCCCAGTTTGTTTCTTATGACCGTTTATCTCCTTCGCATCATGCTTTTGTTTCGTCTCTTTCTTCTATATCTATTCCACAGAATTGGCAGGATACATTCATGATACCTAAGTGGAAAGGAGCTATGGTAGAGGAGATGACGGCTTTGAAAAAGAATGGCACTTGGGAGCTAGTATCACTTCCAAGAGGGAAGAAACCTGTGGGGTGCAAATGAGTGTTCACTATGAAACACAAAGCTGATGTGACAGTTGAGAGATACAAGGCAAGACTTGTTGCCAAGGGCTTCACACAAACCTATGGTATTGACTATGAGGAGACGTTTGCCCCTGTAGCGAAGATGAACTCTGTGCGAGTTCTACTCTCTTGTGCTGCCAATTTAAATTGGCCTCTTCACCAGTTTGATGTGAAGAATGCATTCCTCCATGGCGAATTAGAGGAGGAGGTGTACATGGCTATTCCACCCGGTTTTTCTTCATCTCAGACCGAGGGAAAGGTGTGTAGATTGAAGAAGGCACTCTATGGATTGAAGCAATCTCTTAGAGCATGGTTTGACAGGTTTCTCAAAGCCATGTTGAGATTTGGGTACAAGCAGAGTCATGCTGACTGATAAGTGCCGAAATGTATACATTTAGGCCGCCTAACATACATTTGTTATGTCCTTTATTATTATTATTATTATTATTATTATTATTTAATGTCTTTTATTGTGTTTTTGTGATTCTAGGTTCCAGGAGCAGGATACCGCATTTGGCCTTAAATTAAGCGAATTGTGTGCCGCGCCAGCGCAACACTGGATCACCTTCCGGATTACCACTGCCCGACCGAACTCTGCCAATTTGGATGTGGGTGGACAACCCATTGATTTAATAAATCAATGTCAGTGGCCAATTAACGAAGAAAGCGTGGAAGGTGGCTGGGGAATTGCATAGAAAATGGAATTCTTGTGGAGTCCTTTTGACATTAGATTCTGCCCTACGATTCGCATGCCAAGTGCATAAATTACATGCACCGTACCATTTTATTCCGGGCATTAAAATAAGAAGTTTGACTATTCCTGCGCCCTAATCGGACTCCGTTTCGAACATCAGTCGAGAGCGTCTTATGTATGCGCCACACCGAATCATTTTTCTCTCCATGTGATCAGCCGGCCATTCACTCCATTTGAATTCAGATCATGGGCAGAACTTCATTGCTTTTAAAAGAGTTATGGCATGGCAGTAAAGTTGGGGGGAGATAACGAAAATAAATTACTTTCCCAAGGTGGTGTCTCTGGATGCAATTATCCCCTTTTGTCCTATAAGAAGGGCAGCTTTGCTGCATTTTAAGGGGGACCATATTCAGAAATAGATAAGTAAAGGAGGAGGAACTCGGCAGAGGCCAAGAGAAGGAGGAGGGAGCTGTGCTTCACGCCAGGAGCAGAGGCAGGGCCTCTGCTCCACAAATCTGTAACGATGCTCTTCCATTTTATTCTTGAAATGTAGAGGAAATCCTGGCCAAGTAACTTTAATTATTGTATTTGATTTTTGGTTTCGTTTCCATCTGTTCAATTAATTGTTTGGCTATTTTATCTTTCATTTTGTTAAATGATTTTCTCGAGTATCTAAGATCGGGTGTTTGATTTCTGTGATTT
This sequence comes from Vaccinium vitis-idaea, assembly GCA_963854785.1. Classification (NCBI taxonomy): domain Eukaryota; kingdom Viridiplantae; phylum Streptophyta; class Magnoliopsida; order Ericales; family Ericaceae; genus Vaccinium; species Vaccinium vitis-idaea. The sequence continues at coordinate 32,865,495 of OY978215.1, read as the reverse complement.
CAAACACTACGCCAAGCAATAGTTTTCACATAAAATATAATTGGAGAACTGAGATGGCCTATGCTACGAGAAGACAGGTTGTGCCTATGACCCTAGTTTAGCGTAGACAGTCCGTGCTAATCAAAGATAGGCTATGCCGGTTTATGATTATATTTATCCTCTTGACGATACTTGTGGGGCTTGTAGTTGCCACGGATCACAATTGAATGAATTGATTGAGACCTTAAACTTATGCAATACTAGTGTTACAAAGCCAGGGTTGAATCGACATTCCAGGACCTTCTCTATTTTATCGCATCCTCTATCTTATTTTATGTTATTTCAATTTATCCATTTTATTCTCAAAACCCAAATTATTTATCTTTTTCTCAGACTAAGCTAGAAGTTAATTTTGGGAATTGACACTTATTTCCCTGTGGATCGACTCGGACTTTCTCACTATACTATGCAAATCTTTAGTTGTAGTCCGGTTAATGTAAATAAATAATCTAATTTGACGACCGTTTGGTAAATATAATTGACAATTCCAACGACTACCAAATGGGCGACATCAAATTTTGGCGCCGTTGCCGGGGAGATAATTGTTGTGTTGTTTTCAAAATTAATTTCTATCTTCGTTTGAATTATTTCTTTTTAATATTTTCTCTTGAGTGCAGATTATTAACCTTAAAGCTCTTCTTGCTCAAGAGTTTGAAATTAAGGATTTGGGGTCTATGAAGTACTTTCTTGGAATGGAGGTGGCTAGATCTGACAAAGGAATTTTTATCTCTCAAATGAAGTACATCCTTGATCTCTTGGAAGAAACTGGTATGTTGGGATGTAAGCCAGCCGATTCTCCCATTGAGGCCAACGATCATCTTGGTAGCAATGTGGGGGAGCTTACAGAAAAGGAGAGATATCAGAGACTTGTGGGTCGCCTGATATACATATCTCACACTAGACCAGATATTTCCTATGTTGTGGGGGTTGTGAGCCAGTTCATGCATGAACCTCGTACTAGTCATATTGATGCAGTTTATCGTATCTTGAGGTATCTTAAATCTGCCCCAGGTAAAGGAATTTTGTTCTCTAATCATGGTCACTTGAGATTGGAAGCTTTCACTGATGCAGTCTGGGCAGGTTCTATTGATGATAGGCGATCTACTTCTTGCTATTGCACCTTCCTTGGAGGGAATTTGATTACATGGAGGAGTAAGAAGCAGTCTGTGGTAGCTAGATCCAGTGCAGAGGCTGAGTACAGAGCTATGGCTCATGGTGTTTGAGAGCTTTTATGGCTCCAAACCTTCTTGCGTGATTTGGGATTTCCTGATCGTGGTCCTATGAAGCTCTACTGTGATAACAAAGCTGCCATAAACATTGCTCATAATCATGTTCAACATGATCGAACAAAGCATATTGAGATTGATAGGCATTTCATCAAGGAGAAGCTGAGCAACGGTTTGACATGCATGCCTTTTGTGAGATCCGAAGACCAATTGGCCGATGTATTTACTAAGGGTCTTAGTAGTAAAAGTTTTCACCCCATTGTATTCAAGTTGGGCTTGATAGATATCTTTGCACCAACTTGAGGGGGAGTGTTAAGTTATGTTGAGTTAGGGGTTCTTTTGTTATGTTTACAATTCCTAGGGGTAGTTTAGTCATGTGTATTGTTAGACATGTATATCTCTATGTATAGCCCTTCTTTCACGTTAGATCAATGAAATGAGAAAATTGTTCGACACTTCTCTCTCTCTCTCTCTCTCTCTCTCTCTCTCTCTCTCTCTCTCTCTCCTTCTCTGGAACTTTTCATTAACCTTCTGGCCTGCTAAATGGCAGTACTCGTCCAAAAGCCACTTAAAATCCACATGAGAATCTTCCAACTCCATAAAAAGAAACTATCGTCTGCAAAAAAAAAGTGTGACACCCTAGGAGATCTAGGGCTCACCGCCACCCCTCTACAAATCTGCTGCGAGTTAAGAAACGAAAGCGAAGAGGAATGGACTTGGCTCACTAAAATAAACAAATAAGGGGATAAATGGTCGCCTTGTCTTAAGCCACAACTTGGTGTAAACACCTCCGATCTACTCCCGTTTACCAATACTGCAAAAGATACAGTTGAAATACAACTGGAAAATAATGTGTACCCACTTAGGGCTAAAGCCCATTTTCCTCAGCACCTCCACCAAAAAGGACCAATTTACTCTATCGTACGCCTTACTCATTGTTAAAGCATCCAACTCAAAACCAATTGCCAATGAGTGGAGAGGCCGCCCAGGCTCATATACTAGCTTTCGAGGTGATAATTAACCGATATGGGATAAATTCCAACACTCCCCCCCGCACATGCGACTCCTGACTCGCACGTGGAGAGGTCAACAAAAGATCCGGAACATACGGATCACATCGAAACAAAGTGCAACTATGGCACAAACAAAGGGAAAAAGCCTCTGAAAATCTAGCTCTGATACCATGTTAAAGCATCCAACTCAAAACCAATTGACAATGAGTGGAGAGGCCGCCCAGGCTCATATACTAGCTTTCGAGGTGATAACCGATGTGGGATAAATTCCAACACTCATATCCAACTTAAGAGCAAACATGGCCTTCTTTCCACTTTTCTTATGCCTCATGAATTCAAAAAGCTCATGGGCCAAGAGGATATTATCGTTAATCTGCCTTCCCGGCACAAACGCATTTTGAAACTTAGAAATCAAACCTCCCAACACCCCGCAATCGATTCACAAGCACCCACGCAATGATTTTATAAATTACATTACATAAACTAATTGGCCTGAAATCGATAACCGAGACAAGATTATTATTTTTAGGTATGAGGGTAATACAAGTATGATTAATCTCCTTGAGCATCACCCCTGAATGTAAAAAAGAAAGGACAACTTGTGACACCTCCTTCCCCACTACATCCCAATTCTTTTGGTAGAAAGCGGCAATAAACCCATCTGGCCCAGGTGCCTTCAAACCACCCATCTGAAAGACAGCCATTTCCACCTCCTTTACTGTGAATGGTCTGTCCAACTCAGCCCTATCAAGATCAGAGAGACGGGCCTCCAGGGAGGAGAGCAAGTCAAAACCCGCCATATTCTTCTCCGCACCCACACCAATCCTATTATTAGAACACCGAGACCCATCATCATACCACCAAAGATTTTACAAAAATGTCTAACAAATAAAACCCTTATTTCCTGTGCATCCGTCACAAACTAACCCTCCTCATTTTTATGACAAATTATACGATTTCTATGACTTCGAATGGTAGCAAATTTATGAAAATACCTGGAGTTGCGATTCCCCAAGTCTAGACACCTCTCCTTCGCCCTTTAAGCCCAATAGACTTCTTCTTCAGCCATCAGATCATCCAGCTCCTCCTTCAACACTTTGTCCTTCCTCACCAAATCTCTAGCTCCGTCATCTCTTTCCCTTGCCTGACTCACCAACTCACAATCCTGTCTTGACCTCGACATGCTACCTTGCCTAGCTATCTCACACTGAAGCACACCCAATTTATCACGTATATCAGCCATCCTTCTTCTCAAAGATTTGTACGATAAATTACCCCAGTTCCTAAAATGCCGCATCAACACATTCTGTTTCTGTACCAACTGAAAACCCAGAGACCCATTGAAAGGCAAGCACCAAACCCGAGCAATAATTTGACGAACCTCGTCACTCCTTAACCAAATTTCTTGAAAACGCTTTGGCCTATACATTGGCATATCCTCCCAGCGAGTGTCCACCACTAATGGGCTATGATCAGACCGTTGGATAGGTAAAACTAGCACAGCCACCTTAGGAAAAAGCATCCTCCACTCCTTATTCCCCATAACTCTATCCAACTTTTCAAACGTTACCTCCTCGTCTGCCCTATTATTAGTCCATGTGTAAAAAAACCCAAACGTCCTCGCATCAGTAAGATACAATCTACGGTTAAAACCACGCAGCCACTCCATTCCCCCAGAATTTCTGCAATTCCTGTAGAACTCATCCAAATCCAAAATGCGATTATAATCCCCCGCCACTAATAAAGGACAATTTAAAGACGCCAATCGACACCCCAGCTCCTCCCAGACTCGTTTCCTTTCTCCAAGCCTCGGGTGCTCATACACCAGACATTAACTCCCACTCTAAGCCCCTCTCCTCCACAACTGAGAAAATCAGATACCCCAGCTGATACTTTCACAGGAAACGGTAAATACTTTAGTACCTCAGCAAAAGCTAGCAACCAAATCCCTAATATACCCCTATTTTTAAGTTTTCATTCTCCAGTTAAGGGTCAATATGACAGTTGGGGCATTAAACGTCAAATTACTCTATACGTCTACTTTCTACTTAGAAGACTTTTACCAAGTCATCCTCATGTTCTTATTTGTAACAATCCAACAGCTTTCTTAAACAGTATACTAGGGAAACTAAGGATAACTCACCGGCAAGGTAAGCTCCATTCCACAAGCACATGCAGCCAGTTGCAAAAATGGCCATCCAATGGGTCACCGTTGCAGCCATCCAGTGGGTCACCGTTGCGCCCATCCATGACGTATAGGTTTTCGAGCCCTGCTTCTTCCCAAACCCAAGGCACAGCCATATCGATCTAACAATATATTTGCCTGCATCCAAAACAAAAATTGCCAGCGAAATAATTCAATTAGAAATTCAAACTAAAAACTACTTGCAATCTCCAAATCCTATATTAAGAAGGGTTCAAACTCCTCGTATACTCTCAAAAAATCAAACCAACAAAAACTTTTGAGTACACTCTCGAGGATCCATATTTTGATGTTACTCAACCAAAGACGACATATTGAGTGTAAAACATCTAAAATACCAAATGAAATGTGGGAATCTCAAGGAAACAAATAAGAAATTTACACATCTGAAGTCAATGACTTGAAAGAATTACTAACCAAATAGTAATAAATCCAACTGCATGATGCTTAAAAGGGGGGGAAAACAAATAAGAAGATGTCACTGGGATAGAGACAGCTTTGTTTCGTCTTTCAACTTCAAAATTGAATGAAATGCATATTGTCTTCAAAAGAATAAAGAAAGACATTCTTTTTGTATACGGATGGCCACAACGTTGTGATCTTCATGCCTGAGGTACTGTAAAAGGGTAAAAGTTTCTTAACTACACAGAATGGATCCAATGTCAAATAGTCCATTTTGTGATGCCATTGCAACAACCATAGAACTAGTCCCACTTTCAGAATATTGATGAAACATTCAATCTAAAATTGAACAACCGTCAGCATGCTACCTCGCAGAAAGATGAATTTGGTTTCTCTTGTGTGGGCGGGAATCTACGCTCCTTGTAAACAGCTCCAATATACCAATTCTCAACTAACCTCGAAGTGTGGTAGCTGAGAAGCTAATTTAAACTCATCAACTCCTTCACTCTCTCTTTCCCACTGCAAATGTGGACACATAAACCAGTCATGCTTTGGTACCAAAAAAAGTATAATTCCTTTTAACCAGTTTTTTCTATGCATACGTTGTCTTTTCCTGATGTATGAATATGTCAGTTTATCGTGTATCTCATCGATTGCTTTAATCGGTCAGGCTACATATCATCCTATAAGATGCCAAAAAATATGCACTAGGAAAACATGACTAAAATTGACCTCATTAACAGGTGTCCATTCAAGCCGATTAAAAAAAATAAAAAAAAACCACAGGTGTCCATTCGTTTTGGACAGTCCCTGAATCAGATTAAAATGTACAATTGGCAATTTGAATGCCTTGTGATGCTTTGTAAATTGTCTTCGATGAACCAGAAATCAAAAAGAGTAGCTAGGTGATCATTAAATCTTGTCCCATACCAGTTAGTTATACTTATGAAAATAGTGTATTAGCCAACTGACACAATCGGCTTTGATTGGAAGCTTTTACATGGTATTAGAACTAGGCTTTGGGAGTTTCTTAGGCTAGAATCTTATGAAATATAATTTTAGGGTTTATTTTAAGGTTTCAGTTTATTGTTATTTATCTTTTATGTTCGGGGTAGTTTAGTCCTTTTGTGTTATTAGGGTTTCGCTAAGGTTATCGTTATTTATCTTTTATGTTTAGGATAGTTTAGTTTTTTTTATATTATTAGGGTTTCTTAGGTTTTTCTATGTAAGCATTGCTCTCTCTCATTGTAAAATACACAACCGAAATATGCAATAGACTTCATATATGCAATAATGGTTTTGGTTCTCTCTCCTTTGATTTGTATCATGGTATCAGAGCCTTAGTTCTAGGCCTGTTGGAATTCATTCTCCGGCGAGCGGCTTAAGCCTCTCCACCATCAGCTGGGCACTATGACTCTGTAGCAAAAATATGCACTCCCTTTCTGCCTCTCTTCCTTATGTCTACTCTAAAATCTGCAATGGCCATCAATTTTTTTATTTTTATTTTTTGGTACTCCGGTGTAACTAAAATCTGCAGCCGAAATCTATGCAACATCGGTTTTTCCTCCTATTTGCATTTGTTCAGCATCAGTTCTTCGTATTCGCATGTTCTAGATTTGCACCGCTTTGCATTGTTCAACACCTCTGCAGTTGTTGATTTGCATCAGTTGATCGCAGAAGTTGATTTGCAGCAGCTGTTTTGCATAAGTTGATTCGCAGTAGTTGATTGCAATTGTTATCTCCTTGGCAAACTCAGGATACTCTCCGGCTTCACAGCATGAGTATAATTTTAGGGTTTATTTTAGGGTTTCAGTTTATTGTTATTTATCTTTTATGTTTGGGGTAGTTTAGTCCTTTTGTGTTATTAGGGTTTCGCTAAGGTTATCGTTATTTATCTTTTATGTTCAAGATAGTTTAGTCTTTTATATTATTAGGGTTTCTTAGGTTTTTCTATTTAAGCATTGCTCTCTCTCATTGTAAAATAAACAACTGATGTATGCAATAGACTTCATATATACAATAATGGGTTTGGTTTTCTCTCTCCTTTGATTTGTATCAAATCTAGTTCTTTATTGATTGATTTCCTTAATTTGTGCCGAATAGCGCAACTCGTTCCATTGTGATACAGACGATATTGAATCAATTGTGCTACACAGTAATACATCTCCGCGGGACATCAGTTAATTATCATCACCGAGCTTGTATATGAGGATTTGAGCCTCTCCACTCATTGCCAATCACATTTGAATTTGATGCTACAATTATCTCTTGTAGCAGTGTGTCATGGCTTGGGATTTAATGGGAGTTTGTTCTTCATCTTTTGTCCTTTGGGTCAGGTTATTTCGGACTCAGTTTGCAACTTGATGAGCCGGTTAGGTGCTAAACAAAGAGGATGACGAAAGCTTGGAAGTGGCTCCAGTATGTGTAATATTGTTATCTACAGAAAGCAGAACCGATGTACCTTTGAGGTCTGATACACGTAGACATATATCAAACCTTTCTAAATTTTGTTTTTTGTTGAGGAGGTACGTTTTTGCAACTCTTTTCTTCCTTATATAGGAAACTCTAAAGTTTGTTGACAACTTTTGGATACTTACTACACTACCTGCGTACAGAAGTTCCACCCCTCTGGTTGATCTTAGAGGACTTCATTCACTTCCTCCATTAAAACAAAAATTATTAGTTTCCATGATTCCATTTTCATATTATTGAAAAGCTACGTGTGGTGGGAACTGAATATACAGTCCGATGTGTTTAAAATTTGACAAACAATGCAAAAGGGAATTAAGTTGAATATAGTCAAAAGCAGCTACTTGAATATAGCCAAAAGCAGCTAGTTGAAGAAAGGAAAGTACCTTTCAGGAAATGAAGGTAATAGCTCTTCAAGAGCTTGAATAATAATTGAACCTGGAACCTCTCCCTCATAGGCAACCTGATCTTCTTTTGCAACTGTGCATGATTTGGAAAATATAAACATCCATCGCACTCCACATAACAAGAAAAACAAGAAAAGGAATGAAAGGCAACAAAAAGTGACTGAGACCAAATTCATAAGCCATAAGTTATAGCTACGAGGATTAATAAGGGAAATGTGCTTATTCCAATTACTTAACACAAGAAGCATCTAAGATAATACTAAAGGTAGCGAGGTACAAAGAGACATGCAAGGCAATTAGAAAACACTGCAGGGTCAAACAGGTCAATAGCTCTTCAGATAATTAGAAGTTCACTCAAACTGGTGATTAATTTGACATAAGATTTTCGGATAGATAAAAACATGATATATCATTTCTCCATTACATCCGCAAGTCCAATCAACAGTAGAAGACTAGGCAACCTGAATTGTGAAAGAACTTAACATGTCAGAAGTGGATCACTTCAAATTCATTAGTGTTGAAGTAACATACAATCAGCATCATCTTTTCATCACTCAAAAGTAATGCCTTCATGCTTTAATGAAGTTTGCGGTTTTAGTGTACTTCCTTTCTTTTCCTTCTAAATTAATGGGCTTCAAACTCTCATTTCCTTTTTAACATTAGAGGAGAAAATTACACACTAGCACAAGATGAAAAACAAAACCTTGGTGGTTCTATGGTGCAGTTAACAAAGCAATCTTTAGGTTTTCTTAAATATTCCAGTGATGTATCATAATTTGTAATTGAACTGCTCATTAGGCAATTTCCACTCAATATATTCACCTCAAATGAGATGGAAATCAAGAACTACTTCACAACATAGGAGACCCATGCCTGTCAATTGCCACCCATGAACTGTGAGGCCATGGAACTACTATCATGGCTTTGGGCACATGATTCCTCACATTCTATACATGCAAAAATTGGAATCAATAATTATAATGGGACACATTAGTACAATTTGAACAGTGTAGCTTTTCTCAAACGTAGAAATTATCATGGTCCATTCAACAGGAATACAACAGTAATCTGAGAACTGCACACGTTTCAATAACTGTTTCCCGTAGTAAGCAACTGTAATAAATGCTATTACATACATGAACAAGAGGAATAACAGGAACAATAAACAGTTGCAATGTCAGTTATGTAAAAGCAATATCTACTACTACATTTATTTCAGCAGATGAGAGACAACTATAGTACTTTAGAGAGCATTTACGTACCTTTGGAATCTTTTTGAATTGAACTATCACCTCTAAGATATGTTATATCACCCCCATCTAATTTAAAATCTTCTATTTGTGCAAACTCATCCAATACATGACCAATGAGACGATAGGCCACAATACTTGTCTTGTCACATGCTTCTTGAACAGCAACGTACTGGTTTCTACTCATGCCGTGCCTATAATGCATAAAGTTTCCCCTAGAAGAGAAGTTAGAAGAAACAAAATCAGGGGATTTTCCTTGGTCAACATTAGGTTCTCGTCCCTCAACATGGCTCTGATCAAACTCTGTAATTGGTGATATATGGGGAGAAAAGCCACTTGGTGTAGTTTTCAATGCAAGTGAATGGGGATCACTCAGTTCCAAATCCCTTGCACTTCCTATATCGAAAGAATTTCCTTTGAAGTCCTCTGCACCATCAAGTTCAAAAGATGAAGAGGAAGAAGCAGAAGAATCAACTAAATCCATTGTAACATGCTCAGGCTCACTTATCTGCAAAGAATCACAGCTTAACCTTCTGTTGGGACTAAAAGCCGGGGAAGACTCATTCTTTTCAATCTGGGAGTCGGGTAACTCAGAATTAGCAGGATCTGTCTCCCCAATAATCTCTATTTGGTCATATGGATCATGAGAATGACATGAGTCATTTCGTGGGAGCACCACTTCTTGTTGATCAACACTTAAATTGATATCATAACCATCACCATCGTCGAGTTCTTCTAAATCCTCCATGTATGCATCTGCAAAATCTAAGTCAAACTCATATTCTGGAAGCAAGTCCCACGAAACCTGTTTTATCTGAGCACTGACACTCAGTATACATTCTACCTCTTCTTCTAGCTCCTCCTTTGATAAAAATCCATACGGAGCACTTCTACAGGTTTTATTGATAAAAGAAAGTGCTTCCAATAAATATTCCGGTACTCTGTCCATATCACTGCATTCAAGTAGATACTCGGTCAACAACTTCTTTACTGCAAATCGTAATTTCCTACTCGGTAATTCCATGTTTGGGTCAAGCAACAGTTGCAATTTTTTCAGCTCTGGAAATGGAAATTTTGATTTCCCTTCGAGCAGCCATATGGCCTTTGCAAGCCCATTTTGCAAGGCTTCAATTTCTGGAGAGAATTTCAAAAACTCTGGCATTATAAAGGGACAATCCTGTAGATGCTTTAATGATAAGCTTCCAACAGCAATTGCTTTAGCTAGTGGTTCCTGTAGCTCATCTTCTTCATCAAGTTCTGATAGCATTGCCATACAACTTTTTCTCACTTGACCAATTAAAATGCGTCCACATTCAGATGTTTTTGAGTGCTGTAATTGGGGCACATATCCATGGACACCTCTTAGTTTCCTATGCATTGCAGTCAAGGTTTGGATAGGCATATTCTCAAGTCGGTCCAGTACCTTGGTAACAGAAGCACGATACAATTTGGGTGAAGGAGTAAAAAGTGTTGCACAACTTCTAAAATTTCCAGGGTCTTTGAGAAGCTGACATATATCATCAGCTAGTTGGTTTTTGTCCTTGTCTTTCCAGTTTTCAAGCAATTCTGGAAGAAGTTCTCTGATTATCTTTTTCATTTTCCAACGAGTTTTCTCAAACTCAACTATGCCACCTGTCAGTACCTCCGTAAAGAGTTCAAGTCCTTTGTTGGTCATATCATCAAGCATGGACAAAAGATTTCTCAAGTCAACAAACAACTTAGAGATTCTTGTATTATCTTGACCTGCACAGTGATCTCTTCCATAATTGCATGCCCCAAATCCCTTTTCTACAAAAGCTTTAATGGTTTCGAAGTATACCTGAAAATAACATTGAGATAATCAGCGGGTGTTAAGCATTTAGAAGAAAGTGGGGAATCATTTCCTTCCAGCAAGAAGAACTACACACCCCAGAACCTAAGACATGTATGAGAGCTTTGTTTTATGACACATTTGAGTTCATCATTTTCAGAGAACATACACTATCACTGTTAATATTCACCGCCTTAAATGTATCTTTCTCTATGTAGGCACAATACTGAATCAAAAATAGAAAATCTGAAACTTATGGTACCAGAAAGCAACCAGGAGAATACACTTGTTATATCCTGGTGCATAAGCATCAAGTCGAACATTCCATCTATAATGAATTCGAGGAGAAATTACTCACGAAAAAAGCCAAGTAGCGTTAACACAACTGCACCAGGATAATGAATTTGAATTCATTATTGTCTGGTGATAATGGTTTATGTTCGTCCCACATCGCCTATCTTAGTCATGTAATGTGGTACACAATAATATAAATAACAGTAAATTGTGTTAGGGGGGGTTGGTTAACACCATATACACTTATTTCTCTCTCTCTCTCAATTAGGAGGGGTTGGTTAACACCATATACACTTATTTCTCTCTCTCTCTCTCTCTCTCAAATAACACTAACCTTGCGATGTAATATGGTGGTTCCATTCTGAGGTTGGTTCTCAAGAAGTGCCTACCAAGTCATGTATATTTATAGTGGTGGTCCTCTTTCTGGGGATTTATTTGCTGGATTGGCTCAGGTAACATGTTGCCACACTTGGCACTCCACACCCAATCCAAATTTCAAGCCAGATAATGCTATTTTAGTTCCTCACATAAATGTGTTCTAACAGGGGGTTCCAATGGATTTAAGTTGCTGGAATGATTCATGAGGGAGTTAACACTATTCAAAATAATACATTTTAAACATTTTCTCTCCTCTTATGTGCAATGAAGCCTACTACTAAGTACAAGAGAATTTACTAATAGGTAACGAGACGCTTTATCTTGCCGCATGGCAGGGGGTTTCAAATGCTAAGTCTTCCATAACATAAAATTAGGCTGCCTCGTCACTCCCAGCAAGTAGACGAAGCTATGCTTAGACTGGGCTTGACAGCCTTACCTATCACATTAGCAGATGTTATCCGCCGTTACACAAATTTAGGCCCACAGACAAAGCTAACTTGGCTGAAATAGCAACCAGAGAAAAAACTCTGAAGCCGCTGACAAGGATAACAAGAGTTGAGAAACTCTTCATAAGATGAACTTTTCCTGCTAGTCCCCTAGGATCGGCCACCAATACTTGTAATCACACGCTCTATGACAGTTATACGGTTAAAATCTTAGATGCTTGAAAGAGAACTCATTTTTCTCGATTTAAATGAATGGTAGGTATTAAGGTACGCCAAAGCAAAGTGGAGGTTGTATATCATGCATGAAAACAACAAAAAGTGCAAAATGGTTAACTCTTTGGATATGAAAACAGTTACGGTTGGATAAAATGCATCAAAGCACTTCCTCGTGCTGGTGTTTATGGAAGATATTGCGCATTATGTTTCATCACTGTAACAATAACACAGACAAAGCAACAGAGAACTCGAGGATTCACGGGTGGGAGGATTCGGATGGAAGGGCAGAGGCCTTTCGTGTCTTGATGCCTCAGCATATGCACTTATGCAGTCATAATGACCTTCAGGATTCCTCGTGATATTGCACTATAAGATAATTTTTAGCAATATCCTTTCAGGTTAATGGGAATACTTACATCGTCCTCCCTAAGAAATGATTCCGGTAAAGTCCTGCAGATAAAGAACCAAAAAACCATAAAAATCATACATTAGCAAGCATAATACCATAGCATAAGCGAAAATGAAAATAAAGATCCGAGTTAACTCAAAACTATAAACAAAAGCCTAGTAAAGAACTTACTGAACAGAGGAATCAAAACATAAAAAAGAACAGCTTTGTAGGTGGTCATCATTGTCTTTCTATGATTATGTCGCTGCCTAAGTCTTCAAGTGCCTCTTAGGCTCTTAGTTGTTTCATTCTGTAGGCATTGCCTATCTAGCAAGAGTCTAAATACGTTCTATGATTCTATCCATTTGTGGAAGAAAAAAAAAATCTCTTTCTGGGTCCTTGGCCTAGTCAACTTCTCACCAATTTTGCTTTAACGCGATCCAATCCAAAAAGAGTTGATGGCAAAGCAGATTCATCACCCATTCACATTTAAGAGTGATTCAGAAGCGGTATTCTATATTTTCCCATACATTAACCGAACTCAATGGTCCGCCCATTAGTCAACAGCTTCAGATAGCTGTTGACTAATTGGCGGACTCTGAAGCAGTTGACTAATGGGCGGACCATTGAATTCAGTTCAATGTATGCGAATTTTAATTGCAAAATGAAAGTCAGCATAAATTCCAATTGAAGGCGGACCAGGACCATTAGTTAATGTGATCCATGTTGCGTGCAACTGGATTTTTTTCCAAATGGATAATCTTATCACTCAATGACACTATCACGTATAGAAATTAAATCTCAGAAACTCTTAAGCAAAAAGCTCAGAATAGTCATCAGGTAGCATACAAGCGGGCTCATATGCTTTCACTCTCCTCACGCTAGTCTAGAAGCCTCTCCACAATGAAAAACTCTGCCATTTAACACCCAAGTTGCTACATATATAATAATGACTTCACACGAATCACACCTCCCGTACCATTCTACAACGACCACACCAGATGTAAATCGAAATAGAAAAAACAAGAAACTAATCAACCAGGGTCAAACTCGAATTTTAGAAACTGGATTCACACAGCAAAGTCCATTCATAATCAACAAACTTGAATATTAGACTTTCATGCAGGACATGGAAGAATTGTTCCCTTACTTGTTTTCCTGAAGCTTCATTTTGATTAACTTCTGTTGCTCAGAATCAGATAAAGTAAGCCCCATCAACCACCTGCAGAGAACCGAACTGATTACCACAAGCTCCAAGCCAAAATATCCATTAAATGTCATAAAACATCAGATGGATTATACCAAATTACAAAGAAAATGTTGGAATGAACTCTAAAAACACATGTTGTTCATACATATGGAATTATCCCACTGGAAATTCAGCATTTCACAAAGTGGATATGCTGTTATCATAATTCTTTATACTTCCGCAAAACCTTGAACCACCTTTTTGCACAAGTGTAACTACAAATTCACAGGTATGGAAGATACGGCATAAGAAGTTGATTAAAATAAGACATGAATTAAGAGCTTAAGATTTTACAGCACCCATTTCAACAATTCATATATTTACGATATGGGCAAAAAGTTACTCAAATCTATAACTGTGCTTCTTGAGCTCTCCTATGGTAAAATGCTCCTTAATTAAAAGAACCCTAATGATAACTATGCCACTAGAAGCAGTCCAAGATGCAGCCCAAATGATCAACTGTTTCAATAGCTATCTCTTCGCAAAATTAAGAGTCATCTAGTCCAAGTATTTTTTGAGATTTTGGGCAGGTTTGAAATACATAATAACTTCTAGTGGATATGTGTTGGACTCAAGTGCGATAAACACATTTCACTATTCTTCACACTTTTGACAATATACGGTGGGGAAAAAAACAAGCATTTAATCTTCTTTGCCATCTGGGAACTCTTTTAGGATGTAATAGCCAAGGATTTTGCAAATCAAATTTATGGGAGCACTTTTTAGACTGATTGAGAAATTAGTAAATTACAATACACGCTGGAGTTACCCCATTCCTTGTTCAGTTCAGATTCTGCTTAAGTTTGGTAGCAGAGCCATTTGATCGATTAAATGAGGCTTAGGCACTGCTAGGGGTGTCGACAAAGCCTCTGTTTTAAATAATAAAAAAAATCTTTATGCTTTTTGTTTACTTTTTCAGCGTCTAGTCAAAAAACAAAAAGGTCAAACTTTTACTACCTCTGTCCAAAAAAATTCGTCCAAAAAAAAAGATCGTCTGGTGCGCAAAATGAGAAATTAAATACAATGGAATCTATCAAAACGATCAAAGTTTTTTCCACAGTATATTAGATATCAATGGTTCTTTTAATTTATGAGAACAAGTTCATAACTTTTTAACAACGCAAACCCAACAATATTCGGGACGGAGGAAGTGCTTATCTAGTTTGTCAGACTACTAGGAGAAGTAAAACAAAATACAACCCAATTTTTTAAACAAAATGTCCACTAAAAAACAAAAACAGATTATGCAAAAAATGCTTATATTTCCCAGTGTCAGCAAATGGGGAGAGTCGCAAAAAATTCATGCACAAAGTAAAAAGAAATTAAGCTATTAAGCTATCCCAAACAGGGTTATTGCGGGAATGGCAATATAACAAAAAAAGGGTAGACAAGAGTGAAGAATTCTCTCACTTGATGGCAAACAACACATGAATTTTTATCAGCAGTTCAAACAATTCAAACGAAATAAACACAATAACTAAACATAAGAAAAAAACAAAGCATGTATTTTGAGAGCATATAATTTAACGTGTTGAAGAAAGATATTTGCACAGACCTTCTCTTGAGTTTGAGGTGCTTTTGTTGATACTGGAGTTTAGCATATAGAGATTCGGCATCCGTCCATAAAAACTCCTCCATCTCTGTTACTGATCTCAGTTCACCTAAGCAAAGCCAAGATTTTGATGGTTTATTAGGTTTGATTTGCAGTTCAATGGAACTAAGAAAACGGGAGATGGTTTATGTGATATGAATGAAAGTAGTACACCGTCATTTTTTGTCTAGGGTTTAAGAAGAGAGAGATAAGCCGGATGACAGAAACTGGTCATAGCGACAAAAGAAACGGTGATTTGAATAGACTAGTCCCGGGCACGTGCGATGCACGTGCTTTGACAAAAAATTAACACACACAAACATCTATTGCCTTAAACAATAAATCGAGTTTATGAAATGTTGGATACAAATAAGTTTACAAGGCGAAGCAGTTAGTGTAGTGAATACTAACTACTAAGTTACATAACTCTATGTGAAAAAGATTCGCTGTCTTATGTGTTCAAATCATTACCTTGATTTTAACTGTCCTGATAGCTCAATACAGCTTTTGCCCATGCATAAATTAGTGCATCAAGTTGCATCTCCGGTAAACGGAAGAAGTAAATCAAATTTACGAATTACGAGTAGAATTAGTTGTTTACTAAGGCAAGTGGAATCCACATAATATCGCGCAAACTACTTACAAATAATTCTACCTTTATATCAAGATTCAGCAACGGTTTTGCAAAGCAATCCCAAACTTCTTTTTCCTGATTCTTATAGGTAACATTGGGCTTATTTGCATTGACCACATCGACCCAAACTCGGTTATTTCTTATGGTAAATACTTACAAGTATCGAACAACCTTGAATGTGAGATACATTGTGCTGGCCATGTAACACTTGTGCTTAGCTTAGAGAAAATGACAGCATAATTGGGTATTATTCATGTTACAGAAGACCAAATAGTACGATATAACGTGCATGATAGGCTCTGTAGTGGACAAACACATATTCTTCGAGATCCTAGAAGATTTTAAGGATCTATCATGGCCGCATTAGGGCAAATCATAAGCAGGCATTAAAAAAATGAAAGATTAGCACTTGAATAGGAATGCATCTACCAACATAGTAAAAAAACAATAGAGTGAATACTAAAAAAATTTGATTGGTCTTGTGAACCATTTGCACTTCATTCAACATTTCCATTATTTGTCATCTATGTCTAGATTACCTTATCATCTCCTGAGGAGATATGTAAGCACCATCTCAGCAAATACCAATTGAAAAATGGAATTTGCATGCATTCCATTAGTAACTATTACTTCCTTTTTTTTCACATACTAAGACAACCTCATACATCATATATGATCGCCTAATTCTTGAGGATTCTTGTGGTTAGCTATGTTAACGGTTAGGGCGAGTGCCTGACTTTAGGGGTAGTCCCTTTGGTCAGGAGTTCGATTCCCCGCAGGGTGAGTACCTGTGCTAAGTGGGGGGCCGTGACTAGTGTGGGTTGCGCCAGCTCCCTCCGAGGTTTGGGTCGTGCAGTGGGTCCAATTAGTGGCCTGTTGTAGGGCTGTTCCTCGGTTATCAAAAAAAAAAAAAATCATACCTGAGTGTAAAAAAAAGAGTAAGAAGAAATCTTTTTTTTCCTAATATGTTCTCAAAATACAGATCATACACTTATGTAGAAAAAGTAGTCTATAATTTCAGTACCAAATTTTTTTTTCCCTGATAAGTAAAAAAAAAAAAAAAAAATCTGCTCAGAGTCAGACTTTGACGAAGAAGAAGAAGAAGAAGAAGTAGTAGTTGTTACCTGGTAAAGAAGGTAGATCGATCAGACTGCTGGAACTCTTCACCCCTTCGAACTGCTTGGAATGATTTTAGGGTTTGTCGATTAGATTGCTGGATGTTGTTATGTCGACAATATGTAGCTTTACCGAAATTTTATCTGGTGCACTTGGCACATGGTGTTTTTATCAAGATGAAGGGCTAGGATGTAATCTAGGAAAAAAAACACAAAAGCGTGTGCCTTGCGCTTCTGCGCTTAAGCGTTTAAGATGCGTTTAATGGTTATGCGCTTAATCGTAACCCTATGAAGCGCTAGAGGTGCACCTCGCCTCGCCTTGCGCTTAAGCGCGCTTTTTAAAAACACTGCCGTTAGCATACCTATTGCCATGGGTGATGAAAACCTCTTGGTAGTTGTTTGTCTTCTACCTCTAGAATCCTTCTCTTGACCTTGATCTTAGTCTCATACACAATGAGATGGTATCAGAAAAGAGATTAGAGTTTGAAGCGGGGACTTAACCACATATTTATAGGCCTTGGTTCTATCATGGCCCATCATAATAGATGAAACCCTAATGGATCTTGAATGGTCTCTACACTCAATAATAAGCCCGCACCACTTAACGCTCGTGATATAATCCAAATACGTGCTAACAAAGATTTGTCAATTACCCGGTCATATTTATTAGATGATCACAACTCAATGGGTAATACTGACACCACTCAAACCTTATTCGATAATATACAATATTTAATTATATGATCTATGTGGGCCCACCTACAGAAAATTGCTAACAATGTCCACTTTTTGGAACTCCCTTTCTTTTCTTGATTGGTGGGAATCTACTTCTCAAGACATTCATGACAAGGATATTGACTTTGATATGGCTGCTTTTTTGGCTTCAATCTGCTGGTATATATGGAAGGGGAGAAATAAATTCCTTTTTGAACTCCAACAATGGACAAGTACTACTATCCTAGAAAAGGCCATTTCCATTTGTTCCGAAATGAACCCCTGAAACCTGCTATTGTCGTCCCGTCTCCTAGGTGGCTGCCCCTCCACATGGTGTTGTCAAGCTTAATGTTGATGGTGCCGTCAATAGGCAAAAAGGTATTGTCGGTGTGGGTATCGTAGCCTGAGACCATCTCGGCAAAATTTTGGGGACGATCTCTATCCCATTTACTTATTTCTACACCCCGAGGTCTACTGAAGCCTTGGGTTTTCGGGAAGCTCTAGTCTTTGCTACTAACAAGAAATTTTTGTATATCATCGTGGAAGGTGACTCAACCCAAATTGTTCAAGCACTTGCACAGGAGGGGAAGAATTTTTCTGATTATAGCTCTATTATCTTACCTGTTTAGAGCTTTTGCCTCTCTTTTTCTCTTATATTTTTCTACATGCTAAACGTTCTTGCAATAGGGTAGCCCATTCGTTGGTTAAGAAATCCCTATTAGGTGCTCGATTGGAAGCTTAGAGGTCCTGTTCCTCAATGGCTTACTAATCTTGCGCTTGATGATGTTCGGTCTAGAGACCTTGTTTCTAGTTAAATAAAATCCATCCTCAAATTCCGAGATTCCCCCCCCCCCCCCCCCCCCCGATAACTTTTAGCACTCCAAATAATGTAGTTTCTACTACCTATTAGAGCATCTCCAAGAGGCTCAACAAATGAGGCATGTTAGCTTTAATAGCTAGTCAAGAACACTTTTCGTCACTCCAACAGGCTCTTTATTCAACTAGCTATTTTGCATTTTCCTATTTTCACTCGTTACATGTAGCCAAGCGGAGGAGCTAGCTACCCGTACAGAAAGGGCTTCCTTCCTTCTTTTTTTCCCAATCCCAAGGCCTTGAACTCTTCCCCCAATATTTGTTCCCTCTATTTTTTTCCTTTAAGCCCCAATTTCCTACAGCTCCCAGCCTCCCACAATGTAAAATTTCGTCATCACCAACTGTGATTTTCTCATTTTCGATATATGGGTTCAATTTGTGGAGCTAGGTATCTATCTAATTTTGTTCTTGATGAATTTTTTTTTTTTGGGACGGGAGAAATTATTGTTACCACTTGATGTTTGTTTAGTGTTTGATATGAAAAATCAGTTTTGTTAGTTTGAATAAATAGCAAGAATGGAGAGTAGTGTTAGAATGGTGATGTGAAAAAGTGAATAGACAAAATAGAATATGTACTACTTTTATTGTACTTTCAACAAGTTATTTTACCTAGTAGTTTTGGAGATGCTCTTAGAGCATCTCTAGTGCACTACCTAAAAAATGTTTGTTAAAGTGTACACTTAAGTACATGTGGGACCCTATTTTTGTGTGCTAAGAACTTAGTTAGCTAGCTAAGGAGAAATGCACTTTAATGGGACTCCCTAAAAATGTTCATTATCTTTTAGAGTGGGACCCATTTAAGTGGTGAGGGGTGCCAAGTGGTCCCACAAAATTCACCTCTCCTTCCCTTCTCTCTATCTCTCTCTTCTTTCTCTCTCCTTAAGTCTCTCCCCAAATTTAGGTAGTCACTTAGGGCACTTTAGGTAGCGAGGGGTGTCACCTAGGGTTTTAGGGAGTCATTTTTTGTGCACTAGAGAGCATTTTTTTGAGTTTTTCTTAGCTAACTAATTAGGACACTTTAGGGAACTCTTTTAGGTAGTGGACTAGAGATGCCCTTACTACCTATTATAAAAATGGGAGTTGTGATGTTTGTTTCGTTAACTTTAAATTACAAGTATACCCTTCCCTTTCTAACTTATGACACATACACCCTTAAAACCAAACGAACCCCAATACGCATGTAACCTTCACCGCCTCAACAGTTTTGCTGTTTTGTCGTCGTCTGCTCCCTACTACCGCCTCATCACAAGAATGCAGAGCTGCCGCCGCTGAAATACAATACGTACTCCTAAACGCATGAGTCTTAAGGCCCAAATTATAGCTCCCACAATTGGGCGCAACCATTGTTTGCGGCGCATCGAAAAGTCCGGAATTGTTCGGAAAAAACAAGGTATTACACCGTTTAACTATTAGATGTAATGATTTTCTTCCCATTTTCCTACCTTCACCCATTTTATTCTTGAAAACCATTAGGTGGTGGGGAAGGCGTTTGATTAAACGTACCAAATTTCTTCCCCTTTCTCTGCTGAAATTGTTTCCTTTCCTTTGATTTGAATACTTCGTTGTCCAAACCATATTGTGGTAGGTGTTTGTTTAAGTGGTCGAAGTGAATATCTGGCTTGCTTTTGTACTTAAAAGCATCATGTGGGAGGCAAGGTGTTTGATCAAATGTCCAAGTGGATATCTACATTGCTTTTGAATCTTTTGCCTCTTCTACCTCTCTCATACGATTGGGATATAAGGTCGCCCGCTCAATTTAGTTTGGTTCAGTTATTAATTAAGTAACCACCACAAAAAAATTGCTGAAAATTTGACTTCCACCACGACCATGTCACAATAAACCAGTGCTTTGGCACAAAGAAACTTAGAAAATATAATCTCCTGAGTGGGGATGGTCAAATCACATAGAAGAAAACTTAGTTTCGTGCTGCCATGTGATGAATGCTAAATAAAAGTCAATTACTTTCAGGTTACTTGCAATCTACGCTGGCAACAATCATGTAATGGAAACATAATTCTTTTTGCTCTGGAGATTCTGGCTAGGGGACTAACCCTGCAGTTCACCTTGTATGGAGAGTATTAGTTTTGGCACAGCTGTTGAAGTTGTTTTTAGAGAAATTTTTGCTCCCTTAATTTGGTAATGTGTTGGTATCAGATTTGATGTGCTCTTTAAAAGCGGTTGAGTTCAAGCTGGTCAGATCGGGAAACCTAGAATCAACTTGCCTTTCTCTCCCTTTAAATGGGTGACTTGGCTGCAAGATATGTTACATGTTGCTTGACTTTTTTTAGTGGTTTGAGTTTTCTCACTTCTCCAGCCAAAGCCAAATGGAGAAGTTGGAAATAGTTTTGCTTCTTTTCCTTAGTTGAATTGGTGTGGGATACGGGAATGTAATGTTCTAATTCATAGCGAGACAATTCGAACTTAGACATCATAGCTAACCACAAGAATCCTCAAGAATTAGGCGATCATATATGATGTATGAGGTTGTCTTAGTATGTGAAAAAAAAGGAAGTAATAGTTACTAATGGAATGCATGCAAATTCCATTTTTCAATTGGTATTTGCTGAGATGGTGCTTACATATCTCCTCAGGAGATGATAAGGTAATCTAGACATAGATGACAAATAATGGAAATGTTGAATGAAGTGCAAATGGTTCACAAGACCAATCAAATTTTTTTAGTATTCACTCTATTGTTTTTTTACTATGTTGGTAGATGCATTCCTATTCAAGTGCTAATCTTTCATTTTTTTAATGCCTGCTTATGATTTGCCCTAATGCGGCCATGATAGATCCTTAAAATCTTCTAGGATCTCGAAGAATATGTGTTTGTCCACTACAGAGCCTATCATGCACGTTATATCGTACTATTTGGTCTTCTGTAACATGAATAATACCCAATTATGCTGTCATTTTCTCTAAGCTAAGCACAAGTGTTACATGGCCAGCACAATGTATCTCACATTCAAGGTTGTTCGATACTTGTAAGTATTTACCATAAGAAATAACCGAGTTTGGGTCGATGTGGTCAATGCAAATAAGCCCAATGTTACCTATAAGAATCAGGAAAAAGAAGTTTGGGATTGCTTTGCAAAACCGTTGCTGAATCTTGATATAAAGGTAGAATTATTTGTAAGTAGTTTGCGCGATATTATGTGGATTCCACTTGCCTTAGTAAACAACTAATTCTACTCGTAATTCGTAAATTTGATTTACTTCTTCCGTTTACCGGAGATGCAACTTGATGCACTAATTTATGCATGGGCAAAAGCTGTATTGAGCTATCAGGACAGTTAAAATCAAGGTAATGATTTGAACACATAAGACAGCGAATCTTTTTCACATAGAGTTATGTAACTTAGTAGTTAGTATTCACTACACTAACTGCTTCGCCTTGTAAACTTATTTGTATCCAACATTTCATAAACTCGATTTATTGTTTAAGGCAATAGATGTTTGTGTGTGTTAATTTTTTGTCAAAGCACGTGCATCGCACGTGCCCGGGACTAGTCTATTCAAATCACCGTTTCTTTTGTCGCTATGACCAGTTTCTGTCATCCGGCTTATCTCTCTCTTCTTAAACCCTAGACAAAAAATGACGGTGTACTACTTTCATTCATATCACATAAACCATCTCCCGTTTTCTTAGTTCCATTGAACTGCAAATCAAACCTAATAAACCATCAAAATCTTGGCTTTGCTTAGGTGAACTGAGATCAGTAACAGAGATGGAGGAGTTTTTATGGACGGATGCCGAATCTCTATATGCTAAACTCCAGTATCAACAAAAGCACCTCAAACTCAAGAGAAGGTCTGTGCAAATATCTTTCTTCAACACGTTAAATTATATGCTCTCAAAATACATGCTTTGTTTTTTTCTTATGTTTAGTTATTGTGTTTATTTCGTTTGAATTGTTTGAACTGCTGATAAAAATTCATGTGTTGTTTGCCATCAAGTGAGAGAATTCTTCACTCTTGTCTACCCTTTTTTTGTTATATTGCCATTCCCGCAATAACCCTGTTTGGGATAGCTTAATAGCTTAATTTCTTTTTACTTTGTGCATGAATTTTTTGCGACTCTCCCCATTTGCTGACACTGGGAAATATAAGCATTTTTTGCATAATCTGTTTTTGTTTTTTAGTGGACATTTTGTTTAAAAAATTGGGTTGTATTTTGTTTTACTTCTCCTAGTAGTCTGACAAACTAGATAAGCACTTCCTCCGTCCCGAATATTGTTGGGTTTGCGTTGTTAAAAAGTTATGAACTTGTTCTCATAAATTAAAAGAACCATTGATATCTAATATACTGTGGAAAAAACTTTGATCGTTTTGATAGATTCCATTGTATTTAATTTCTCATTTTGCGCACCAGACGATCTTTTTTTTTGGACGAATTTTTTTGGACAGAGGTAGTAAAAGTTTGACCTTTTTGTTTTTTGACTAGACGCTGAAAAAGTAAACAAAAAGCATAAAGATTTTTTTTATTATTTAAAACAGAGGCTTTGTCGACACCCCTAGCAGTGCCTAAGCCTCATTTAATCGATCAAATGGCTCTGCTACCAAACTTAAGCAGAATCTGAACTGAACAAGGAATGGGGTAACTCCAGCGTGTATTGTAATTTACTAATTTCTCAATCAGTCTAAAAAGTGCTCCCATAAATTTGATTTGCAAAATCCTTGGCTATTACATCCTAAAAGAGTTCCCAGATGGCAAAGAAGATTAAATGCTTGTTTTTTTTCCCACCGTATATTGTCAAAAGTGTGAAGAATAGTGAAATGTGTTTATCGCACTTGAGTCCAACACATATCCACTAGAAGTTATTATGTATTTCAAACCTGCCCAAAATCTCAAAAAATACTTGGACTAGATGACTCTTAATTTTGCGAAGAGATAGCTATTGAAACAGTTGATCATTTGGGCTGCATCTTGGACTGCTTCTAGTGGCATAGTTATCATTAGGGTTCTTTTAATTAAGGAGCATTTTACCATAGGGCCATGTTACTCTCAAGATGTATACAATAGGTGGTCCAAAAACGATCTCTTGTACATACTTTACTGCCATTGTGGACATATGGCAGTAAAACAATTGAATGAGATGATACACCCCTTTTTCACTCCAGAGTCTCACCCATAATACAAAGTAAACAGATATTGACCACATAATTTACCTGAACAAAGGAACTGGGATGCAATGCAACCATGGTGATTCCATTTTCAACTTTGAACCAGTCAACTGCTATGAGATATAGAAGTGGATCTCCTCCCTTTACCTGTGAGGGGACATAAAATAGAGTAGACACCATTCAAATCCTTGTCACTTCAAGCAAAGAGATTTTCCCAGAATTTTCATACGTCAAAGATTCCAACAATAAATTTTGCCTTCATGGCAGCATCCAAATAGCACCACCTTTTCTTGAGGTGTAAGATATTTTGCAGTCATCAGGTATCTCAAGCTTTTGACAATTGACAAGCTAATGAGCACTTCAAATTGGTATAGAGTCTTAGATATAGGCCTATAGCTACTTCAAAGAGAAAAAAGAACAGCAAGAGGAGGAATACAGGGGTTGTACCTAAACATATGAAATTTCAAAGAAAGAAGAAAATAGGAGGAAAAGATGGAGTTGATACTTCTCGATAGTGAAAATAAATTTCTGAAGTTTTGACACCAAAGCCAATATTTTTTGAATTTGGAGCAATAACAGAAATTCGTTCAAAGTACACTGAAATTCTGGATAGAAAGCACCAACAAATGATTGGGTGAGCTCGTAAAAGCACTAAATAAACTAAGAACAAATGATTGGGTCATCACATATCCAAAGTGTGGTTAATTTTACATTAAGAACTTCACTTTCCACTACGATTTTGGTCCAGTTAGCATGTTTCTTTTTGTTTTGCTTCACAGGAAACAAGAGCCCAACAAGTGAAGCCCCTAAAAAATTGAGTTCCTGAAGCAACAACAAAATCATGATTTTGGTTGCTGAGAAAATACAAGAAAATCCACTGCGGCAAGCAAAATACTCAACCCAAAGTGCTCCAAATTTTCTTCCACGCTAGTGTCGAAAAACTAAAGCGAAAACCCCAAAGGGTCAGAGCACATTATTCCGTACGACAATCTGGACCATTTTTTTTTATAGGAAACAAACATGGCAAAAGGAGGTGGAAAAGCAGACCATAGATAAACCCTAAAAGCCACATGTCGAGCAGTTGACCAAAGAGCATAAAATAGGGGATAGACCCAAATGAGGACTCACCAGAGTAAGCAGAGCCCAGTTCCTTGATTTGCCCCTTTTCAATGAATCTTTATCCTTTTGCCGTGAAGATATACTGAGGGAGAGATAGAGTACCAACGAGAAAATCAGTCCAGTGGAGAGAGAGAGAGAGAGAGAGCTGTGTCACTTTGCCGAACCATATTAGAGCGTGAAAATCAGAAAAACGGAGAGTAAGGAGGGGGGAGAGAGAGAGAGAGAGAGAAAGTACCAGTCTAGTAAAGCCCTGAATTTCTTTGAGTTCCTTTCCAAAATTGGTGAACCTCCTGTACAGATGCAGAGAGAGAGAGAGAGAGAGATCGTGAGAAACAGAGAGAAAACGGGTGAGAAAGAGTGAGAGAGGAGGTGTGGCTTACACTGATAGGAAAACCCTAGAAGATGGAACGTCAAAGAGAGAGGGAATATTGGCGAAATTAGTAGCGGGAATTTCTAGTGGGAAAAGTGATTTCAGCGCGTTTTTGGAGGGATTTTTTTTACTTTTGGGATGAAAATATTTTTCACTTTTGCCATGGGAAATTTGGTGAAAATTTTGACTTTTACTAAAAATTCAGTTACTCGGATCGATGAGTTACGCATATCCAATTGACCTGATTTTTTGCAAAGCCGTATAAAACATTATTTTGAAATCATTTAACGGTTCGGATTATTCATGCGGTACCAAAAAGGGGCCCCAAAAGCCATTTGTACAAAATGAACGGTGAGGATCGTCATAATTGTGTTGTGATGAATGGCCTTTAAAAATCCGATAGTCGAAAAAATTGACGAGAGTCACTAAAACATCAACACAAACAAAGTGAACGGTGTGGATCGTCATAATTGTGTTGCTATTGTGTGGCTATCGTATGTTATATTATAACGTAATAGATTGGTTCAGAACTAAGTAAGTTCGATGTATAGAATTGAAAGGTAGGTGCAGACTCGTTTTTTCTAAATGTTTGATCTGAACCGTTACGATTTAATATCTTTTCAATTCTATCATTCTCTCCAAAATCGATGATCATTTGATATCGGCAACCACATTATCGGAACACATTCAGTGCTTATAGTAAAATTTTAGTACAATAATGCACTACTTCAAGGCCCCCTAATCATTTTTTACAAAATCGGAACCATTAGATGTGTTTAAAACGTGTTTTTAAGGTCCTATGCAAGGATTTAGCAAAAAAAACTACCCGGAAAGGCTTAATCAGACTAGGTTTTCGTAAAACAGTTTTACAAAAACCTACTCCGATCAAGCCCTTCCGGATAGTATTTTTTTGCCAAATCCTCGTGTAGGACCTTCAAAACACGTTTTAGACACATCTAACGGTTTAGATCGTCAAAATTTGGTCCAGAAAGTGGAGGTCCATTATTGTGAGTCTGTGAGAGGGTGGCTGCATTTACTTTCTATAATCTAATTTAATAAGGGCCGCACACGTTTCATACACTTTTTTTTTCTTTTTTGTCCATCTCTCTCTCTCTCTAAAAAAAAATTATAAGCGGGTATTGAAGCAAAATATATATAAAAAAAATTTATTTGAAAATTAACAAGTTACTCGGCAATTGATCCTTTATACAATTGTGCTGGTTAAATTTTGGCCCGAAAAATACCAAAATTCCCCGCCAACAATTCTGTGAATGTTAAATTGGTGCAAAAAAGGTAGTATTCAAAAATTCGATATATACCGAGTAAGTAAGTTAATCGGGAAATATCGCACACAATTGCCGACTAAATTTTGCTCAGGAAATACCAAAATGCTAGCCAATAATTTCGTGAATTTTTAAATTGGCGCAAAAAAGATTAGTATTCAAAAAATTTGATAAATGACGAGCAAAATTTAGTTCGCATTGAATTCCCACAAAAAATAGCCTTGGCGCCACATTATTCCCGACTAAAGTATATGTTTTACTCGGGGAAGGTCTACTTTCAACGAGTAAGATAATTTACTCGGCAATGGTACACCAATTGCCGAGCAAATTTTAGTCGGCATAGAAATTCCCACAAAAAATAGCCTTGGCCCCACATTGTTCCCGACTAAAGTATATGTTTTACTCGGGGAAGGTGTACTTTCAACGAGTAGGATAATTTAGTCGGCAATGGTACACCAATTGCCAAGTAAATTTAATTTAGTCGGCAATGGTACACCAATTGCCGAGTAAATTTAATTTACTCGGCATTTTTAGTCGGCATTGGTGTAAGTTCTTGTAGTGGTTGGGGCAACCCCTGGGTGTGTGTATGATTTTTTTTCTTCCTCTTCTTTCTTCTTCTTACTCTGTTTTTGTTTCTGTCTTTTTTTTTTTTTTTGAATCAGACATCATTTTAATTTTTCTCCTCCTGCTCTGTTTTTCCAGCTTTGAAATTATTGTCCAATTACTGAATTTATTTTTTCAATTTGATCATAGTAGTAAAAGGTTGGACCTGAGGTTAAAGAGGAGATTAAGTTGTACATGTTAATACCAGATTTTGATGATGTAATGAACGAGGAAGACTATGACCTTTACGATTTAGATGAGAATGACCAATCCAATCAACAAGGTAAGAAGCCTTCTTCTACTCTTGGAAGCTCCTCCACATCTATTCAATCTAAGCCTAAGAAACCAAGGAACATAGGGCCTCTTGACTATTACTTCACTCCTGAACCAGAGGTTGTGGTGGAAAATAGAATAGCTAAGGGCAGACAGACAAAGATTGATGAGAATGAACCCAATAAGAAATAATTTAGAGATCGGGCTCATCAATGTATTGCAAGGTGGTTATATGATGCTGGGATACCTCTGAATGCAGTGAACTATGATAGTTTTGGGCCAATGATAGAAGCTATTGGGCAATATGGTCAGGGTTTAACCCCACCGAATTATCATCAAGTGCGAGTTCCTCTTCTTAAAAAAGAGGTGGACCATGTTAACAAGTTGATGGAGGACCACAAACAAGAACGGGAAAAACATGGGTGTACGCTAATGTGCGATGGGTGGACTGATAAGAAAAATAAGACATTGATTAATATTTTGGTGAATTGTTCGAGAGGGACCATGTTTATTGAATCTGTTGATGCATCTAGTGAGTCTAAGGATGCAACTATGTTGTTTCAATTACTGGATAAGTATGTCGAAATGATTGGAGAACCTAACGTGGTTCAAGTTGTTATGGATAGTGCCGCTGCAAATGTGTTGGCAGGTGAGATAAAATTTCAATTTGCTATTTGAAATCACTTATTATTTGATTTGATTTTGAACTAGTTAAAATCACTTATTATTCTATTTTTGACAATTAACAAGGAAGTTTTTTGAGCAAAAGCGACCTCACTTGTTTTGGACTCCGTGTGATGCCCATTGCTTAGACTTGATGTTAGAAGACATTTTCAAGTTACCAAACTTCAAGAAGACTTGGAAGAAGGCAATAGCGTTACATGGTTATATTTATAATCGACCCTCTATGTTGAATATGATGAGGCATTTTACTCAAAGGAAGGAGCTTGTTAAGCCGGCAAAGAGTCTGTTTGCAACTGCTTTTTTGACTTTACAAAGGGTTCATGAACCAAAGGGAAACTTCAGGAAGATGTTTACTTCAGAGAGGTGGACCAAGAGCAAATGGGCAAAAGAGCCACAAGGAAAACAAGTAGAAAAAGTCACGTTGATGCCTTCATTTTGGAGGGATGTGCACCTTTCTCTCAAGTTCGCATGTCCACTCATTCATATACTTAGATTGGTTGATGGAGAAGTCAAGCCTCCAATGGGATACATTTATAAGGCTATGGATCGACCTAAAGAAGCTATTGCAAAGTCCTTCCAAGGAAATGAGGAGAAGTATGATCAAGTCTTTAAGATAATTGACCATAGGTGGGATGTCCAATTGCATAGGCCTTTACATGCAGCTGGTTTTTACTTAAATCCTGAATTTTTTTACAAAGATCCAGATGCTTGCAAAGTTGCAGAAGTCATTAGTTGCCTATATGCATGTATCACAAGGTTGACCCCAAATCCGACTACCCAAGATACTATTGTTTCCAACTTAATGAAGTATGAGAAAGATGAGGGAATGTTTGGTAACCCAATGGCAATAAGGCAAAGAACTACTGTTAAGGCCCGTAATTATTAATTTAGAGTTTATTAGTATAAATAATTTATTTATTGTTAAGGATAAATTAGAGTAATTACCTAGACAATTATCTAGTAGAGATAATTATCTTTTAAAAAAATAATAATAATCTCTCTATTGTTTATCTTAAGTTCCCCTTATCACTTCAACTTCCCCTATTAGTCTCCTTTTTCAACAACAACTCCTCTTTCACCAAAAGTCATCTTTTTGACTTCCATAAGAGTCCAAAGTTGCTCCAACATCACATTTTCTCTTCAACATCAGCCGTACTATTCCCTCCCTCTCTCCCTAAAAACTCTCCTTCTCACTCTCCTATTGGTGGACAACAACATCACTTTGCTTCTTCTTTTATATAAGTTATTTTTCTCCTCCAAAATCAAGTACAACACTTTTTACTCTTGGTTATTTCCAACAGGTTCTTCACCTCTCTCTTTTCCTCTTTTCTCTTTATCAATTGTTTTAAATTTTGTTGACTATTCAAACATCACTTCACTTCTTTATTTTTCTCTTCTTAGAATTAATTGATTTTCAATTTATCTCCTTTCACTCACATGACTGCAAATCCTTCTCACTTTAATTTTTCTATTTTCAGAATAATATTTGCGGTTATTGAAGTTCTTGATTTTCCGTTTACCCGTGCTAAGTCGTGGAAGAAAGGTAGGGTTTTCGGAACTTAACTTTTACTTAGGAATACTGCCTACGTGATTTGTGTTTATATCATAGACTATGGGCTATTTAGGGAAGTTATAGTTTGTTGTGGTTTCTGCAAAAATGAATCGTTAATGAATCGTGTGGTTGGATTTGTGTGAAAAGTAAAAAAATATGTGAAGGATGTATACAATTTCTGTTTTTAAAATATTCGGACCATTTTGGGTCAGAACTGAAGAAAACTCATAACTGAATAGTTGTAGATCTCGAAAAGTTAAGCAACGTTCATATACAACTCGTCTCAATCCGAGATTTTTAGAATTAGTTATGATTTTTCAAAGTTTGTTGTACTGTACTGTTTCGGGACAGATTCACTGCTTGACTTAAAACACTGTTTTGCTCCATTTAGGATTGGATTTAGGCTTTGCTCAAAATAGTGAACTTGTGTTAAATTTGATGAACTATTTTACTGTAAAATTTTGTGATTTTTTGAACTCGTTTGCGATTTTTAGTGACTGGATAGATAATTGACTTGTTGGCATGAGTTATTCCATTTCTTTATTAAACTTTTAGTTACAGGCTATAATTAGACGCATGGGATGTTTTGGCTTACTGGAATTATTAAATCCTTTATCATGTGTTAATCTTTCTTTGACTCTTATTCTACATGTTCCGGTAAGGATAAGGTCAGAGTTGCTGATGGTTCTCTATCTTCTATTTCCGGGAAAGGTTCTATTAATTGTTCTCCAACAATTTCCCTTTCTTCAGTGCTTCATATTCCCAACTTTTCTACTAACCAGCTGTCTGTTAGTAGTCTTACCCAATCCTTAAATTGCTCCGTAACATTTTTTCCTACACATTGTGTCTTTCAGGAACTGGATACCGGGAAGACGATTGGCAGTGGTAAAGCTCATGGGGACCTTTATTTTTTGGAGTCTGCACCTAATCCAGTTTGTCCACCTTTGTCATGTGGTCAAGATCTTGCAGCAGATACGGGTTCAGCTCTTCCCCTGTTACATCAATGGCATCGTAGATTGGGTCATCCATCTTTTGGAATTCTAGAAAAACTGTTCCCTAGTTTGGCTAAGCAGTGTCCTCGGAGTCAGTTCCTTTGTGAAGCTTGTGAGCTTGCAAAACATAAACGCTCATTTTATGCTCCTGTCAATCAAAGAAGTGATAATGGGACTAAGTATATAGATGGGACTTTTCGGGTATATCTTAATGACTGGTATTCTTTTTCAGACTTCTTGTGTTGGCACTCCACAACAAAATGGAGTTGCCAAACGCAAGAATCGCCATCTTGCTGAGGTCGCCCGCTCTCTATTGTTCACCATGAATGTCCCTAAACATTTTTTGGGCGAAGCTGTCCTTACTGCAGCTTTTCTTATCAATCGCATGCTATCTAGTGTTCTTCAGTTCCAAACTCCGATTAAGTTTCTCCTAGGTTGTTCTCGGGTCTCATCTCTTCCACCTAAAGTTTTTGGTTGTGTGTTTTGTCCATACTCCTGAGCACCCAGGTGGTAAGCTGGATCCCAAAGCCCACAAGTGTATTTTCTTTGGCTATTCCCCCACTCAGAAGGGTTATAAATGTTATGACCCGCACTCTCGAAAAACGTATGTCGCCATGGATGTCACTTTTTGGGAAACAGAATCCTTTTACCCTTTGACCACTTCATCTCTTCAGGGGGAGAATGATAAACAAGAAGAGATGTTGACATATTATACTCCTGAGTAGTGGTCTTACCCTTTACCTTGTCATAGTGAGGGGGAGAAAGAGAAATCAGTGCAAAAACCTTTACCCGCAGAAAGAGTGGAACATGATGTTGGTGGAAGACTGGATAGGCCAAATCTGCAGACTTTTTCTCTAAGGAATAAAGGCAAGTCTACATGTGCAGTGCCACATTGCCAATCTCCATCACCTACTCCAGTTTCTGACTCTTCAGCTGACTCATCTGGTAATGATTCTCTTCCTACTGTTGTTGATGATCTTGATGCTCCTATTGCTCTTAGAAAGGGAGTCAGAATGTGTACCCAACATCCTACTCCCAGTTTGTTTCTTATGACCGTTTATCTCCTTCGCATCATGCTTTTGTTTCGTCTCTTTCTTCTATATCTATTCCACAGAATTGGCAGGATACATTCATGATACCTAAGTGGAAAGGAGCTATGGTAGAGGAGATGACGGCTTTGAAAAAGAATGGCACTTGGGAGCTAGTATCACTTCCAAGAGGGAAGAAACCTGTGGGGTGCAAATGAGTGTTCACTATGAAACACAAAGCTGATGTGACAGTTGAGAGATACAAGGCAAGACTTGTTGCCAAGGGCTTCACACAAACCTATGGTATTGACTATGAGGAGACGTTTGCCCCTGTAGCGAAGATGAACTCTGTGCGAGTTCTACTCTCTTGTGCTGCCAATTTAAATTGGCCTCTTCACCAGTTTGATGTGAAGAATGCATTCCTCCATGGCGAATTAGAGGAGGAGGTGTACATGGCTATTCCACCCGGTTTTTCTTCATCTCAGACCGAGGGAAAGGTGTGTAGATTGAAGAAGGCACTCTATGGATTGAAGCAATCTCTTAGAGCATGGTTTGACAGGTTTCTCAAAGCCATGTTGAGATTTGGGTACAAGCAGAGTCATGCTGACTGATAAGTGCCGAAATGTATACATTTAGGCCGCCTAACATACATTTGTTATGTCCTTTATTATTATTATTATTATTATTATTATTATTTAATGTCTTTTATTGTGTTTTTGTGATTCTAGGTTCCAGGAGCAGGATACCGCATTTGGCCTTAAATTAAGCGAATTGTGTGCCGCGCCAGCGCAACACTGGATCACCTTCCGGATTACCACTGCCCGACCGAACTCTGCCAATTTGGATGTGGGTGGACAACCCATTGATTTAATAAATCAATGTCAGTGGCCAATTAACGAAGAAAGCGTGGAAGGTGGCTGGGGAATTGCATAGAAAATGGAATTCTTGTGGAGTCCTTTTGACATTAGATTCTGCCCTACGATTCGCATGCCAAGTGCATAAATTACATGCACCGTACCATTTTATTCCGGGCATTAAAATAAGAAGTTTGACTATTCCTGCGCCCTAATCGGACTCCGTTTCGAACATCAGTCGAGAGCGTCTTATGTATGCGCCACACCGAATCATTTTTCTCTCCATGTGATCAGCCGGCCATTCACTCCATTTGAATTCAGATCATGGGCAGAACTTCATTGCTTTTAAAAGAGTTATGGCATGGCAGTAAAGTTGGGGGGAGATAACGAAAATAAATTACTTTCCCAAGGTGGTGTCTCTGGATGCAATTATCCCCTTTTGTCCTATAAGAAGGGCAGCTTTGCTGCATTTTAAGGGGGACCATATTCAGAAATAGATAAGTAAAGGAGGAGGAACTCGGCAGAGGCCAAGAGAAGGAGGAGGGAGCTGTGCTTCACGCCAGGAGCAGAGGCAGGGCCTCTGCTCCACAAATCTGTAACGATGCTCTTCCATTTTATTCTTGAAATGTAGAGGAAATCCTGGCCAAGTAACTTTAATTATTGTATTTGATTTTTGGTTTCGTTTCCATCTGTTCAATTAATTGTTTGGCTATTTTATCTTTCATTTTGTTAAATGATTTTCTCGAGTATCTAAGATCGGGTGTTTGATTTCTGTGATTTCAAACACTACGCCAAGCAATAGTTTTCACATAAAATATAATTGGAGAACTGAGATGGCCTATGCTACGAGAAGACAGGTTGTGCCTATGACCCTAGTTTAGCGTAGACAGTCCGTGCTAATCAAAGATAGGCTATGCCGGTTTATGATTATATTTATCCTCTTGACGATACTTGTGGGGCTTGTAGTTGCCACGGATCACAATTGAATGAATTGATTGAGACCTTAAACTTATGCAATACTAGTGTTACAAAGCCAGGGTTGAATCGACATTCCAGGACCTTCTCTATTTTATCGCATCCTCTATCTTATTTTATGTTATTTCAATTTATCCATTTTATTCTCAAAACCCAAATTATTTATCTTTTTCTCAGACTAAGCTAGAAGTTAATTTTGGGAATTGACACTTATTTCCCTGTGGATCGACTCGGACTTTCTCACTATACTATGCAAATCTTTAGTTGTAGTCCGGTTAATGTAAATAAATAATCTAATTTGACGACCGTTTGGTAAATATAATTGACAATTCCAACGACTACCAAATGGGCGACATCAAATTTTGGCGCCGTTGCCGGGGAGATAATTGTTGTGTTGTTTTCAAAATTAATTTCTATCTTCGTTTGAATTATTTCTTTTTAATATTTTCTCTTGAGTGCAGATTATTAACCTTAAAGCTCTTCTTGCTCAAGAGTTTGAAATTAAGGATTTGGGGTCTATGAAGTACTTTCTTGGAATGGAGGTGGCTAGATCTGACAAAGGAATTTTTATCTCTCAAATGAAGTACATCCTTGATCTCTTGGAAGAAACTGGTATGTTGGGATGTAAGCCAGCCGATTCTCCCATTGAGGCCAACGATCATCTTGGTAGCAATGTGGGGGAGCTTACAGAAAAGGAGAGATATCAGAGACTTGTGGGTCGCCTGATATACATATCTCACACTAGACCAGATATTTCCTATGTTGTGGGGGTTGTGAGCCAGTTCATGCATGAACCTCGTACTAGTCATATTGATGCAGTTTATCGTATCTTGAGGTATCTTAAATCTGCCCCAGGTAAAGGAATTTTGTTCTCTAATCATGGTCACTTGAGATTGGAAGCTTTCACTGATGCAGTCTGGGCAGGTTCTATTGATGATAGGCGATCTACTTCTTGCTATTGCACCTTCCTTGGAGGGAATTTGATTACATGGAGGAGTAAGAAGCAGTCTGTGGTAGCTAGATCCAGTGCAGAGGCTGAGTACAGAGCTATGGCTCATGGTGTTTGAGAGCTTTTATGGCTCCAAACCTTCTTGCGTGATTTGGGATTTCCTGATCGTGGTCCTATGAAGCTCTACTGTGATAACAAAGCTGCCATAAACATTGCTCATAATCATGTTCAACATGATCGAACAAAGCATATTGAGATTGATAGGCATTTCATCAAGGAGAAGCTGAGCAACGGTTTGACATGCATGCCTTTTGTGAGATCCGAA
Source organism: Vaccinium vitis-idaea (assembly GCA_963854785.1). Lineage (NCBI taxonomy): Eukaryota > Viridiplantae > Streptophyta > Magnoliopsida > Ericales > Ericaceae > Vaccinium > Vaccinium vitis-idaea. The sequence goes on along the minus strand of OY978215.1, from coordinate 32,830,646 downwards.
GACCAATTGGCCGATGTATTTACTAAGGGTCTTAGTAGTAAAAGTTTTCACCCCATTGTATTCAAGTTGGGCTTGATAGATATCTTTGCACCAACTTGAGGGGGAGTGTTAAGTTATGTTGAGTTAGGGGTTCTTTTGTTATGTTTACAATTCCTAGGGGTAGTTTAGTCATGTGTATTGTTAGACATGTATATCTCTATGTATAGCCCTTCTTTCACGTTAGATCAATGAAATGAGAAAATTGTTCGACACTTTCTCTCTCTCTCTCTCTCTCTCTCTCTCTCTCTCTCTCTCTCTCTCTCCTTCTCTGGAACTTTTCATTAACCTTCTGGCCTGCTAAATGGCAGTACTCGTCCAAAAGCCACTTAAAATCCACATGAGAATCTTCCAACTCCATAAAAAGAAACTATCGTCTGCAAAAAAAAAGTGTGACACCCTAGGAGATCTAGGGCTCACCGCCACCCCTCTACAAATCTGCTGCGAGTTAAGAAACGAAAGCGAAGAGGAATGGACTTGGCTCACTAAAATAAACAAATAAGGGGATAAATGGTCGCCTTGTCTTAAGCCACAACTTGGTGTAAACACCTCCGATCTACTCCCGTTTACCAATACTGCAAAAGATACAGTTGAAATACAACTGGAAAATAATGTGTACCCACTTAGGGCTAAAGCCCATTTTCCTCAGCACCTCCACCAAAAAGGACCAATTTACTCTATCGTACGCCTTACTCATTGTTAAAGCATCCAACTCAAAACCAATTGCCAATGAGTGGAGAGGCCGCCCAGGCTCATATACTAGCTTTCGAGGTGATAATTAACCGATATGGGATAAATTCCAACACTCCCCCCCGCACATGCGACTCCTGACTCGCACGTGGAGAGGTCAACAAAAGATCCGGAACATACGGATCACATCGAAACAAAGTGCAACTATGGCACAAACAAAGGGAAAAAGCCTCTGAAAATCTAGCTCTGATACCATGTTAAAGCATCCAACTCAAAACCAATTGACAATGAGTGGAGAGGCCGCCCAGGCTCATATACTAGCTTTCGAGGTGATAACCGATGTGGGATAAATTCCAACACTCATATCCAACTTAAGAGCAAACATGGCCTTCTTTCCACTTTTCTTATGCCTCATGAATTCAAAAAGCTCATGGGCCAAGAGGATATTATCGTTAATCTGCCTTCCCGGCACAAACGCATTTTGAAACTTAGAAATCAAACCTCCCAACACCCCGCAATCGATTCACAAGCACCCACGCAATGATTTTATAAATTACATTACATAAACTAATTGGCCTGAAATCGATAACCGAGACAAGATTATTATTTTTAGGTATGAGGGTAATACAAGTATGATTAATCTCCTTGAGCATCACCCCTGAATGTAAAAAAGAAAGGACAACTTGTGACACCTCCTTCCCCACTACATCCCAATTCTTTTGGTAGAAAGCGGCAATAAACCCATCTGGCCCAGGTGCCTTCAAACCACCCATCTGAAAGACAGCCATTTCCACCTCCTTTACTGTGAATGGTCTGTCCAACTCAGCCCTATCAAGATCAGAGAGACGGGCCTCCAGGGAGGAGAGCAAGTCAAAACCCGCCATATTCTTCTCCGCACCCACACCAATCCTATTATTAGAACACCGAGACCCATCATCATACCACCAAAGATTTTACAAAAATGTCTAACAAATAAAACCCTTATTTCCTGTGCATCCGTCACAAACTAACCCTCCTCATTTTTATGACAAATTATACGATTTCTATGACTTCGAATGGTAGCAAATTTATGAAAATACCTGGAGTTGCGATTCCCCAAGTCTAGACACCTCTCCTTCGCCCTTTAAGCCCAATAGACTTCTTCTTCAGCCATCAGATCATCCAGCTCCTCCTTCAACACTTTGTCCTTCCTCACCAAATCTCTAGCTCCGTCATCTCTTTCCCTTGCCTGACTCACCAACTCACAATCCTGTCTTGACCTCGACATGCTACCTTGCCTAGCTATCTCACACTGAAGCACACCCAATTTATCACGTATATCAGCCATCCTTCTTCTCAAAGATTTGTACGATAAATTACCCCAGTTCCTAAAATGCCGCATCAACACATTCTGTTTCTGTACCAACTGAAAACCCAGAGACCCATTGAAAGGCAAGCACCAAACCCGAGCAATAATTTGACGAACCTCGTCACTCCTTAACCAAATTTCTTGAAAACGCTTTGGCCTATACATTGGCATATCCTCCCAGCGAGTGTCCACCACTAATGGGCTATGATCAGACCGTTGGATAGGTAAAACTAGCACAGCCACCTTAGGAAAAAGCATCCTCCACTCCTTATTCCCCATAACTCTATCCAACTTTTCAAACGTTACCTCCTCGTCTGCCCTATTATTAGTCCATGTGTAAAAAAACCCAAACGTCCTCGCATCAGTAAGATACAATCTACGGTTAAAACCACGCAGCCACTCCATTCCCCCAGAATTTCTGCAATTCCTGTAGAACTCATCCAAATCCAAAATGCGATTATAATCCCCCGCCACTAATAAAGGACAATTTAAAGACGCCAATCGACACCCCAGCTCCTCCCAGACTCGTTTCCTTTCTCCAAGCCTCGGGTGCTCATACACCAGACATTAACTCCCACTCTAAGCCCCTCTCCTCCACAACTGAGAAAATCAGATACCCCAGCTGATACTTTCACAGGAAACGGTAAATACTTTAGTACCTCAGCAAAAGCTAGCAACCAAATCCCTAATATACCCCTATTTTTAAGTTTTCATTCTCCAGTTAAGGGTCAATATGACAGTTGGGGCATTAAACGTCAAATTACTCTATACGTCTACTTTCTACTTAGAAGACTTTTACCAAGTCATCCTCATGTTCTTATTTGTAACAATCCAACAGCTTTCTTAAACAGTATACTAGGGAAACTAAGGATAACTCACCGGCAAGGTAAGCTCCATTCCACAAGCACATGCAGCCAGTTGCAAAAATGGCCATCCAATGGGTCACCGTTGCAGCCATCCAGTGGGTCACCGTTGCGCCCATCCATGACGTATAGGTTTTCGAGCCCTGCTTCTTCCCAAACCCAAGGCACAGCCATATCGATCTAACAATATATTTGCCTGCATCCAAAACAAAAATTGCCAGCGAAATAATTCAATTAGAAATTCAAACTAAAAACTACTTGCAATCTCCAAATCCTATATTAAGAAGGGTTCAAACTCCTCGTATACTCTCAAAAAATCAAACCAACAAAAACTTTTGAGTACACTCTCGAGGATCCATATTTTGATGTTACTCAACCAAAGACGACATATTGAGTGTAAAACATCTAAAATACCAAATGAAATGTGGGAATCTCAAGGAAACAAATAAGAAATTTACACATCTGAAGTCAATGACTTGAAAGAATTACTAACCAAATAGTAATAAATCCAACTGCATGATGCTTAAAAGGGGGGGAAAACAAATAAGAAGATGTCACTGGGATAGAGACAGCTTTGTTTCGTCTTTCAACTTCAAAATTGAATGAAATGCATATTGTCTTCAAAAGAATAAAGAAAGACATTCTTTTTGTATACGGATGGCCACAACGTTGTGATCTTCATGCCTGAGGTACTGTAAAAGGGTAAAAGTTTCTTAACTACACAGAATGGATCCAATGTCAAATAGTCCATTTTGTGATGCCATTGCAACAACCATAGAACTAGTCCCACTTTCAGAATATTGATGAAACATTCAATCTAAAATTGAACAACCGTCAGCATGCTACCTCGCAGAAAGATGAATTTGGTTTCTCTTGTGTGGGCGGGAATCTACGCTCCTTGTAAACAGCTCCAATATACCAATTCTCAACTAACCTCGAAGTGTGGTAGCTGAGAAGCTAATTTAAACTCATCAACTCCTTCACTCTCTCTTTCCCACTGCAAATGTGGACACATAAACCAGTCATGCTTTGGTACCAAAAAAAGTATAATTCCTTTTAACCAGTTTTTTCTATGCATACGTTGTCTTTTCCTGATGTATGAATATGTCAGTTTATCGTGTATCTCATCGATTGCTTTAATCGGTCAGGCTACATATCATCCTATAAGATGCCAAAAAATATGCACTAGGAAAACATGACTAAAATTGACCTCATTAACAGGTGTCCATTCAAGCCGATTAAAAAAAATAAAAAAAAACCACAGGTGTCCATTCGTTTTGGACAGTCCCTGAATCAGATTAAAATGTACAATTGGCAATTTGAATGCCTTGTGATGCTTTGTAAATTGTCTTCGATGAACCAGAAATCAAAAAGAGTAGCTAGGTGATCATTAAATCTTGTCCCATACCAGTTAGTTATACTTATGAAAATAGTGTATTAGCCAACTGACACAATCGGCTTTGATTGGAAGCTTTTACATGGTATTAGAACTAGGCTTTGGGAGTTTCTTAGGCTAGAATCTTATGAAATATAATTTTAGGGTTTATTTTAAGGTTTCAGTTTATTGTTATTTATCTTTTATGTTCGGGGTAGTTTAGTCCTTTTGTGTTATTAGGGTTTCGCTAAGGTTATCGTTATTTATCTTTTATGTTTAGGATAGTTTAGTTTTTTTTATATTATTAGGGTTTCTTAGGTTTTTCTATGTAAGCATTGCTCTCTCTCATTGTAAAATACACAACCGAAATATGCAATAGACTTCATATATGCAATAATGGTTTTGGTTCTCTCTCCTTTGATTTGTATCATGGTATCAGAGCCTTAGTTCTAGGCCTGTTGGAATTCATTCTCCGGCGAGCGGCTTAAGCCTCTCCACCATCAGCTGGGCACTATGACTCTGTAGCAAAAATATGCACTCCCTTTCTGCCTCTCTTCCTTATGTCTACTCTAAAATCTGCAATGGCCATCAATTTTTTTATTTTTATTTTTTGGTACTCCGGTGTAACTAAAATCTGCAGCCGAAATCTATGCAACATCGGTTTTTCCTCCTATTTGCATTTGTTCAGCATCAGTTCTTCGTATTCGCATGTTCTAGATTTGCACCGCTTTGCATTGTTCAACACCTCTGCAGTTGTTGATTTGCATCAGTTGATCGCAGAAGTTGATTTGCAGCAGCTGTTTTGCATAAGTTGATTCGCAGTAGTTGATTGCAATTGTTATCTCCTTGGCAAACTCAGGATACTCTCCGGCTTCACAGCATGAGTATAATTTTAGGGTTTATTTTAGGGTTTCAGTTTATTGTTATTTATCTTTTATGTTTGGGGTAGTTTAGTCCTTTTGTGTTATTAGGGTTTCGCTAAGGTTATCGTTATTTATCTTTTATGTTCAAGATAGTTTAGTCTTTTATATTATTAGGGTTTCTTAGGTTTTTCTATTTAAGCATTGCTCTCTCTCATTGTAAAATAAACAACTGATGTATGCAATAGACTTCATATATACAATAATGGGTTTGGTTTTCTCTCTCCTTTGATTTGTATCAAATCTAGTTCTTTATTGATTGATTTCCTTAATTTGTGCCGAATAGCGCAACTCGTTCCATTGTGATACAGACGATATTGAATCAATTGTGCTACACAGTAATACATCTCCGCGGGACATCAGTTAATTATCATCACCGAGCTTGTATATGAGGATTTGAGCCTCTCCACTCATTGCCAATCACATTTGAATTTGATGCTACAATTATCTCTTGTAGCAGTGTGTCATGGCTTGGGATTTAATGGGAGTTTGTTCTTCATCTTTTGTCCTTTGGGTCAGGTTATTTCGGACTCAGTTTGCAACTTGATGAGCCGGTTAGGTGCTAAACAAAGAGGATGACGAAAGCTTGGAAGTGGCTCCAGTATGTGTAATATTGTTATCTACAGAAAGCAGAACCGATGTACCTTTGAGGTCTGATACACGTAGACATATATCAAACCTTTCTAAATTTTGTTTTTTGTTGAGGAGGTACGTTTTTGCAACTCTTTTCTTCCTTATATAGGAAACTCTAAAGTTTGTTGACAACTTTTGGATACTTACTACACTACCTGCGTACAGAAGTTCCACCCCTCTGGTTGATCTTAGAGGACTTCATTCACTTCCTCCATTAAAACAAAAATTATTAGTTTCCATGATTCCATTTTCATATTATTGAAAAGCTACGTGTGGTGGGAACTGAATATACAGTCCGATGTGTTTAAAATTTGACAAACAATGCAAAAGGGAATTAAGTTGAATATAGTCAAAAGCAGCTACTTGAATATAGCCAAAAGCAGCTAGTTGAAGAAAGGAAAGTACCTTTCAGGAAATGAAGGTAATAGCTCTTCAAGAGCTTGAATAATAATTGAACCTGGAACCTCTCCCTCATAGGCAACCTGATCTTCTTTTGCAACTGTGCATGATTTGGAAAATATAAACATCCATCGCACTCCACATAACAAGAAAAACAAGAAAAGGAATGAAAGGCAACAAAAAGTGACTGAGACCAAATTCATAAGCCATAAGTTATAGCTACGAGGATTAATAAGGGAAATGTGCTTATTCCAATTACTTAACACAAGAAGCATCTAAGATAATACTAAAGGTAGCGAGGTACAAAGAGACATGCAAGGCAATTAGAAAACACTGCAGGGTCAAACAGGTCAATAGCTCTTCAGATAATTAGAAGTTCACTCAAACTGGTGATTAATTTGACATAAGATTTTCGGATAGATAAAAACATGATATATCATTTCTCCATTACATCCGCAAGTCCAATCAACAGTAGAAGACTAGGCAACCTGAATTGTGAAAGAACTTAACATGTCAGAAGTGGATCACTTCAAATTCATTAGTGTTGAAGTAACATACAATCAGCATCATCTTTTCATCACTCAAAAGTAATGCCTTCATGCTTTAATGAAGTTTGCGGTTTTAGTGTACTTCCTTTCT